>JANJXV010000261.1:437500-627500 GCA_024803745.1 Megascapheus bottae
CCTAACCCTAACCTTAACCCTAACCCTAACTCTAACCCCTAACCTTAAACCTTACCCTTACCCTCACCCTAACCCTAATCCTAACCCTAACCTTATCCCCTAACCCTACCCTAGACCTAACCCTAACCCTTAACCTAACCCTAACTCAAACCCTAACCCTAACCTTAACCCTAACCCTAACCCTAACCCCTACCCTTACCCTAACCCTAACCGTAAACTTAACCCTAACCCTAACCCAAACAATAACCCTAACACTTACCCTTACCCTAACCCTAACCCTAACCCTAACCCTAAACCTTACCCTTACCCTAACGCTAACCCTAACCCTAACCTTAAACATAACCCTAACCCTAACACATACCCTTACCTAACCCTAACCCTAACACTAACCCTAACCCTAACCCTAAACTTAACCTTAACCCTTAACCTTACCATTACCCTAACCCTAAACCTAAACCTAACCCTAACCCTTATCCTTACCCTAACCCTAACCCTAACCTTAAACTAACCTAACCCTAACCCTAACCCTAAACCTAACCTTAACCCTTACCCTTATCCTTACCATAACCCTAACAATAACCCTAATCCTAAACCTAACCCTAACCCTAAACTTAACCCTTACCCTTACCCTAACCTAAACCTAACCGTAACCCTTACCCTTACACTAACCTTAACCCTAATCCTAACTCTAAACCTAACCTTAACCCTAACCCTTATCCTTACCATAAACCTAACAATAAACCTAATCCTAAACCTAACCCTAACCCTAACCCTAACCCTAACCCTAAACCTAACCCTACCCCTAATCCTATCCCTATCCTTAACCTTAACCCTAACCCCAACCCTAACCCTAACCATTACCCTTACCCTATCGATAACCCTAACCCTAACCTTAACCCTAACCCTAACCCTAACCCTTACCCTAACCCTAAACCTATCCCTAACCCTAATCCTATCCCTAACCCTAACCTTAACCCTAACCCCAACCATAACCCTAACCATTACCCTTACCCTAATGATAACCCTAACCCTAACCTTAACCCTAACCCTAACACAAACACTTACCCTAACCCTAACCATAACCCTAAACGTAACCCTAACCCTAACCCT
This sequence comes from Megascapheus bottae, assembly GCA_024803745.1. NCBI lineage: Eukaryota > Metazoa > Chordata > Mammalia > Rodentia > Geomyidae > Megascapheus > Megascapheus bottae. The sequence continues at coordinate 438,611 of JANJXV010000261.1, forward strand.
AAACCTTACCCTTGCCCTAACCCTAACCCTAACCCTAAGCCTAACCTTCACCCTAACACTAACCCCAACCCTAACACTTACCCTAACTGTAACCCTAAACCTAACCCTATCCCTAACCCTAAACATAACCCTAACAATAACACCTAACCTTAACCATAACCCTAACCCTAACACATACCCTTACCTAACCCTAACCCTAACCCTAACCCTAACCGTAAACCTAACCCTAACCCTTAAACTTACCCTTACCCTAACCCTAACCCTAAACCTAACCCTAACCCTTATCCTTACCCTAAACCTAACCCTAACCTTAACCCTAACCCTAACCTTAACATAACCCTAACCCTAATAATAAACTTTACCCTTACCCTAACCCTAAACCTAATTCTAACCCAAACCCAAACACTAACACTAACATTAACACTTACCCTAATCGTAACCTTAACCCTAAAACTAACCCTTACACTTAACCTAACCCGAACCCTAAACCTAACACTAACCCTAACCCTATCCCTTAACATTACCCTAACCCCAACCCTAACCCTAACTCTAACCCTAACCCTAAGCCCTAACCCTAACCCTAACCCTAACCCTTACACTTCTTCTAACCCTAACCCTAACCCTAACCAGAACCCTTACCCTAACCCTAACCTTAAACATATCCCTAACCCTAACCTAACCTTAACCCTAACCCTAAGCCTATCTCTAACCCTTACCCTGACCCTAACCCTAAACCTAACACTAACCCTAACCCTTACCCTAACCCTAACCCTAACCCTAACCCTAACCTTTACCCTTATCCTAACACTAACCCTAACCCTAACACTAACCCTTACCCTAACCCTAAACCTAACCCTACACCTAAACCTTACCCTAACCATAACCCTAGCCCTAACCCTAACCCTTACCCTTACCTTAACCCTAAACCTAACCCTATCCCTTACCCTTACCCTAACGGTGACCCTAACCCTAACCCAACCCTAACCCTAACCCTAACACTTACCCTTACACTAATCCTAACCCTAAACCTAAACCTAACCCTTAACATAACCATAACACTAACCCTAACCCTAACCCTTACCCTTACCTTAACCCTAACCCTAACAGAATCCCTTACCCTTACCCTAAAGTTAACCCTAACCCTAACCTTAACCCTAACCCTAAACCTAACCGTAACCCTAAACATAACCCTAACCCTAAGCCTAACCCTAACACTTACCCTAAACCTAAACCTAATCCTTACCCTAACCCTAACCCTAACCCTAATCCTAACCGTAACCCTAAAACGAACCCTAACCCTAACCCTAACCCTAACCCTAATCCTAACCCTCACCCTTACCCCAACCCTAACCCTAACCTTAACCCCAACCCTAAACCTAACACTAACCCTAACCCTAACCCTTAAACTTACCCTAACCCTAATCCTAAACCTAACCCCTAACACTAACCTTAACCTAACCATAACACTAACCATAAACTTTACCCTTACCCTAACCCTAAACCTAACTCTTACCCTAACCCAAACCCTAACACTAACCCTAACGCTTGCCCTAACCCTAACCCTAAACCTAACCCTTACCCTAACCCTAACCCTAACCCTAACCCTCACCCTAACCTTAACCCTAACCCTATCCCTAACCCTTACCATTACCCTAACCCTAACCCTAACCCTAACCCTAACCCTAACCCTTACACTTTTCCTAACCCTAACCCTAACCCTAACTCTAACCCTTACTCTTACCCTAACCCTAAACCTAAACCTATCCCTAACCCTAACCCTAACCTTAACCCTAACCCTAACCCTATCCCTAACCATTACCCTGAACCTAACCCTAAATCTAACACTAACCCTAACCCTAAACCTAACCCTTACCCTTACCCTAACACTAACCCTAAACCTAACCCTAACCCCAACCCTAACCCCTAACCCTAACCCTAAAACTAACCCTAAGCATTAGCCTTATCCTAACACTAACCCTAACCCTAACCCTAACTCTTACCCTTACCCTAACCCTAAGGCAAACCCTAACCCTAACCCTTACCCTAACCCTAACCCTAAAACTAACCCTAACCTTTACCCTTATCCTAACACTAACCCTAACCCTAAACCTAACCCTAACACTTACCCTTACCCTAAACCTAAACCTAACCCTAACCCTACACCTAACCCTTACCCTAACCATAAACCTAACCCTAAACCTAACCCTTACCCTTACCTTAACCCTATACCTAACCCTATCCCTTACCCTTACCCTAACGCTAACCCTAACCCAAACCTTAACCATAACCCTAAACCTAACCGTAACCTTAAATATAACCCTAACCCTAAGCCTAACCCTAACCCTTACCCTAAACCTAAACCTAATCCTTACCCTAACCCTAACCCTAACCCTAATCCTAACCATAACCCTAAAACGAAGCCTAACCCTAACCCTAACCCTAACACTCACCCTTACCCCAACCCTAACCCTAACCTTAACCCCAACCCTTGACCTAACCTTAACCCTAACCCTTACCCTAACCCTAACCCTAACCCTAACCACTAACCCTAACCCTTAACATAACCTAACCCTAACCATAACCCTTACCCTTACCCTACCCCTACACCTAACTCTAACTCTAACCCAAACCTTAACACTAACCCTAACCCTTACCCTAACCCTAACCCTAACCCTTACCCTAACACTTCCCCATACCCTAACACGAACCCTAAACCTAACCCAAACCCTAACCTTAACCCTAACCCTAACCCTAACATTTCCCCATACCCTAACACGAACACTAACCCTAAAACTAACCCTAAACCTAACCCTAAACCTAACCCTTACCATTACCCTAACCTTAACCCAAAACCTAACCCTAACCCTAAACCTAAACCTAACCCTAACCCTAAACCTTACCCTTATCCTAACACTAACCCTAACCCTAACCCTAACACTTACACTTATCCTAACCCTAAACCTAATCCTAACCCTAACCCTTACCATAACCTTAACTCTAAACCTAACCCTAACCCTTACCCTTATTCTAACACTAACCCTAACCCTAACCCTAACCCTAACCCTAATCCTAACCATAACCGTAAAACTAACCCTAACTCTAACCATAAACCTAAACCTAACCCTAATCCTAACCCTGACCCTTACCCTTACCCTAACCCTAACCTGAACCCCAACCCTAAACCTGACACTAACCCTAACCCTAACCCTTAAACTTACCCTAACCCTAATCCTAAACCTAACCCCTAACCCTAACCTTAACCCAACCCTAACCATAAACTTTACCCTTACCCTAACCCTAAATCTAATTCTAATCCTAACCCAAACCCTAACACTAACCCTAACACTCACCCTAAACCTAACCCTAACCCTTACCCTAACCGTAACCCTAACCCTAACCATAACCTTAACCCTAACCCTAAACCTAACCCTTACACTTAAACTAACCCGAACCCTAAACCTAACACTAACCCTAACCCTATCCCTTACCAATACCCTAACCTCAACCCAAACCCTAAGTCTAACCCTAACCCTAACCCTAAGCCCTAACCCTAACGCTAAACCTAACCCTAACACTTTTCCTAACCCTAAACCTAACCCTAACCATTACCCTTACCCTAACCCTAACCCTAACCCTAAACATATCCCTAACCCTAACCCTATCCTTAACCCTAACCCTAACCTATCTCTAACCCTTACCCTGACCCTAACCCTAAATAAAACACTAACCCTAAACCTAACCCTAACCCTTACCCTTACCCTAACACTAAACCTAAACCTAATCCTAACCCTATCCCTAACCCTTACCATGACCCTAACACTAAACCTAACACTAACCCTAACCCTAACCCTAACCCTTACCCTCACCCTAACACTAACCCTAAACCTAACCCTAACCCCAACCCTAACCCCTAACCCTAACCCTAACCCTAACCCTAACCCAAACCCTAACACTAACCCTAACCCTTATCCTAACCCTAACCCTAACCCTAACCCTCACCCTAACCTTAAACCTAACCCTAAACCTAACCCTTACACTTAACCTAACCCGAACCCTAAACCTAACACCTACCCTAACCCTAACCCTTACCATTACCCTAACCACAACCCTAACCCTAACACTAACCCCTAACCCTAACCCTAACCCTAACCCTTACCCTTAGGTTAACCCTAACCCTAAACCTATGCCTAACCCTAACCCTAACCTTAAACCTAACCCTAACCCTATCCCTGACCCTTACCCTATCCCTAACCCTAAACCTAACACTAACCCTAATCCTAACCCTAACCCTTACCCTCACCCTAACACTAACCCTAAACCTAACCCTAACCCCAACCGTAACCCCTAACCCAAACCTTAACACTAACCCTAAGCCTTACCCTTATCCTAACACTAACACTAAACCTAACCCTAACACTTACCCTTACCCTAACCCTAAACCTAAACCTAACCCTAACCCTTACCCTAACCCTAACCCTAACCCTAACCCTAACCTTTACCCTTATCCTAACACTAACCCTCACCCTAAACCTAACCCTAACACTTACCCTTACACTAACCTAAACCTAACCCTAAACCTAACGCTTACCCTAATCATAACCCTAACCCTAACCCTAACCCTTACCCTTACCTTACCCCTAACCCTAACCCTATCCCTTACCCTTACCCTAACGCTGACCCTAACCCTAACCTAACCCTAACCCTAACCCTAACCCTAACACATACCCTTACACTAACCCTTACCCTAACCCTAACCCTAACCCAAATCATAACCCTAACCCTAACCCTAATCCTAACCCTAAACCCTTACCCTTACCCTATCCCTAACCCTAAACTTAACCCCAACCCTAAACCTAACGTTAACCCTAACCATAAACCTAACCCTAACCCTTACCTACCCCTAACCCTTACCCTTATCCTAATCCTAACCCTAAACTTAACCCCAACCCTAAACCTAACGCTAACCCTAACCCTAAACCTAACCGTAACCCTAACCTTACCCTTACCCAAAACCTAAACCTAACACTTACCCTAAACCTAACCCTAAACCTAACACTTACCCTTACCCTAACCCTAACCCTAACCTTAACCCCAAACCTAAACCTAAACCTAACCCTTACCCTAACACTTACCCTAACCCTAACCCTAAGCCTAACACTTACCCTTACCTTAACCCTAACCCTAACCTTAACCCCAAACCTAAACCTAAACCTAACCCTTACCCTAATACTTACCCTAACCCTAACCCTAACCCTTACCCTAACACTTCCCATACCCTAACACGAACCCTAACCCTAACCTTAACCCTAACCCTAACACTTCCCCATACCCTAACACGAACCCTAACCCTAAACCTATCCCTAACCCTAACCCTAGCCCTAACCCTTACCCTTATCATAAACCTAACCCTAAAGCTAACCCTAACCCTAACCTTAAAGCTAACCCTAACACTATCCCTAACCGTAACCCTAACTCTTACCCTTATGCTAACACTAACCCTATCCCTAACACTAACACTTACCCTTACCCTAAGACAAAACCTAAACCTAACACTAACCCTTACCCTAACACTTATCCTAACCCTAACCGTAAGCCTAACACTTACCCTTACCCTAACACTAACCCTAACCCTAACCCTAACCCTAACCCTAACCCTTACCCTAACCATAACCCTAATCCTAAACCTAACCCTTACCCTTACCTTAACCGTAATCCTAACCCTAACCCTAACCCTAAAACTAACCCTAACCCTTAACCTTACCCTTACCCTAACCTTAACCCTAAACCTAACCCTAACCCTTACCCTTACCCTAACCCTAACCCTAACCTTAACCCTAACCCTAACCCAAACACTAACCCTAACCTTAACCCTAACCCTTATTCATACCCTAACCCTAACCATAACCTTAAACCTAAACCTAACCCAAACCCAAAACCTAACCCTTACCCTTAACCTAACCCTAACTCTAAACCTAACCGTAACCCTTACCATTACCCTAACCCTAACCCTAATCCTAACTCTCACCCTAACCTTAACCCTAACCCTTCCCTTACCCAAACCATAACCCTAACCCTTACCGTAAACCTAAACCTAAACCTAACCCTAACCCTTACCCTAACCCTATCCCTCCGCTAACCCTAACCCTAACCATTAACGATACCCTAACCCTAACCCTCATCTTAACCCTAAATCTAACCCTAATCCTAACCCTTACCCGTACCCTAACCCAAACTCTAACCTTAACCCTTACCCTTACCCTCACCCTAACCCTAACCTTAATGCTAACCATAACTCTAACCCTTAACCTAACCCTAACCCTAACCCTAAACCTTACCCTAACCCTAACACTAACCCTAACCCTTACCCTTTTCCTAAACCTAACACTAACCCTAACCCTTACACTTACCCTAACCCTAACCCTAAACCTAACCCTAACCCAAACCCTAACCCCAACCCTAACCCTAACCTTACCCTAACCCTATCCCTAAACCTAACCATTACCCTTTCACTAACCCTAACCCTGAACCTAACAATAACCCTAACCCTAACACTTACCCTTACCCTACCCCTAAACCTAAACCTACCCCTAAACCTAACACTAATCCTAACCCCGATCCCTAACCCTAACCGTAACCCTAACACTTAACCTTACCCTAACCATAATCCTCACCCTTACCCTTAACCTACCCTAACCGTAACCTTAACCCCAACCATAAACCTAACCCTAACCTTACCCTAACACTTACCCTAACCCTAACCCTAACCCTAACACTTAACCTAACCCTAACCCTAACCCTAAGCCTAACCCTTACCCTAACCCTAACCCTAACCCTAACACTTACCCTTACCCTACCCTAACCCTATCCCTAAACCTAACCCTAACCCTAACCTTAACCCTAACCCTAACCCTAACCCTTATCATTACCCTAACCCTAACCCTAAACCTAAACATAATCCTAATCCCTAACCCTAACTCTAACCCTTACCCTAACCCTTACCCTTATCCTAACCCTAACCCTAACCCTAATCCTAACACTTACCCTTACCCTTAACCTAACCCTTATCCTAACCCTAAGCTTAACCCTAAACCTAACCCTTACCCTTATCCTAACACTAACCCTAAGCCTAAACCTTACCCTAAACCTAACCCTAACCCTAACACTTACCCTTACCCTACCCTAACCCTAACCGCTAACCCTAACCCTTAACCTAACCCTATTCCTAACCATAACCCTTACCTTTACCCTAACCTTAAACCTAACTCTAACCCTAACCTTTACCCTAACCCTAACTCTAACCCAAACCCTAACCCTAATCCTAACACTTACCCTTACCCTAAACCTAACCCTAAACCTAATCCTTACCCTAAGCCTAACCCTAACCCTTGCCCTAACCCTAATCCTAACCCTAACCCCTAACCCTAACCCTTGACCTAACCCTAACCCTAACCATAACCCTTACCCTTAGCCTAGCCCTAAACCTAACTCTAACCCTAACCCTAACCCTTACACTAACGCTAACCCTAACCCTAAGCCTAAAACTAACCCTAACCCTTCCCCTTCCCCTAACCCGAACCTTAAACTTAACACTAACCCTAACCCTAACCCTAACCCTTACCATTACCCTAACCATAACCCTAAACCTAACCCTAACCCTAACCCTAACCCTAACCCTAACTCTTACACTTTTCCTAACCCTAACCCTAACGCTAACCGTAACCCTAACCCTTACCATAACCCTAACCTTAAACCTAACCCTAACCCTAACCTTAACGCTAACCCTAACATTATCCCTAACCCTCACCCTAACCCTAACCCCTAACCCTAACCCTAACCCTAACCATAACCCTTACCCTTATCCTAACACTAACACTAAACCTAACCCTAACACTTACCCTTACCCTAACCCTAAACCTAAACCTAACCCTAACCCTTACCCTAACCCTAACCCTAACCCTAACCCTAACCTTTACCCTTATCCTAACACTAACCCTCACCCTAAACCTAACCCTAACACTTACCCTTACACTAACCTAAACCTAACCCTAAACCTAACGCTTACCCTAATCATAACCCTAACCCTAACCCTAACCCTTACCCTTACCTTACCCCTAACCCTAACCCTATCCCTTACCCTTACCCTAACGCTGACCCTAACCCTAACCTAACCCTAACCCTAACCCTAACCCTAACACATACCCTTACACTAACCCTTACCCTAACCCTAACCCTAACCCAAATCATAACCCTAACCCTAACCCTAATCCTAACCCTAAACCCTTACCCTTACCCTATCCCTAACCCTAAACTTAACCCCAACCCTAAACCTAACGTTAACCCTAACCATAAACCTAACCCTAACCCTTACCTACCCCTAACCCTTACCCTTATCCTAATCCTAACCCTAAACTTAACCCCAACCCTAAACCTAACGCTAACCCTAACCCTAAACCTAACCGTAACCCTAACCTTACCCTTACCCAAAACCTAAACCTAACACTTACCCTAAACCTAACCCTAAACCTAACACTTACCCTTACCCTAACCCTAACCCTAACCTTAACCCCAAACCTAAACCTAAACCTAACCCTTACCCTAACACTTACCCTAACCCTAACCCTAAGCCTAACACTTACCCTTACCTTAACCCTAACCCTAACCTTAACCCCAAACCTAAACCTAAACCTAACCCTTACCCTAATACTTACCCTAACCCTAACCCTAACCCTTACCCTAACACTTCCCATACCCTAACACGAACCCTAACCCTAACCTTAACCCTAACCCTAACACTTCCCCATACCCTAACACGAACCCTAACCCTAAACCTATCCCTAACCCTAACCCTAGCCCTAACCCTTACCCTTATCATAAACCTAACCCTAAAGCTAACCCTAACCCTAACCTTAAAGCTAACCCTAACACTATCCCTAACCGTAACCCTAACTCTTACCCTTATGCTAACACTAACCCTATCCCTAACACTAACACTTACCCTTACCCTAAGACAAAACCTAAACCTAACACTAACCCTTACCCTAACACTTACCCTAACCCTAACCGTAAGCCTAACACTTACCCTTACCCTAACACTAACCCTAACCCTAACCCTAACCCTAACCCTAACCCTTACCCTAACCATAACCCTAATCCTAAACCTAACCCTTACCCTTACCTTAACCGTAATCCTAACCCTAACCCTAACCCTAAAACTAACCCTAACCCTTAACCTTACCCTTACCCTAACCTTAACCCTAAACCTAACCCTAACCCTTACCCTTACCCTAACCCTAACCCTAACCTTAACCCTAACCCTAACCCAAACACTAACCCTAACCTTAACCCTAACCCTTATTCATACCCTAACCCTAACCATAACCTTAAACCTAAACCTAACCCAAACCCAAAACCTAACCCTTACCCTTAACCTAACCCTAACTCTAAACCTAACCGTAACCCTTACCATTACCCTAACCCTAACCCTAATCCTAACTCTCACCCTAACCTTAACCCTAACCCTTCCCTTACCCAAACCATAACCCTAACCCTTACCGTAAACCTAAACCTAAACCTAACCCTAACCCTTACCCTAACCCTATCCCTCCGCTAACCCTAACCCTAACCATTAACGATACCCTAACCCTAACCCTCATCTTAACCCTAAATCTAACCCTAATCCTAACCCTTACCCGTACCCTAACCCAAACTCTAACCTTAACCCTTACCCTTACCCTCACCCTAACCCTAACCTTAATGCTAACCATAACTCTAACCCTTAACCTAACCCTAACCCTAACCCTAAACCTTACCCTAACCCTAACACTAACCCTAACCCTTACCCTTTTCCTAAACCTAACACTAACCCTAACCCTTACACTTACCCTAACCCTAACCCTAAACCTAACCCTAACCCAAACCCTAACCCCAACCCTAACCCTAACCTTACCCTAACCCTATCCCTAAACCTAACCATTACCCTTTCACTAACCCTAACCCTGAACCTAACAATAACCCTAACCCTAACACTTACCCTTACCCTACCCCTAAACCTAAACCTACCCCTAAACCTAACACTAATCCTAACCCCGATCCCTAACCCTAACCGTAACCCTAACACTTAACCTTACCCTAACCATAATCCTCACCCTTACCCTTAACCTACCCTAACCGTAACCTTAACCCCAACCATAAACCTAACCCTAACCTTACCCTAACACTTACCCTAACCCTAACCCTAACCCTAACACTTAACCTAACCCTAACCCTAACCCTAAGCCTAACCCTTACCCTAACCCTAACCCTAACCCTAACACTTACCCTTACCCTACCCTAACCCTATCCCTAAACCTAACCCTAACCCTAACCTTAACCCTAACCCTAACCCTAACCCTTATCATTACCCTAACCCTAACCCTAAACCTAAACATAATCCTAATCCCTAACCCTAACTCTAACCCTTACCCTAACCCTTACCCTTATCCTAACCCTAACCCTAACCCTAATCCTAACACTTACCCTTACCCTTAACCTAACCCTTATCCTAACCCTAAGCTTAACCCTAAACCTAACCCTTACCCTTATCCTAACACTAACCCTAAGCCTAAACCTTACCCTAAACCTAACCCTAACCCTAACACTTACCCTTACCCTACCCTAACCCTAACCGCTAACCCTAACCCTTAACCTAACCCTATTCCTAACCATAACCCTTACCTTTACCCTAACCTTAAACCTAACTCTAACCCTAACCTTTACCCTAACCCTAACTCTAACCCAAACCCTAACCCTAATCCTAACACTTACCCTTACCCTAAACCTAACCCTAAACCTAATCCTTACCCTAAGCCTAACCCTAACCCTTACCCTAACCCTAATCCTAACCCTAACCCCTAACCCTAACCCTTGACCTAACCCTAACCCTAACCATAACCCTTACCCTTAGCCTAGCCCTAAACCTAACTCTAACCCTAACCCTAACCCTTACACTAACGCTAACCCTAACCCTAAGCCTAAAACTAACCCTAACCCTTCCCCTTCCCCTAACCCGAACCTTAAACTTAACACTAACCCTAACCCTAACCCTAACCCTTACCATTACCCTAACCATAACCCTAAACCTAACCCTAACCCTAACCCTAACCCTAACCCTAACTCTTACACTTTTCCTAACCCTAACCCTAACGCTAACCGTAACCCTAACCCTTACCATAACCCTAACCTTAAACCTAACCCTAACCCTAACCTTAACGCTAACCCTAACATTATCCCTAACCCTCACCCTAACCCTAACCCCTAACCCTAACCCTAACCCTAACCATAACCCTTACCCTTATCCTAACACTAACACTAAACCTAACCCTAACACTTACCCTTACCCTAACCCTAAACCTAAACCTAACCCTAACCCTTACCCTAACCCTAACCCTAACCCTAACCCTAACCTTTACCCTTATCCTAACACTAACCCTCACCCTAAACCTAACCCTAACACTTACCCTTACACTAACCTAAACCTAACCCTAAACCTAACGCTTACCCTAATCATAACCCTAACCCTAACCCTAACCCTTACCCTTAACTTACCCCTAACCCTAACCCTATCCCTTACCCTTACCCTAACGCTGACCCTAACCCTAACCTAACCCTAACCCTAACCCTAACCCTAACACATACCCTTACACTAACCCTTACCCTAACCCTAACCCTAACCCAAATCATAACCCTAACCCTAACCCTAATCCTAACCCTAAACCCTTACCCTTACCCAATCCCTAACCCTAAACTTAACCCCAACCCTAAACCTAACGTTAACCCTAACCATAAACCTAACCCTAACCCTTACCTACCCCTAACCCTTACCCTTATCCTAATCCTAACCCTAAACTTAACCCCAACCCTAAACCTAACGCTAACCCTAACCCTAAACCTAACCGTAACCCTAACCTTACCCTTACCCAAAACCTAAACCTAACACTTACCCTAAACCTAACCCTAAACCTAACACTTACCCTTACCCTAACCCTAACCCTAACCTTAACCCCAAACCTAAACCTAAACCTAACCCTTACCCTAACACTTACCCTAACCCTAACCCTAAGCCTAACACTTACCCTTACCTTAACCCTAACCCTAACCTTAACCCCAAACCTAAACCTAAACCTAACCCTTACCCTAATACTTACCCTAACCCTAACCCTAACCCTTACCCTAACACTTCCCATACCCTAACACGAACCCTAACCCTAACCTTAACCCTAACCCTAACACTTCCCCATACCCTAACACGAACCCTAACCCTAAACCTATCCCTAACCCTAACCCTAGCCCTAACCCTTACCCTTATCATAAACCTAACCCTAAACCTAACCCTAACCCTAACCTTAAAGCTAACCCTAACACTATCCCTAACCGTAACCCTAACTCTTACCCTTATGCTAACACTAACCCTATCCCTAACACTAACACTTACCCTTACCCTAAGACAAAACCTAAACCTAACACTAACCCTTACCCTAACACTTACCCTAACCCTAACCGTAAGCCTAACACTTACCCTTACCCTAACACTAACCCTAACCCTTAACCATAACCCTTACCCTAACCATAACCCTAATCCTAAACCTAACCCTTACCCTTACCTTAACCGTAATCCTAACCCTAACCCTAACCCTAAAACTAACCCTAACCCTTAACCTTACCCTTACCCTAACCTTAACCCTAAACCTAACCCTAACCCTTACCCTTACCCTAACCCTAACCCTAACCTTAACCCTAACCCTAACCCAAACACTAACCCTAACCTTAACCCTAACCCTTATTCATACCCTAACCCTAACCATAACCTTAAACCTAAACCTAACCCAAACCCAAAACCTAACCCTTACCCTTAACCTAACCCTAACTCTAAACCTAACCGTAAACCTTACCATTACCCTAACCCTAACCCTAACCCTTCCCTTACCCAAACCATAACCCTAACCCTTACCGTAAACCTAAACCTAAACCTAACCCTAACCCTTACCCTAACCCTATCCCTCCGCTAACCCTAACCCTAACCATTAACGATACCCTAACCCTAACCCTCATCTTAACCCTAAATCTAACCCTAATCCTAACCCTTACCCGTACCCTAACCCAAACTCTAACCTTAACCCTTACCCTTACCCTCACCCTAACCCTAACCTTAATGCTAACCATAACTCTAACCCTTAACCTAACCCTAACCCTAACCCTAAACCTTACCCTAACCCTAACACTAACCCTAACCCTTACCCTTTTCCTGAACCTAACACTAACCCTAACCCTTACACTTACCCTAACCCTAACCCTAAACCTAACCCTAACCCAAACCCTAACCCCAACCCTAACCCTAACCTTACCCTAACCCTATCCCTAAACCTAACCATTACCCTTTCACTAACCCTAACCCTGAACCTAACAATAACCCTAACCCTAACACTTACCATTACCCTACCCCTAAACCTAAACCTACCCCTAAACCTAACACTAATCCTAACCCCGATCCCTAACCCTAACCGTAACCCTAACACTTAACCTTACCCTAACCATAATCCTCACCCTTACCCTTAACCTACCCTAACCGTAACCTTAACCCCAACCATAAACCTAACCCTAACCTTACCCTAACACTTACCCTAACCCTAACCCTAACCCTAACACTTAACCTAACCCTAACCCTAACCCTAAGCCTAACCCTTACCCTAACCCTAACCCTAACCCTAACACTTACCCTTACCCTACCCTAACCCTATCCCTAAACCTAACCCTAACCCTAACCTTAACCCTAACCCTAACCCTAACCCTTATCATTACCCTAACCCTAACCCTAAACCTAAACATAATCCTAATCCCTAACCCTAACTCTAACCCTTACCCTAACCCTTACCCTTATCCTAACCCTAACCCTAACCCTAATCCTAACACTTACCCTTACCCTTAACCTAACCCTTATCCTAACCCTAAGCTTAACCCTAAACCTAACCCTTACCCTTATCCTAACACTAACCCTAAGCCTAAACCTTACCCTAAACCTAACCCTAACCCTAACACTTACCCTTACCCTACCCTAACCCTAACCGCTAACCCTAACCCTTAACCTAACCCTATTCCTAACCATAACCCTTACCTTTACCCTAACCTTAAACCTAACTCTAACCCTAACCTTTACCCTAACCCTAACTCTAACCCAAACCCTAACCCTAATCCTAACACTTACCCTTACCCTAAACCTAACCCTAAACCTAATCCTTACCCTAAGCCTAACCCTAACCCTTACCCTAACCCTAATCCTAACCCTAACCCCTAACCCTAACCCTTGACCTAACCCTAACCCTAACCATAACCCTTACCCTTAGCCTAGCCCTAAACCTAACTCTAACCCTAACCCTAACCCTTACACTAACGCTAACCCTAACCCTAAGCCTAAAACTAACCCTAACCCTTCCCCTTCCCCTAACCCGAACCTTAAACTTAACACTAACCCTAACCCTAACCCTAACCCTTACCATTACCCTAACCATAACCCTAAACCTAACCCTAACCCTAACCCTAACCCTAACCCTAACTCTTACACTTTTCCTAACCCTAACCCTAACGCTAACCGTAACCCTAACCCTTACCATAACCCTAACCTTAAACCTAACCCTAACCCTAACCTTAACGCTAACCCTAACATTATCCCTAACCCTCACCCTAACCCTAACCCCTAACCCTAACCCTAACCCTAACCATAACCCTTACCCTTATCCTAACACTAACTCTATCCCTAACCCTAACACTTACCCTTACCCTAACCCTAAACCTAACCCTCACCCTAAACCTAACCCTAACCCTAACCCTAACCCTTACCCTTATCCTAACACTAACCCTAACCGAACCCTAACACTAACCTTAACACTTACCCTTACCCTAAACCTAAACCTAACCCTAAGCCTAACCCTTACCCTAACCATAAACCTAACCCTAACCCTAACCCTTACCCTTACCTTAACCCTAACCCTAACCCTTACACTAACCTTAACCCTAACCCTTAGCCTTATCCTAACCCTAACCCTAACCTTAAGCCCTACCCAAAACCTAACCCTAACCCTAACCCTAAACCTTACCCATACCCTAACCCTAACCCTAAACCTAACCCTAACCCTAACCTAACCCTAAACCTTACCCTAACCCTAACCCTAATCCTAACCGTAACCCTTACCCTAACCCTAACCCTAACCCTAAACATAACCCTAACTCTAAACCTTACCCTTACCCGTACCCTAAACCTAACCCTAATCCTAACCCCAACCCTTACCCTTACCCTAACCCTAACCCTAACCTTAGCCCTAACCCTAACCCTAACCAGCCGTAACCTTAAACCTTACTCTTATCCTTACCCTAACCCTAAACCTAACCCTTACCCTAACCTTAACCCTAACCCTAACCCTTACCCTTTCCCAAACCCTAACCCTAACCCTAACACTTAACCTAAGCATAACTCTAACCCTTATCCTAAACCTAACCCTAACCCTACCCTAACATTCAACGTTACCCTAACGCTAAACCTAACCCTAACATTCAACCTTACCCTAACAATAAACCTAACATTATCCCTAACCATAACCCTAACCCTAACACATACCCTTACCCTAACCCTAACCCTAACCCTAACCCTAACCTTAACCCTAACCCTAAACCTAACATTTACACTTAACCTAACCCGAACCCTAAACCTAACACTAACCCTAACCCTAACCCTTACCATTACCCTAACCACAACCCTAACCCTAACCCTAAGCCCTAACCATAACCCTAACCCTAACACTTACACTTTTCCTAACCCTAACCCTAACCCTAACCCTAACCCTTACCCTTAGCCTAACCCTAACCCTAAACCTATCCCTAACCCTAAATCTAACCTTAACCCTAACCCTAACCCTATGCCTAACACTTACCCTGACCCTAACCCTAAACCTAACACTAACCCTAACCCTAAACCTAACCCTTACCCTCACCCTAACACTAACCCTAAACCTAACCCTAACCCCAACCCTAACCACTAACCCTAACCTTAACACAAACCCTAAGCCTTACCCTTATCCTAACACTAACCCTAAACCTAACCCTAACATTACCCTTACATTAACCCTAAACCTAAACCTAACCCTAACCCTTACCCTAACCCTAACCCTAACCCTAACCCTAACCTTTACCCTTATCCTAACACTAACCCTCACCCTAAACCTAACCCTAACACTTACTCTTACAGTAAACCTATACCTAACCCTACACCTAAAGCTTACCCTAACCCTAACCCTAACCCTAACCCTAACCCTTACCCTTAACTTACCACTAACCCTAACCCTATCCCTTACCCTTACCCTAACGCTGACCCTAACCCTAACCTAACCCTAACCCTAACCCTAACACATACCCTTACACTAACCCTTACCCTAACCCTAACCGTAACCCTAATCATAACCCTAAACCTAACCCTAAACCCTTACCCTTAACCTAACTCTAACCTTAAACTTAAACCCAACCCTAAACCTAACGCTAACCCTAACCCTAAACCTAACCCAAACCCTTACCTACCCCTAACCCTTACCCTTACCCTAACCCTAACCCTAAACTTAACCCCAACCCTAAACCTAACGCTAACCCTAACCCTAAACCTAACCGTAACCCTAACCTTACCCTTACCCTAACCCTAAACCTAACACTTACCCTAACCCTTAAGCCCATCCCAAAACCTAACCCTAATCCTAACCCTAAACCTTACCCTTACCTTAACCCTAATCCTAACCCTAACTCTTATCCTAACCCTAACCCTAACCATAAACATAACCCTAACTCTAAACCTTACCCTTACCCGTACCCTAAACCTAACCCTAATCCTAACCCCAACCCTTACCATTACCCTAACCCTAACCCTAACCTTAGCCCTAACCCTAACCCTAACCAGCCGTAACCATAAACCTTACTCTTATCCTTACCCTAACCCTAAACCTAACCCTAACCCTTACCCTAACCTTAACCCTAACCCTAACCCTTACCCTTTCCCAAACCCTAACACTAACCCTAACACTTAACCTAACCATAACCCTAACCCTTATCCTAAACCTAACCCTAACCCTAACCCTAACCCTAACCCTAACATTCAACCTTACCCTAAGGCTAAACCTAACATTATCCCTAACCCTAACCCTAACCCTAACACATACCCTTACCCTAACCCTAACCCTAACCCTAACCCTGACCCTTACCCTAACCCTAACCCTAACCCTAACCCTCACCCTAACATTAACCCTAACCCTAAACCTAACCCTTACACTTAACCTAACCCGAACCCTAAACCTAACACTAACCCTAACCCTAACCCTTAGCATTACCCTAACCACAACCCAACCCTAACCCTAACCCTAACCCCTAACCCTAACCCTAACCCCAACCCTTACACTTTTCCTAACCCTAACCCTAACACTAACCATTACCCAAACCCTTACCCTTAGCCTAACCCTAACCCTAAACCTAACCTTAAGCCTAACCCTAACCCTATCCCTAACCCTTACCCTGACCCTAACCCTAAACCTAACACTAACCCTAACCCTAACCCTTACCCTCACCCTAACACTAACCCTAAACCTAACCCTAACTCCAACCCTAACCCCTAACCCTAACCTTAACACTAAGCCTAAGCGTTACCCTTATCCTAACACTAACCCTAAACCTAACCCTAACACTTACCCTTACCCTAACCCTTGACCTAAACCTAACCCTAACCCTTACCCTAACCCTAACCCTAACCCTAACCTTTACCCTTATCCTAACACTAACCCTCACCCTAAACCTAACCCTAACACTTACCCTTACACTAAACCTAAACCTAACCCTACACCTAACGCTTACCCTAACCATAATCCTAACCCTAACCCTTACCCTTACCTTACCCCTAACCCTAACCCTATCCCTTACACTTACCCTAACGCTGACCCTAATCCTAACCTAACCCTAACCCTAACCCTAACACATACCCTTACACTAACCCTTACCCTAACCCTAACCGTAACCCTAATCATAACCCTAACCCTTACCCTAACCCTAACCCTAAACCCTTACCCTTACCCTAACCCTAACCCTAAACTTAACCCCAAACCTAAACCTAACGCTAACCCTAACCCTAAACATAACCCTAACCCTTACCTACACCTAACCCTTACCCTTACCCTAACCCTAACCCTAAACTTAACCCCAAACCTAAACCTAATGCTAACCCTAACCCTAAACCTAACCGTAACCCTAACCTTACCCTTACCCTAACCGTAAACCTAACACTTACCCTAACCCTAACCCTAACCCTAACACTTACCCTTTCCCTAACCCTAACCCTAACCCTAAACCTTACCCTAACCCTAACCCTAAACCTAACCCTTACCCTTTCCCTAACCCTAACCCTTAACCTAACCTTAACCCTAACCCTAACCCTAAACCTAAACCTAACCCTAACCCTAACCCTAACACTTACCCTTTCCCTAACCCTAACCCTAACCCTAACCCTTAACCTAACCTTAATCCTAACCCTTACCCTAAACCAACCCTAACCCTAATCCTTAACATAACCCTAACCCTAACCATAACCCTTACCCTTACCCTACCCCTAAACCTAACTCTAACTCTAACCCAAACCCTAACACTAACCCTAACCCTTACCCTAACCCTAACCCTAACTCTTACCCTAAAACTTCCCCATACCCTAACACGAACCCTAACCCTAACCTTAACCCTAACCCTAACCCTAACCCTAACCCTAACTCTTACACTTTTCCTAACCCTAAACCTAACGCTAACCCTAACATTATCCCTAAACCTAACCCTAACCCTAACCCCTAACCCTAACCCTAACCCTAACCCTAACCCTTAACCTTATCCTAACACTAACTCTATCCCTAACCCTAACACTTACCCTTACACTAACCCTAACCCTAACCCTAACCCTAACACTTAACCTAACCATAACCCTAACCCTTATCCTAAACCGAACCCTAACCCTTACCCTAAACCTAACATTCAAACTTACCCTAACGCTAAACCTAACCCTAACATTCAACCTTACCCTAACGCTAAACCTAACATTATCCCTAACCCTAACCCTAACCCTAACACATACCCTTACCGTAACCCTAACCCTAACCGTAACCCTAATCCTAACCCATACCGTTACCCTAACCCTAACCCTAAGCCTAACCCTAACCCCAACCCTAACCCTTGCCGTAACCCTAACCCTAATCCTAACCCTAAGCATTACACTTATCCTAACCCTAACCCTAAACCTAAACCTAACCCTAACCCTAAACTTAAACCTAACCCTTGCCCTTACCCTAACCCTAACCCTAACCCTAAACCTAAACCTAACCCTAACCATAACCCTAACCCATACTCTTACCCTTACCCAAACCCTAACCCTAAACCTAACCCTAACCCTTACCCTTACCCTCACCCTAACCCTAAACTTAAATCTAACCCTAACCCTAACCCTAACCTTAACCCTAACCCTTATCCAAAAGCTAAAGGTAACCCTAACCCTAACCCTAAACCTAAGCCTAAACCTAACCTTAACCATAACCGTTATCCTTACACTATCCCTAACCATAACCCTAAACCTAACCCTTACCCTTACCCTAACCCTTACCCTAAACCTAACCCTAATCCTTACCCTTAACCTAACAATAACCCTAACCCTAACTCTTACCCTTACCCTAACCCTAAGCCTTTCCCTTACCCTAACCACAACCCTAAAACTAACCCTAAACCTAACCCTAACCCTAACACCTAACTCTAACCCTAACCCTAACCCTAACCCTTACCCTAACTGTAATCCTAACCCTAACCCTATCCCTAACACTTACCCTAACCCTAACCCTAACCATTACCCTTACCCTAACACTAACCCTAAACTTAACGCCAACCCTAAACCTAACCCTAAGCCTAACCATTACCCTAACACTTACCCTAAACCTAACCCTAATCCTTACCCTTAACCTAACAATAACCCTAACCCTAACTCTTACCCTTACCCTAACCCTAACCCTTTCCCTAACCCTAACCCTAACCCTAACACTTACCCTAACCCTAACCCTGGACCTAACCCTAACCCTAACCCTTACCCTTACCCTAACCCTAACCCTAACCTTAATCCTAACTCTAACCATAACATTAACCCTTACCCTTACCCTAACACAAACTCTAACCCTAACCCTTACCCTTACCCTAAACCTAACCCTAAACTTAATGCTAACCCTAACCCTCACCCTTAACCTAACCCTAATCCTAACTCAAAACCTTACCCTAACACTAACCCTAACCCTAATCCTAACCCTTACCCTTTCCCTAAACCTAACCCTAACCCTAACCCTTACCCTAAACCTAAACCTAACCCTAACCCTAACCCTTACCCTTACCCTAACCCTAACCGTAACCGTAACCCTAAATCTTACCATTACTCTAAACCTAACCCTAACCCGTACCCTAAACCTAACACAAACCCTAACCCTAACCTTTACCGTTACCTTAACCCTAACCCTAAACCTAACACTTAACCTTACCCTAACGGTAACCCTAACCCTAACCCTAAGCACAACCCTAACCCTAAACCTAACACATACCCTTACCCTAACCCTAAACCTAAACCTACCCCTAAACCTAACACTAACCCTAACCCCGATCCCTAACCCTAACCGTAACCCTAACACTTACCCTTACCGTAACCATAACCCTAACCCTAACCCTTACTCTTAACCTACCTTAACCCTAACCTTAACCCCAACCCTAAACCTAACCCTAACCTTACCATAACACTTACCCTAACCCTAACCCTAACACTTAACCTAACCCTAACCCTAACCCTAAGCCTAACCCTTACCCTAACCCTAACCCTAACCCTAACACTTACCCTTACCCTACACTAAGCCTAAACCTAAACCTAACCCTAACCGTAACCTTAACTGTAACCCTAAACCTAACCCTAACACTAACCCTAACCCCTACCCTAACCCTAACCCTAACCCTTACCCTTACCCTAACCCTAACCATAACCTTAACGCAACCCTACACCTAACCCTAACCCTAACCCTTACCCTTACCCTAACCCTAGAGCTAAACCTAACCCTAACCCTGAACCTAACCCTTTCCCTAACCCTAATGCTAATCCTAACCCTAACCCTTACCCTTACCGTACCCTAACCCTAAACCTAACCCTAATTCTAACCCTAACCCTAAACCTACACCTAACCCTTACCCTTAACCTAACCCTAACCCTAACCCTAAACCTAACCCTAAACCTAAACCTAACCCTTACCCTTACCCTAACCCTAACCCTACCCTAACCCATAAACCAACCCTAATCCTAACCCTAACCCTAACCCTTACCCTTACCCTAACCCTAACCCTAACCGTTACCCTTACCCTAACCCTAACCTAACCCTTACCCTAACCCTAACCCTAACCCTAACCCTCACCCTAACATTAACCCTAACCCTAAACCTAACCCTTACACTTAACCTAACCCGAACCCTAAACCTAACACTAACCCTAACCCTAACCCTTAGCATTACCCTAACCACAACCCAACCCTAACCCTAACCCTAACCCCTAACCCTAACCCTAACCCCAACCCTTACACTTTTCCTAACCCTAACCCTAACACTAACCATTACCCAAACCCTTACCCTTAGCCTAACCCTAACCCTAAACCTAACCTTAAGCCTAACCCTAACCCTATCCCTAACCCTTACCCTGACCCTAACCCTAAACCTAACACTAACCCTAACCCTAACCCTTACCCTCACCCTAACACTAACCCTAAACCTAACCCTAACTCCAACCCTAACCCCTAACCCTAACCTTAACACTAAGCCTAAGCGTTACCCTTATCCTAACACTAACCCTAAACCTAACCCTAACACTTACCCTTACCCTAACCCTTGACCTAAACCTAACCCTAACCCTTACCCTAACCCTAACCCTAACCCTAACCTTTACCCTTATCCTAACACTAACCCTCACCCTAAACCTAACCCTAACACTTACCCTTACACTAAACCTAAACCTAACCCTACACCTAACGCTTACCCTAACCATAATCCTAACCCTAACCCTTACCCTTACCTTACCCCTAACCCTAACCCTATCCCTTACACTTACCCTAACGCTGACCCTAATCCTAACCTAACCCTAACCCTAACCCTAACACATACCCTTACACTAACCCTTACCCTAACCCTAACCGTAACCCTAATCATAACCCTAACCCTTACCCTAACCCTAACCCTAAACCCTTACCCTTACCCTAACCCTAACCCTAAACTTAACCCCAAACCTAAACCTAACGCTAACCCTAACCCTAAACATAACCCTAACCCTTACCTACACCTAACCCTTACCCTTACCCTAACCCTAACCCTAAACTTAACCCCAAACCTAAACCTAATGCTAACCCTAACCCTAAACCTAACCGTAACCCTAACCTTACCCTTACCCTAACCGTAAACCTAACACTTACCCTAACCCTAACCCTAACCCTAACACTTACCCTTTCCCTAACCCTAACCCTAACCCTAAACCTTACCCTAACCCTAACCCTAAACCTAACCCTTACCCTTTCCCTAACCCTAACCCTTAACCTAACCTTAACCCTAACCCTAACCCTAAACCTAAACCTAACCCTAACCCTAACCCTAACACTTACCCTTTCCCTAACCCTAACCCTAACCCTAACCCTTAACCTAACCTTAATCCTAACCCTTACCCTAAACCAACCCTAACCCTAATCCTTAACATAACCCTAACCCTAACCATAACCCTTACCCTTACCCTACCCCTAAACCTAACTCTAACTCTAACCCAAACCCTAACACTAACCCTAACCCTTACCCTAACCCTAACCCTAACTCTTACCCTAAAACTTCCCCATACCCTAACACGAACCCTAACCCTAACCTTAACCCTAACCCTAACCCTAACCCTAACCCTAACTCTTACACTTTTCCTAACCCTAAACCTAACGCTAACCCTAACATTATCCCTAAACCTAACCCTAACCCTAACCCCTAACCCTAACCCTAACCCTAACCCTAACCCTTAACCTTATCCTAACACTAACTCTATCCCTAACCCTAACACTTACCCTTACACTAACCCTAACCCTAACCCTAACCCTAACACTTAACCTAACCATAACCCTAACCCTTATCCTAAACCGAACCCTAACCCTTACCCTAAACCTAACATTCAAACTTACCCTAACGCTAAACCTAACCCTAACATTCAACCTTACCCTAACGCTAAACCTAACATTATCCCTAACCCTAACCCTAACCCTAACACATACCCTTACCGTAACCCTAACCCTAACCGTAACCCTAATCCTAACCCATACCGTTACCCTAACCCTAACCCTAAGCCTAACCCTAACCCCAACCCTAACCCTTGCCGTAACCCTAACCCTAATCCTAACCCTAAGCATTACACTTATCCTAACCCTAACCCTAAACCTAAACCTAACCCTAACCCTAAACTTAAACCTAACCCTTGCCCTTACCCTAACCCTAACCCTAACCCTAAACCTAAACCTAACCCTAACCATAACCCTAACCCATACTCTTACCCTTACCCAAACCCTAACCCTAAACCTAACCCTAACCCTTACCCTTACCCTCACCCTAACCCTAAACTTAAATCTAACCCTAACCCTAACCCTAACCTTAACCCTAACCCTTATCCAAAAGCTAAAGGTAACCCTAACCCTAACCCTAAACCTAAGCCTAAACCTAACCTTAACCATAACCGTTATCCTTACACTATCCCTAACCATAACCCTAAACCTAACCCTTACCCTTACCCTAACCCTTACCCTAAACCTAACCCTAATCCTTACCCTTAACCTAACAATAACCCTAACCCTAACTCTTACCCTTACCCTAACCCTAAGCCTTTCCCTTACCCTAACCACAACCCTAAAACTAACCCTAAACCTAACCCTAACCCTAACACCTAACTCTAACCCTAACCCTAACCCTAACCCTTACCCTAACTGTAATCCTAACCCTAACCCTATCCCTAACACTTACCCTAACCCTAACCCTAACCATTACCCTTACCCTAACACTAACCCTAAACTTAACGCCAACCCTAAACCTAACCCTAAGCCTAACCATTACCCTAACACTTACCCTAAACCTAACCCTAATCCTTACCCTTAACCTAACAATAACCCTAACCCTAACTCTTACCCTTACCCTAACCCTAACCCTTTCCCTAACCCTAACCCTAACCCTAACACTTACCCTAACCCTAACCCTGGACCTAACCCTAACCCTAACCCTTACCCTTACCCTAACCCTAACCCTAACCTTAATCCTAACTCTAACCATAACATTAACCCTTACCCTTACCCTAACACAAACTCTAACCCTAACCCTTACCCTTACCCTAAACCTAACCCTAAACTTAATGCTAACCCTAACCCTCACCCTTAACCTAACCCTAATCCTAACTCAAAACCTTACCCTAACACTAACCCTAACCCTAATCCTAACCCTTACCCTTTCCCTAAACCTAACCCTAACCCTAACCCTTACCCTAAACCTAAACCTAACCCTAACCCTAACCCTTACCCTTACCCTAACCCTAACCGTAACCGTAACCCTAAATCTTACCATTACTCTAAACCTAACCCTAACCCGTACCCTAAACCTAACACAAACCCTAACCCTAACCTTTACCGTTACCTTAACCCTAACCCTAAACCTAACACTTAACCTTACCCTAACGGTAACCCTAACCCTAACCCTAAGCACAACCCTAACCCTAAACCTAACACATACCCTTACCCTAACCCTAAACCTAAACCTACCCCTAAACCTAACACTAACCCTAACCCCGATCCCTAACCCTAACCGTAACCCTAACACTTACCCTTACCGTAACCATAACCCTAACCCTAACCCTTACTCTTAACCTACCTTAACCCTAACCTTAACCCCAACCCTAAACCTAACCCTAACCTTACCATAACACTTACCCTAACCCTAACCCTAACACTTAACCTAACCCTAACCCTAACCCTAAGCCTAACCCTTACCCTAACCCTAACCCTAACCCTAACACTTACCCTTACCCTACACTAAGCCTAAACCTAAACCTAACCCTAACCGTAACCTTAACTGTAACCCTAAACCTAACCCTAACACTAACCCTAACCCCTACCCTAACCCTAACCCTAACCCTAACCCTTACCCTTACCCTAACCCTAACCATAACCTTAACGCAACCCTACACCTAACCCTAACCCTAACCCTTACCCTTACCCTAACCCTAGAGCTAAACCTAACCCTAACCCTGAACCTAACCCTTTCCCTAACCCTAATGCTAATCCTAACCCTAACCCTTACCCTTACCGTACCCTAACCCTAAACCTAACCCTAATTCTAACCCTAACCCTAAACCTACACCTAACCCTTACCCTTAACCTAACCCTAACCCTAACCCTAAACCTAACCCTAAACCTAAACCTAACCCTTACCCTTACCCTAACCCTAACCCTACCCTAACCCATAAACCAACCCTAATCCTAACCCTAACCCTAACCCTTACCCTTACCCTAACCCTAACCCTAACCGTTACCCTTACCCTAACCCTAACCTAACCCTTACCCTTACCCTAACCCTAAACCTAAACCTAAACCTAACTCTAACCCTAAACCTAACCCTTACCTTTACCGTAACCCTAAACCTAAACGTAACCCTAACCCTTACTCTTACCCTTAACCTCACCCTAAACCTAAACTTAAACCTAACCCTAACCCTAACCTTAAGCCTAAACCCTTATCCTTACCCTAACCCTAACCCTAACCCTAAACTTAACCCTAACCTTAAACTTAACCCTAACCCTTTCCCTTACCCTAACCCTAACCCTAACCCTAAACCTAACCCTAATCCTTACCCTTACCATAATTCTAACCCTAACACTTACCTGTCTCTAACCCTAAACCTAACACTTACCCTTACCCTAACCCTAACCCTAACTCTAAACCTAACCCTAACCCTAACCCTAACACTTACCCTAAACTTAACCCTAACCATTACCCTTATCCTAAACCTGACCCTAAACTTAACCCCAACCTTAAACCTAACCCTAACACCAACTCTTACCCTAACACTGACCCTAATCCTAACCCTAACCCTAACACTTACCATTACCCTAACCCTAACTCTAAAGCTTACCCTAACCCTAACCCTAACCTTAACACTTACTCTTACCCTAACCCTATCCCTAACCTTAATCCAACCCTAACCCTAACCCTAACACTTACCCTCACGCTAACCCTAACCCTAATCCTTACCCTAACCCTAACCCTACCCATAACCCTTACCCTTTCCCTAACCCTAACCCTAAACCTAACCCTTACCCTTACCCTAACCCTAAACCTAACCCTAACCCTAACCATAACCCTAACCTTAACCCAACCCTAACCCTAACCCTAACATTACCCTTACCCTAACCCTAACCCTAAACCTTACCCTAACACTAACCCTAACCATAATCCTTACCCTAACCCTAACCATAAACCTACTCCTAACACTTACCCTTTCCCTAAACCTAACAATAACCTTAAACATAACCCTAACCCTCAACCTTACCCCAACCCTAAACCTAAACCTAACCCTAACCCTAACCCTAACTCTAATCTTAACCCTATCCCTAACTATAACCCTCCCCCTTACCATTACCCTAACCCTAAACCTAACCCTAACCCTAACACTAACCTTAAACCTAACCCAAACCATAACCCTAACCCTAACCCGTACCCTAACCCTAACACTAACACTAAACCTAAACCTAACCCTTACCTTAACCCTAACCCTTACCCTAACCCTAACCCTAACCCTTACCCTAATCCTAACCCTAACACTAACCCTAACCCCTAACCCTAACCCTTAACATAACCCTAACCCTAACCCTAACCCTAAACCTAACCCTAACCCTAACTCTAAACTTAACCCTATCCCTAACCATAACCCTTCCCCTTACACTAAACCTAACCCTAAACCTATCAATAAACCTAACTCTAACCCTTACCCTTACCCTAAACCTAACACTAAACCTAATGTTAAACCTAACCCTAACCCTAACACCTAACCCTAACCCTAACCCTAACCCTAATCCTTACCCTTATCCTAACCCTAACACTAACCCTAACACTTACCCTTACCCTAAACCCTACACTATCCCTAACCCTAACCCTAAACCTAACCCTAAAACTTACCCTTACCCTAAACCTAACCCTAACCCTTACCCTAAACCTAACCCTAACCCTAACCCTTACCCTTATCTTAACCCTAACACTAAACCTAACCCTTACCTCTACCCTAACGCTAACCCTAACCCTAACCCTAACCCTAACACATACCCTTACCCTAACCCTAATCCTAACCTTAACCGTAACCCTAAACCTAACCCTAACCCTAATCCTAAACTATACCATAACCCTAACCCTAACCCTAACCCTTACCCTTACCCTTACCCTAACCCTAACGCTAACCTAAACGCAACCCTCAACCTAACCCTAACCATAACCCTTACACTTACCCTAACCCTAGCGCTAAACCTAACCCTAACCCTAATCCTAACCCTAAACCTTACCCTTACCGTAACCCTAACCCATACCCTAACCCTAACCCTAAACCTAACCCTAACCCTTACCCTTACCGTAACCCTAACCCTAACCCTTACCGTTACCCTAAAACTAACCCTAACCCTAACCCTAACCCTTACCCTAACCCTAAACCTAAACCTAACCCTTATCCTTACCCTAACCCTAACCCTAACCCATACCCTAACCCTAACCCTAAACCTAACCCTAACCCTTACCCTTACCGTAACCCTAACCCTAACCCTTACCGTTACCCTAAAACTAACCCTAACCCTAACCCTAACCATTACCCTAACCCTAAACCTAAACCTGACCATAACCCTAACTCTAACCCTTACCTTTACCATAACCCTAAACCTATGCGTAACCCTAACTCTTACTCTTACCCTTACCCTCAACCTAACCCTAAACTTAAACCTGACCCTAACCCTAACCCTAACCTTAACCCTAAACGCTTATCCTTACCCTAACCCTAAACCTAACCCTAAACCTAACCCTAACCCTAACCTTAACCCTAACCCTTTCCCTTACCCTAAACCTAATCCTAACCCGAACCCCAAACCTAAACCTACCACTTACCATTACCCTAACCATAACCCTGAAACTAACCCTAACCCTTACCCTTACCATAATTCTAACCCTAACGCTAACCCTAACCCTTACCCTTACCCTAAGCCTAACACTAAACCTAACCCTAACCATAAACCGAACATTAACCCTAACCCTAAACCTTATCCTTACCCTAACCCTATACCTAAAACTAACCCTAACCCTAACCCCTACCCCTAACCTTAACCCTTAACCTTACCCTACCCTAACCCTAACCCTAACCCTAACACTTACCCTAACGCTAACCCTAACCCTAACCCTAACCCTAATCCTAACCCTAACACTTACCCTAACACTTTCCCTAACCCTAACCCTAAACCTAACCCTAACACTTACCCTTACCCTAATCCTAACCCTAACCCTAAACCTTACCCTAACCCTAACTCTAACCTTAACACTTACAATTACCCGAACCATAACCCTAACCCTAACCCTTACACTAACCCTAACCCTAACACTTACCCTAACCATAACCCTAACCCTAACCCTTACCCTAACCCTAACCCTAACCCAAACCCTTACCCTTACCCTAATCCTAACCCTAACCCTAACCCTAACCCCTAACCCTAACCCTTAACATAACCCTAACCCTAACCCTAACCCTAACCCTTACCCTTACCCTAACCCTAAACCTAACTCTAACCCTAACCCTAACCCTAACCCTTAACCTAACCCTAACCCTAACCCTTACCCTAAACCTAACCCTAACCCTAACCTTAAACCTAACGATAACCATAAACCCAAACCTAACCCTTACCCTTACCCTAACCCTATCCCTAAACCTAAATCTAACCCTAAAGCTTAACATAACCCTTACCCTAACCCTAACCCTTTCCCTAACCCTAACCCTAAACCTTACCCTTGTCCTAACCCTAACCTTAACCCTAACCCTTACCCTTACCCTAACCCTAACACTAACCTTACCCTTACCCTAACCCTAACCTTAAACCTAACCCTAACCCTAACCCTAACCCTTACCTTTACCGTAACCCTAAACCTAAACATAACCTTATCCCTTACTCTTAAGCTTACCCTCACCCTAACCCTAAACTTAAACTTAACCCTAAACCTAACTCTAACCCTAACCTTAACCCTAAACCCTTATCCTTACCCTAACCCTAACCCTAAAGCTAAACCTAATCCTAACCCTAAACTTAACCCTAACCCTTTCCCTTACCCTAACCCTAAACTTAAACCCTAACCCTAAACCTAACACTAAACCTAACACTTAACCTTACCCTAACCCTAACCCTAAACCTAACCCTAACACTTACCCTTACCATAATTCTAACCCTAACCCTAACCCTAACCCTTACCCTAACCATTAACCCTAACCCTAACCCTAACCCTAACCCTAACCCTGACCCTCTACTTAACCCCAACCCTAAACCTAACCTAACCCTAACCCTTAAACTTACACTTACCCTAACCCTAACCCTAACCCTAACCCTAAAACTTACCCAAACCCTAACAATAACCCTAACCCTTACCCTAAACCTAACACTAACCCTAACACTTACCTAACCCTAACCCTAACCCTAACCCTTACCCTAACCCTAACCCTAACCCTTACCCTAATCCTAACCCTAACCCTAACCCCTAACCCTAACCCTAACCCTAACCCTAACCCTTAACCTAACCCTAACCGTAACCCTAACCCTTACCTTTACCCTAACCCTAAACCTAACTCTAAACCTAACCCTAACCCTAACCCTAACCATTACCGTCACCCTAACCCGAACCCTATCCCTAACCCTAACCTTAACCCTAACCCTAACCCTAACCCTTACCTGTACCCTAACCCTTACCCTAAAACTAACCTAACCCTAACCTTAACCCTAACCCTAACCCTAACCTTAACCCCAACTCTAACCTAACCCTAACCCTTACCCTAACCCTTACCCTTGCTCAAACCCTAACACTAAACCTAAACCTAACCGTAACCTAACCCTAAACCTTACCCTAACCCTAACCCTAATACTAACCCTAACCCTTACCCTAACCCTAACCCTAACCCTTATCCTTACCCTTACCCTAACCAAAACCCTAAACCTAACTCTAACCCTTAACCTTACCCGAACACTAACTCTAACGTTAACCCTAACCCTAACACTAACCCAGCCCTAACCTTAAACCTAACCTTTATCCTTACCCTATCCCTAACCCTAACCCTAACCCTAAACCTAAGCCTTACCCATACCCTAACTGTAAACCTAATCGTAACCTTACCCTTACTGTAACCCTAACCCTAATCCTAACTCTAACCCTAACCCTAACCCTTACTCTTACCCTAATCCTGACCCTAACCCTAAACCTAAACGTAACACAAACCCTAACCCTAACCCTTACTCTAACCCTAACCCTGGCCCTAACACTAACCGTAACCATTACCCTTACACTAACCCTAACCCTAAACTTAAACCTAACTCTAACCATAACCTTTACCCTTACCCTAACCCAAACTCTAAACCTAACCCTTACCCTTACCCTAACCCTAATCCTAACCTTAATGCTAACCCTAACCCTAACCCTTACAATAACCCTGAACCTAACCCTAATCCTTACCCTAGCCCTAACCCTAACGCTAACTCTTACCCTTTCCCTAACCTTAACACTAACTCTAACACTTAACCTTACCCTAAACCTAACCCTAACCCTAAACCTAACCCTAACCCTAACACTTAACCCTAACACTAACACTAACCCTAATACTTACCCTTACCCTAACCCTAAACCTAAACCTTACCCTTACCCTAACCCTAACCCTAAACCTAACCCTAACTCTAACCGTAAACCTAACCTCAACCCTAACACTAACACTAACACTTACCCTAAACCTAAACCTAACCCTAACCCTAACCCTTACCCTTACCCGAAACTAAACCTAACCTTAACCCCAACCCTACAGCTAACCCTAACCCTAACACTTACCCTAACACTAACCCTAACCCTAACCATAACCATAACACTTATCCTTACCCTAACCCTAACCCTAACCCTAACCCTAACCTAAACCTTACACTAACCCTAACCCCAACCTAACACTTACCCTTACCCTAACCCTAACCCTAACCCTTACCCTAACCCTAACCCTAACCATAACCCCTAACACTAACCCTTATCCTAACCCTAACCCTAAGCCTAACCCTAATCCTTTCCCTTACCTAACTCTAAACCTAACTCTAACCATAACCCTAACCTAACCCTAACCTAACCCTTACCCTTAACCTAACCCTAACCCTAAGCCTAACCCTAACCCTTACCCTTACACTAACCCTAAACCTAACTCTAACCCTAAACCTCACCCTAACAATAACCCTTACCCTTACCCTTACCCTAAACCTAACCCTAAACCTAACCCTAACTCTAACCCCTAAACCTAACCCTAACCCTAACACTAAAACTAACACTTACCCTAAACCTAAACCTAACCCTAACCCTAACCCTTACCCTTACCCGAAAATAAACCTAACCTTAACCCCAACCCTACACCTAACCCTAACCCTAACCCTTACCCTAACACTAAACCTAACCCTAACCCTAACCATAACACTTACCCTTACCCTAACCCTAACCTAACCCTTACCCTAACCCTAACCCTAACTCTAACCCTAACACTTACCCTTACCCTAAGCCTAACTCTAACCCTAACCCCTAAGCCTAACCCTTAACCTAACCCTAAACCTAAATCTAACCCTTACCCTTACCCTAACCCTAAACCTAACTCTAACCCTAAGCCAAATCTGAACCCTTACACTAATCATAACCCTAACCCTTACCCTAACCCTAATACTAACCCTAATGTTAAACCTAACCCTATCCCTAAACATAACCCTAACCCTTACCCTTACCCTTACCCTAACCCTAAACCTAACCCTAACCTTAACCCTAACTCTAAACTTAACCCTATCCCTAACCCTAACCCTCCACATTGCGCTAACCCTAACCATAAACCTATCACTAACCCTAACCCTAACCCTAACACTTACCCATACCCTATACCTAACCCAAAACCTAACCCTAATCCTAACCCTAACCATAACCTCTAACCATAACCCTAACGCTAACCCTAACCCTAACCCTAATCCTAACCCTAACACATACCCTTAACCTAACCCTAACCCTAACCTTAACTGTAACCCTAAACCTAACCCTAACCCTAAAACTAACCCTAACCCCTACCCTAACCCTAACCCTATCCCTAACCCTTACCCTTACCCTAACCCTAACCATAACCTTAACGCAACCCTACACCTAACCCTAACCCTAACCCTTACCCTTACGCTAACCCTAGAGCTAAACCTAACCCTAACCCTGACCCTAACCCTTACCTAACCCTAACGCTAATCCTAACCCTAACCCTTACCCTTACCGTACCCAAACCCTAAACCTAACCCTAATTCTAACCCTAACCCTAAACCTAAACCTAACCCTTACCCTTAACCTAACCCTAACCCTAACCCTAAACCTAACCCTAAACCTAAACCTAACCCTTACCCTTACCCTAACCCTAACCCTAACCCTAACCCATAAACCAACCCTAATCCTAACCCTAAACCTAACTCTTACCCTTACCCTAACCCTAACCTAACCCTTACCCTTACCCTAACCCTAAACCTAAACCTAAACCTAACTCTAAACCTAAACCTAACCCTTACCTTTACCGTAACCCTAAACCTAAACGTAACCCTAACCCTTACTCTTACCCTTAACCTCACCCTAAACCTAAACTTAAACCTAACCCTAACCCTAACCTTAAGCCTAAACCCTTATCCTTACCCTAACCCTAACCCTAACCCTAAACTTAACCCTAACCTTAAACTTAACCCTAACCCTTTCCCTTACCCTAACCCTAACCCTAACCCTAAACCTAACACTTACCCTTACCCTAACCCTAACCCTAAACCTAACCCTAATCCTTACCCTTACCATAATTCTAACCCTAACACTTACCCTGTCCCTAACCCTAAACCTAACACTTACCCTTACCCTAACCCTAACCCTCACTCTAAACCTAACCCTAACCCTAACCCTAACACTTACCCTAAACTTAACCCTAACCATTACCCTTATCCTAAACCTGACCCTAAACTTAACCCCAACCTTAAACCTAATCCTAACCCCAACTCTTACCCTAACACTTACCCTAACCCTAACCCTAACCCTAACACTTACCCTTACCCTAACCCTAACTCTAAAGCTTACCCTAACCCTAACCCTAACCTTAACACTTACTCTTACCCTAACCCTATCCCTAACCTTAATCCAACCCTAACCCTAACCCTAACCCTTACCCTCTCGCTAACCCTAACCTAATCCTTACCCTAACCCTAACCCTACCCATAACCCTTACCCTTTCCCTAACCCTAACCCTAAACCTAACCCTTACCCTTACCCTAACCCTAAACCTGACCCTAACCCAAACCCTAACCCTAACCTTAACCCAACCCTAACCCTAAACCTAACATTACCCTTACCCTAACCCTAACCCTAAACCTTACCCTAACACTACCCTAACCATAATCCTTACCCTAACCCTAACCATAAACCTACTCCTAACCCTTACCCTTTCCCTAAACCTAACAATAAACTTAAACATAACCCTAACCCTCACCCTTACCCCAACCCTAAACCTAAACCTAACCCTAACCCTAACCCTAACTCTAAACTTAACCCTATCCCTAACCATAACCCTCCCCCTTACCATTACCCTAACCCTAAACCTAACCCTAAACCTAACCCTAACCCTAACACTGACCTTAAACCTAACCCAAACCATAACCCTAACCCTAACCCGTACCCTAACCCTAACACTAACACTAAACCTAAACCTAACCCTTACCTTAACCCTAACCCTTACCCTAACCCTAACCCTAACCCTTACCCTAATCCTAACCCTAACACTAATCCTAACCCCTAACCCTAACCCTTAACATAACCCTAACCCTAACCCTAACCCTTACCCTTACCCTAACCCTAAACCTAACTCTAACCCTAACCCTAAACCTTACCCTAACCCTAACCCTAACCCTTACATTAACCCTAACCCTAACCCTAATCTTAAACCTAACCCTAACCCTAAACATAACCCTAACCATCACCCTTACCCTGACTCTAACCCTAAACCTAACCCTAACCCTAACTCTAAACTTAACCCTATCCCTAACCATAACCCTCCCCCTTACCCTAACCCTAACCCTAAACCTATCAATAAACCTAACTCTAACCCTTACCCTTACCCTAAACCTAACACTAAACCTAATGTTAAACCTAACCCTAACCCTAACAACTAAACCTAACCCTAACCCTAACCCTAATCCTTACCCTTATCCTAACCCTAACACTAACCCTAACACTTACCCTTACCCTAAACCCTACACTATCCCTAACCCTAACCCTAAACCTAACCCTAAAACTTACCCTTACCCTAAACCTAACCCTAACCCTTACCCTAAACCTAACCCTAACCCTAACCCTTACCCTTATCTTAACCCTAACACTAAACCTAACCCTTACCTCTACCCTAACGCTAACCCTAACCCTAATCCTAACCCTAACCCTAACCCTTGCCCTTACCCTAACCCTAACCCTAACCTTAACCGTAATCCTAAACCTAACCCTAACCCTAATCCTAAACTATACCCTACGCCTAACCCTAACCCTAACCCTTACCCTTACCCTTACCCTAACCCTAACGCTAACCTAAACGCAACCCTCAACCTAACCCTAACCCTAACCCTTACACTTACCCTAACCCTAGCGCTAACCCTAACCCTAACCCTAATCCTAACCCTTACCCTAACCCTAACCCTAATCCTAACCCTAAACCTTACCCTTACCCTAACCCTAACCCTAACCCTAACCCTAAACCTAACCCTAAACCTAAACCTAACCCTTACCCTTACCCTAACCCTAACCCTAACCCATACCCTCACCCTAACCCTAAACCTAACCCTAACCCTTACCCTTACCCTAACCCTAACCCTAACCCTTACTGTTACCCTAAAACTAACCCTAACCCTAACCCTTACCCTTACAATAACGCTAACCCTAACCCTAACCCTAACCCTAATACATACCCTTACCCTAACCCTAACCCTAACCTTAACCCAACCCTAAACCTAACTCTAATCCTAACCCTAACCCTAACCCTTATCCTTACCCTAAAACTAACCCTAACCCTAACCCTAACACTTACCCTTACCCTAATCCTAACCCTAACCCTAAACCTTACCATAACCCTAACCCTAACCTTAACACTTAAAATTACCCTAACCCTAACCCTAACCCTAACCCTTACCCTAACCCTAACCCTAACCCTAACACTTACCCTAACCATAACCCTAACCCTAACCCTTACCCTAACCCTTACCCTAACTTTAACCCTAACCCTAACCCTAACCGTAACCCTTACCCTTATAATAACGCTAACCCTAACCCTAACCCTAACCCTAACACATACCCTTACCCTAACCATAACCCTAACCTTAAGCCAACCCTAAACCTAACCCTAATCCTAACCCTAACCCTTACCCTTAACTTAACCCTAGCCCTAAACCTTACCCTAACCCTAACCCTAACCCTTACCCTAACCCTAACCGTAACTGAACCCTAACCCTTACCCGTACCCTAACCCTAACCCTAACCCTAACCCTAACCTTAACCATAACCCTTATCCTTACCCTAGCCCTAACCCGAAACCTAACCCAGACCATAAACCTAACCGTTACCCTTACCCTAACCCTAACTCTAAACCTAACCCTAACCCTTACCCTAACCCTAACCCTAACCCTAACCCTTACCCTAACCCTAACCCTAACCCTAACCCTTACCCTTACCCTAACCCTAAACCTAACCCTTACCCTAACATTTATCCTAACACTAACCCTAACCCTAACCCTAACCCTAACCCTACCCCTAGCCCTTACCCTTTCCCTAACCCTAACACTAAACCTAACCCTTACCCTTAACCCAACCCTAAACCTAACCCTAAACCTAACCCTAACCCTAACACTAACCCTAGCCTTAACCCAACCCTAACCCTAACCCTAACCCTTACTCTTACCCTAACCATAACTCTAACCTTAACCCAACCCTAACACTAACCCTAACCCTTACCCTCACACTAACCCTAACCCTAATCCTTACCCTAACCCTAACCCTAACCCTAATACTAAAACTAAGCCTAACCCTAACGCTAACCCTAACCTCTACCCCTAACCCTTACCTTACCCTAACCCTAACCCTGACACTAACACTAACACTTACCCTAACCCTAACCCTAACCATTAACCTAAGACTTACCCTAAACCTGAAACTAACCCTAACACTAACACTAACCCTTACCCTTACCCTAACCCTAACCCTAAACCTAACCCTAACCATAAACCGAACAATAACCCTAACCCTAACCCTTATCCTTACCCTAACCCTATACTTAAAACTAACCCTAACCCTAACCCCTACACCTAACCTTAACCCTTAACCTTACCCTACACCTAACCCTAACCCTAACCCTTACCCTTACCCTAACCCTAGAGCTAAACCTAACCCTTATCCTGAACCTAACCCTTAACCTAACCCTAACGCTAATCCTAACCCTAACTCTTACCCTTCCCGTACAATAACCCTAAACCTAACCCTAATTCTAACCCTAACGCTAAACCTAAACCTAACCCTTACCCTTAACCTAACCCTAACCCTAACCCTAAACCTAACCCTAAACATAAACCTAATCCTTACCCTTACCCAAACCCTAACCCTAACCCTAACCCATAAACCAACCCTAATTCTAACCCTAACCATAACCCTTACCCTTACCCTAACCCTAAACCTAACCCTTACCCTAACATTTATCCTAACACTAACCCTAACCCTAACCCTAACCCTACCCCTAACCCTTACCCTTTCCCTAACCCTAACCCTAAACCTAACCCTTACCCTTAACCCAACCCTAAACCTAACCCTAAACCTAACCCTAACCCTAACAGTAACCCTAACCTTAACCCAACCCTAACCCTAACCCTAACGCTTACTCTTACCCTAACCATAACTCTAACCTTAACCCAACCCTAACACTAACCCTAACCCTTACCCTCACACTAAACCTAACCCTAATCCTTACCCTAACCCTAACCCTAACCCTAATACTAAAACTAAGCCTAACCCTAACGATAACCCTAACCTCTACCCCTAACCCTTACCTTACCCTAACCCTAACCCTAACCCTAACACTAACACTTACCCTAACCCTAACCCTAACCATTAACCTAAGACTTACCCTAAACCTGAAACTAACCCTAACACTAACACTAACCCTTACCCTTACCCTAACCCTAACCCTAAACCTAACCCTAACCATAAACCGAACAATAACCCTAACCCTAACCCTTATCCTTACCCTAACCCTATACTTAAAACTAACCCTAACCCTAACCCCTACCCCTAACCTTAACCCTTAACCTTACCCTACACCTAACCCTAAACCTAACCCTTACCCTTACCCTAACCCTAGAGCTAAACCTAACCCTAATCCTGAACCTAACCCTTAACCTAACCCTAACGCTAATCCTAACCCTAACCCTTACCCTTCCCGTACCCTAACCCTAAACCTAACCCTAATTCTAACCCTAACGCTAAACCTAAACCTAACCCTTACCCTTAACCTAACCCTAACCCTAACCCTAAACCTAACCCTAAACATAAACCTAATCCTTACCCTTGCCCAAACCCTAACCCTAACCCTAACCCATAAACCAACCCTAATCCTAACCCTAACCCTAACCTTAACACTTACAATTACCCTAATCCTAACCCTAACCCTAACCCTTACCCTAACCCTAACCCTAACCCTAGCACTTACCCTAACCATAACCCTAACCCTAACCCTTACCAGAACCCTTACCCTAACCTTAACCCTAACCCTAACCCTAACCCTAACCCTTACCCTTATAATAACGCTAACCCTAACCCTAACCCTAACCCTAACACATACCCTTACCCTAACCATAACCCTAACCTTAACCCAACCCTAAACCTAACCCTAATCCTAACCCTAACCCTTACCCTTAACTTAACCCTAGCCCTAAACCCTACCATAACCCTAACCCTAACCCTTACCCTAACCCTAACCCTAACTGAACCCTAACCCTTACCCTTACCCTAACCCTAACCCTAACCGTAACCCTAAACCTAACCCTAACCCTAACCTTAACCCTAACCCTTATCCTTACCCTAGCCCTAACCAGAAACCTAACCCAGACCATAAACCTAACCGTTACCCTTACCCTAACCCTAACCCTAACCCTAACCCTTACCCTAACCCTAACCCTAACCCTAACCCTTACCCTTACCCTAACCCTAAACCTAACCCTTACCCTAACATTTATCCTAACACTAACCCTAACCCTAACCCTAACCCTACCCCTAACCCTTACCCTTTCCCTAACCCTAACCCTAAACCTAACCCTTACCCTTAACCCAACCCTAAACCTAACCCTAAACCTAACCCTAACCCTAACACTAACCCTAACCTTAACCCAACCCTAACCCTAACCCTAACCCTTACTCTTACCCAAACCATAACTCTAACCTTAACCCAACCCTAACACTAACCCTAACCCTTACCCTCACACTAACCCTAACCCTAATCCTTACCCTAACCCTAACCCTAACCCTAACCTCTACCCCTAACCCTTACCTTACCCTAACCCTAACCCTAACCCTAACACTAACACTTACCCTAACCCTAACCCTAACCATTAACCTAAGACTTACCATAAACCTGAAACTAACCCTAACACTAACACTAACCCTTACCCTTACCCTAACCCTAACCCTAAACCTAACCCTAACCATAAACCGAACAATAACCCTAACCCTAACCCTTATCCTTACCCTAACCCTATACTTAAAACTAACCCTAACCCTAACCCCTACCCCTAACCTTAACCCTTAACCTTACCCTACACCTAACCCTAACCCTAACCCTTACCCTTACCCTAACCCTGGAGCTAAACCTAACCCTAATCCTGAACCTAACCCTTACCCTAACCCTAACGCTAATCCTAAGCCTAACCCTTACCCTTCCCGTACCCTAACCCTAAACCTAACCCTAATTCTAACCCTAACGCTAAACCTAAACCTAACCCTTACCCTTAACCTAACCCTAACCCTAACCCTAAACCTAACCCTAAACATAAACCTAATCCTTACCCTTACCCAAACACTAACCCTAACCCTAACCCATAAACCAAACCTAATCCTAACCCTAACCCTAACCATTACCCTTACCCTAACCCTAACCCTAACCCTTACCCTTACCCTAACCCTAACCTAACCCTTACCCTTACCCTAACCCTAAACCTAAACCTAACCCTAACCCTAAACCTAACCCTTACCTTTACCG
Source organism: Megascapheus bottae (assembly GCA_024803745.1). Taxonomy (NCBI): domain Eukaryota; kingdom Metazoa; phylum Chordata; class Mammalia; order Rodentia; family Geomyidae; genus Megascapheus; species Megascapheus bottae. The sequence goes on from JANJXV010000261.1 coordinate 478,336, forward strand.
TAACCCTAAACCTAAATGTAACCCTAACCCTTACTCTTACCCTTAACCTCACCCTAAACCTAAACTTAAACCTAACCCTAACCCTAACCTTAAGCCTAAACCCTTCTCCTTACCCTAACCCTAACCCTAACCCTAAACTTAACCCTAACCTTAAACTTAACCCTAACCCTTTCCCTTACCCTAACCCTAACCCTAACCCTAAACCTAACACTTACCCTTAACCTAACCCTAACCCTAAACCTAACCCTAATCCTTACCCTTACCATAATTCTAACCCTAACACTTACCCTAACCCTAACCCTAAACCTAACACTTACCCTTACCCTAACCCTAACCCTAACTCTAAACCTAACCCTAACCCTAACCCTAACACTTACCCTAAACTTAACCCTAACCATTACCCTTATCCTAAACCTGACCCTAAACTTAACCCCAACCTTAAACCTAACCCTAACCCCAAGTCTTACCCTAACACTTACCCTAATCCTAACCCTAACCCTAACACTTACCCTTACCCTAACCCTAACCCTAACCCTAAACTTAACCCTAACCTTAAACTTAACCCTAACCTTTTCCCTTACCCTAACCCTAACCCTAACACTAAACCTAACACTTACCCTTAACCTAACCCTAACCCTAAACCTAACCCTAATCCTTACCCTTACCATAATTCTAACCCTAACACTTACCCTAACCCTAACCCTAAACCTAACACTTACCCTTACCCTAACCCTAACCCTAACTCTAAACCTAACCCTAACCCTAACCCTAACACTTACCCTAAACTTAACCCTAACCATTACCCTTATCCTAAACCTGACCCTAAACTTAACCCCAACCTTAAACCTAACCCTAACCCCAAGTCTTACCCTAACACTTACCCTAATCCTAACCCTAACCCTAACACTTACCCTTACCCTAACCCTAACTCTAAAGCTTACCCTAACCCTAACCTTAACACTTACTCTTACCCTAACCCTATCCCTAACCTTAATCCAACCCTAACCCTAACCCTAACCCTTACCCTCTCGCTAACCCTAACCCTAATACTTACCCTAACCCTAACCCTACCCATAACCCTTACCCTTTCCCTAACCCTAACCCTAAACCTAACCCTTACCCTTACCCAAACCCTAAACCTAACCCTAACCCTAACCATAACCCTAACCTTAACCCAACCCTAACCCTAACCCTAACATTACCCTTACCCTAACCCTAACCCTAAACCTTAACCTAACACTAACCCTAACCATAATCCTTACCCTAACCCTAACCATAAACCTACTCCTAACCCTTACCCTTTCCCTAAACCTAACAATAAACTTAAACATAACCCTAGCCCTCACCCTTACCCCAACCCTAAACCTAAACCTAACCCTAACCCTAACCCTAACTCTAAACTTAACCCTATCCCTAACCATAACCCTCCCCCTTACCATTACCCTAACCCTAAACCTAACACTAAACCTAACCCTAAACCTAACCCTAACCCTAACACTAACCTTAAGCCTAACCCAAACCATAACCCTAACCCTAACCCGTACCCTAACCCTAACACTAACACTAAACCTAAACCTAACCCTTACCTTAACCCTAACCCTTACCCTAACCCTAACCCTAACCCTTACCCTAATCCTAACCCTAACACTAACCCTAACCCCTAACCCTAACCATTAACATAAACCTAACCCTAACCCTAACCCTAACCCTTACCCTTACCCTAACCCTAAACCTAACTCTAACCCTAACCCAAACCCTAAACCTTACCCTAACCCTAACCCTAACCCTTACATTAACCCTAACCCTAACCCTAATCTTAAACCTAACCCTAACGCTAAACATAACCCTAACCCTCACCCTTACCCTAACCGTAACCCTAAACCTAACCCTAACCCTAACTCTAAACTTAATCCTATCCCTAACCATAACCCTCCCCCTTACCCTAACCCTAACCCTAAACCTATCAATAAACCTAACTCTAACCCTTACCCTTACCCTAAACCTAACACTAAACCTAATGTTAAACCTAACCCTAACCCTAACACCTAACCCTAACCCTAACCCTAACCCTAATCCTTACCCTTATCCTAACCCTAACACTAACCCTAACACTTACCCTTACCCTAAACCCTACACTATCCCTAACCCTAACCCTAACCCTAACCCTAAAACTTACCCTTACCCTAAACCTAACCCTAACCCTTACCCTAAACCTAACCCTAACCCTAAACCTTACCCTTATCTTAACCCTAACACTAAACCTAACCCTTACCTCTACCCTAACTCTAACCCTAACCCTAACCCTAACCCTAACACATACCCTTACCCTAACCCTAACCCTAACCCTAACCTTAACCGTAACCCTAAACCTAACCCTAACCCTAATCCTAAAATATACCCTAACCCTAACCCTAACCCTAACCCTTACCCTTACCCTTACCCTTACCCTAACCCTAACGCTAACCTAAACGCAAACCTCAACCTAACCCTAACCCTAACCCTAACCCTAACCTTAACCGTAACCCTAAACCTAACCCTAACCCTAATCCTAAAATATACCCTAACCCTAACCCTCACCCCAACCCTAACCCTAACCCTAAACCTAACCCTAACCCTAATCCTAACCCTTACCCAAAACCTAACCGTAATCCTAACCCTAAACCTTACCCTTACCCTAACCCTAACCCTTAACCTAACCCTAATAACCCTAACCCTAACCTTAACCCTAACCCTTATCCTTACCCTAACACTAACCCTAACCCTAACCCTAAACCTAACCCTAAACCTAAACCTAACCCTTACCCTTACCCTAACCCTAACCCTAACCCATACCCTAACCCTAACCCTAAACCTAACCCTAACCCTTACCCTTACCCTAACCCTAACCCTAACCCTTACCGTTACCCTAAAACTAACCCTAACCCTAACCCTAACCCATACCCTAACCCTCACCCTAAACCTAAACCTAACCCTAACCCTAACCCTAACCTTAACCCTAACCCTTTCCCTTACCCTAACCCTAATCCTAACCCTAACACCAACCCTAAATCTACCACTTACCATTACCCTAACCATAACCCTAAAACTAACCCTAACCCTTACCCTTACCATAATTCTAACCCTAACCCTAACCCTAACCCTTACCCTTACCCTAACCCTAACCCTAAACCTAAGCCTAACCATAAACCGAACATTAACCCTAACCCTAACCCTTATCCTTACCCTAACCCTATAGCTAAAACTAACCCTAACCCTAACCCCTACCCCTAACCTTAACCCTTAACCTTACCCTACCCTAACCCTAACCCTAACCCTAACACTTACCCTAACACTTACCCTAACCCTAACCCTAACCCTAACCCTAACACTTACCCTTACCCTAATCCTAACCCTAACCCTAAACCATACCCTAACCCTAACTCTTACCTTAACACTTACAATTACCCGAACCAAAACCCTAACCCTAACCCTTACCCTAACCCTAACCCTAACACTTACCCTAACCATAACCCTAACCCTAACACTTACCCTAACCCTAACCCAAACCCATACCCTTACCCTAATCCTAACCCTAACCCTAACCCTAAACCCTAACCCTAACCCTTACCCTTACCCTAACCCTAAACCTAACTCTAACCCTAACCCTAACCCTAACCCTAAACCTAAATCTAACCCTAACCCTTACCCTAACCCTTACCCTAACCCTAACCCTTACCCTAACCCTAACCCTAAACCTTACCCTTACCCTAATCCTAAACTTAACCCTAACCCTTGCCCTTACCCTAACCCTAACCCTAAAACTATAACTAACCCTAACCCTAAACCTAACCCTTAACCTTAACCTAACCCTAACACTAACCCTAACACCTAAGCCTAACACTAACCCTAATCCTTACCCTTATCCTACCCCTAACAGTAACCCTAACATTTACCCTTACCCTCAACCCACCCTAACCATAAACCTAACCCTAACCCTTACCCTAACCCTAACTCTAACCCTAAAATTTACCCTTACCCTAAACCTAGCCCTAACCCTTACCTTAAGCCTAACCCTAACCCTAACCCTAACCCTTACCCTTACCTCAACCCTAACCCTAAACCTTACCCTTACAATAACGCTAACCCTAACCCTAACCCTAATACATACCCTTACCCTAACCCTAACCCTAACCTTAACCCAACCCTAAACCTAATTCTAATCCTAAACCTAACCCTAACCCTTATCCTTACACTAAAACTAACCCTAACCCTAAACCTAACACTTACGCTTACCCTAATCCTAACCCTAACCCTAAACCTTACCATAACCCTAACCCTAACCTTAACACTTACAATTACCCTAACCCTAACCCTAACCCTAACCTTTAACCTAACCCTAACCCTAACCCTAACCCTTACCCTAACCTTAACCCTAACCCTAACCCTAACCCTAACCCTTACCCTTAAAATAACGCTAACCCTAACCCTAACCCTAACCCTAATACATACCCTTACCCTAACCATAACCCTAACCTTAACCCAACCCTAAACCTAACCCTAATCCTAACCCTAACCCTTACCCTTAACTTAACCCTAGCCCTAAACCTTACCCTAACCCTAACCCTAACCCTTACCCTAACCCTAACCCTAACTGAACCCTAACCCTTACCCTTACACTAACCCTAACCCTAACCCTAACCCTAACCCTAACCCTAAACTTAACCCTAACCCTTATCCTTACCCTAGCCCTAACCCGAAACCTAACCCAGACCATAAACCTAACCGTTACCCTTACCCTAACCCTAACTCTAAACCTAAACCTAACCCTTACCCTAACCCTAACCCTAACCCTTACCCTAACCCTAACCCTAACCCTAACCCTTACCCTTACCCTAACCCTAAACCTAACCCTTACCCTAACATTTATCCTAACACTAACCCTAACCCTAACCCTAACACTAACAATACCCCTAACCCTTACCCTTTCCCTAACCCTAACCCTAAACCTAACCCTTACCCTTAACCCAACCCTAAACCTAACCGTAAACCTAACCCTAACCCTAACACTAACCCTAACCTTAACCCAACCCTAACCCTAACCCTAACCCTTACTCTTACCCTAACCATAACTCTAACCTTAACCCAACCCTAACCCTAACTCTAACCCTTACCCTCACACTAACCCTAACCCTAATCCTTACCCTAACCCTAACCCTAACCATTTACCTAAGACTTACCCTAACCTCGAAACTAACCCTAACCCTAACACTAACCCTTAACCTTACCCTAACCCTAACCCTACCCTTAACACTTATAATTACCCTAACCCTAACCCTAACCCTAAACCTTAAACTTGCCCTAAAACTAACCCTAACCCTAACCTAAAGCTAACCCTAACCCTAACCCTAAACCTTACCCTTACCTTAACCCTAACCTAACCTTTACCCTTACCCTTACCCTACACCTTACCCTAAAGCTAACCCTAATCCTAACCCTAACCCTAACCCCTAACCCTAACCCTTAACATAACCCTAACCCTAACCCTCACCCTTACCCTAACCCTAACCCTAACTCTAACCCTAACCCTAACCCTAACCCTTACCCTAACCCTTACCCTAAAGCTAACCCTAACCCTAACCCTAACCTTAAACGTAACCATAACCATAACCCCAAACCTAACCCTTACCCTTACCCAAACCCTAACCCTCAGCCTAACCCTAACCCTAAAACTAACCCTAACTCTAAACTTAACCCCAACACTAACACTAACCCTTGCCCTTACCATAACCCTAACCCTAAACCTATCACTAAACCTATCCCTAACCCTAACCCTTAACATTAACCTAACCCTAACCCTAAGCCTCACCCTAACCCCTAACCCTAACACTAACCCTAATATTTACACTTATCCTAACCCTAACTATAACCCTAACACTTACCCTTACCCTAACCCCTACCCTAACCCTAATCATAACCCTAACCGTTACCCTAACCCTAACCCTAACCCTAAACCTTAAACTTGCCCTAAAACTAACCCTAACCCTTACCCTAAACCTAACCCTAACCCTAACCCTAAACCTTACTCTTACCTTAACCCTAACCCTAACCTTTACCCTTACCCTAACGCTAACCCTAAACTTAACCCTAACCCTAACCCTAATACATACCCTTACCATAACCCTAAACCATACCCTAAACCTAAGCCTAACCCTAACTCTTACCCTCACCCCAACCCTAACCCTAACCTTAACCCAACCCTAAACCTAACCCTAATCCTAACCCTAAACCTGACCCTTACCCTAACCCTAAACCTAAACCTTACCCTAACCATAACCCTAATCCTAACCCTTACCCTAACCCTAACCCTAATCCTAACACTAAACCTTACCCTTACCCAAACCCTAACCCTAAACCTAACCCTAAACTTAACCCTAACCCTAACCTTAACCCTAACCCTTATCCTTACCTTAACCCTAACCCTAACACTAACCCTAACCCTAACCTTAACCCTAAACCTAACCCAAACCCTAACCCTAACCCTAACCCGTACCTATCCCTAACACTAACCCTAACCCTTACGCTAACCCTAAGCCCAAAACCTAACCGTAACCCATACCCTTACCCTAACCCTAACACTTATCCTAACTCTAACCCTAATCTTAATCCTAACCCTTACCCTTACCCTAACCCTAACCCTAACCCTAACCCTAATCCAAACCCTAACCCTAACCCTAACCCCTACCTATCCCTAACCCTAACCCTAACCCTTACGCTAACCCTAAGCCCAAAACCTAACCGTAACCCATACCCTTACCCTAACCCTAAAACTTATCCTAACTCTAACCCTAATCTTAATCCTAACCCTTACCCTTACCCTAACCCTAACCCTAACCCTAACCCTAAACCTAACACTAACCCTAACCCTAACCCTTACCCTAACCCTAACCCTGGCCCTAACCCTTACCCTAACCCTAACCCTATCCCTACACCTAACACTTACCCTAACCCTACCCCTAACCACTACCCTTATCCTAACCCTAAACCTAAACTTAACCCCAACCCTAAACCTAACCCTAACCCTAACACTTACCCTAACACTTAAACTTACCCTAAACCTAACCGTAACCCTAACACTTACCCTTTCCCTAACCCTAATTCTAACCCTAAAACTTACCCTAACCCTAACCCTAACCTCAACAATTAACCTTACCCTAACCCTAACCCTAACCCTAACACTTACCCTAACCCTAACCCTAACCCTAACCCTTACCTAACCCTAACCCTAACACTAACCCTTACACTAATCCTAACCATAACACTAATCCTAACCCCTAACCCTAACCCTTAACCTAACCCTAACCTTAACACTAACCCTAAACTTTACCCTTACCATAACCCTAAACCTAACTCTAACCCTAACCCTAACCCTAACCTTTTCCTAACCCTAACCCTAACCCTTACACTAATCCTAACCCTAACACTAACCCTAACCCCTAACTCTAACCTTTAACCTAACCCTAACCCTAACACTAACCCTAACCTTTACCCTTACCGTAACCCTAAACCTAACTCTAACCCTAACCCTAAGTCTAAACTTAACCCCATCCCTAACCCTAACCCTCGCCCTTACCCTAACCCTAACCCTAACACTAACCCTAACCCTAAACCTTACTATTACCCTAAACCTAACCCTAACCCTTACCCTAACCCTAACTCTAACCCTAATGTTAACCCTAAACCTTATCCTTACCCTAACCCTAACCCTAAGCCTAACCATAAACCTAACCCTAAACCTAAACCTGACCCTTACCCTTACCCTAACCCTAACCCTAAACCTTACCATTACCCTAAACCTAACCCTAAACCTTAACCTAAACCTAACCCTGACCCTAACGCTAACCCTTACCTTATCTTAACCCTAACCCTAAACCTAATCCTTACCCCTACCCTAAGGCTAAACCTAACCCTAACCCTAACCCTAACCCTAACCCTAACCCTACCCTAACGCTAACACTAACCCTAACCCTAACCCTAACTCTAACACATACCCTTACCGTAACCCTAACCCTAACTTAAACCGTAACCCTAAACCTAACCCTAAACCTAACCCCAACTCATACCCTAACCCAAACCCTAACCCTAACCCTAACCTTTACCCTTACCCTAACCCTAACCCTAACCATAACCCAAGCCTAAACCTAACCCTAACCCTAACCCTAACCCTTACCCTTACCCTACCCCTTGCGCTAAACCTAACCCTAACCCTACGCCTAACACTAAACCTTACCCTAACCATAACCCTAATTCTAACCCTAACCCTTACCTTAACCTACCCCTAACCCTAAACCTACCCTAACCCTAACTCTAACCCTAACGTTAATCCTAAACCTTATTCTTACCCTAACCCTAACCCTAACCCTAACCCTAACCCTAAACCTAAACCTAACCCTTACCCTTACCCTAACCCTAACCCTAACCCTTACACTAAACCTAACCCTAACCCTAACCCTAACCCTAAACCTTACCCTTACCCTAACCCTAACCCTAACCCTTACCCTTACCTTAACCCTAAACCTAACCCTAACCATAACCCTTACCCCTACCCTAACCCTAACCCTAACCTTAACCCTAACCCTAACCCTAACCCTAACCCTAACCCTAACCCTTACCCTTACCCTAACCCTAACTCTGAAACTAAACCGAACTCTAACACTATCCCTAACCTAACTATTATCCTTACCCTAACCTTAACACGAAACCTAATGCTATCGCTAACCCCTAACCCTAACTCTAACCCTAATCCTAACCCTAACCCTAACCCTAACCCTAACCCTAACCCTTACCCTTACACTAACCCTAACCCTAACCCTAATCCTTACCCTTACCCTATCCCTAACCCTGAATTTAACCCCAACCCTAAACCTAAACCTAACCCTAAACCTAACCTTTACCCTAAACCTAAGTCTAACACTTACCCATACCCTAACCCTAACCCTAACCCTAAACATTACCCTTACCCTAACCCTAAACCTAAACCTAACCCTAACCCTAACCCATAACCATAACCCTAACCCTTAACCTTATCCTAACCCTACACCTAACCCTAAAACTTACCCTTACCCTAACCCCAATCCTTACCCTAACCCTAACCCTAAACCTCACCCTCACCCTAACCCTAACCCTAACCCTAAACCTCACCCTAACCCTAACCCTAACCCTAACCCTAACCATAACCTTAAACCTAACGCTAACCCTAACCCCTAACTCTAACCCTAACCCTAATCCTAACCTTAACAATAACCCTAACCCTAACCTAACCCTAAACTTAATGCTTACTCTAACCCTAACCCTAACCCTTACCCTAAACCTAACCCTAATCCTAACCCTAACCCTAAGCCTAAGTCTTACACTTACCCTAACACTAACCCTAACCCTAACCCTAATCCTTACCCTAACCCTAACCCCAACACTAACCCTTCCCCTTACCCTAACCCTAACCCTCACCCTTACCCTAACCCTAACCCTAACTCTAACCCTAACCCTAACCCTAACCCTTACCCTAACCCTTACCCTAAAGCTAACCCTAACCCTAACCCTAACCTTAAACGTAACCATAACCATAACCCCAAACCTAACCCTTACCCTTACCCAAACCCTAACCCTCAGCCTAACCCTAACCCTAAAACTAACCCTAACTCTAAACTTAACCCTAACACTAACACTAACCCTTGCCCTTACCATAACCCTAACCCTAAACCTATCACTAAACCTATCCCTAACCCTAACCCTTAACATTAACTTAACCCTAAACCTAAGCCTAACCCTAACCCCTAACCCTAACACTAACCCTAATATTTACACTTATCCTAACCCTAACTATAACCCTAACACTTACCCTTACCCTAACCCCTACCCTAACCCTAATCTTAACCCTAACCGTTACCCTAAACCTAACCCTAACCCAAAACCTTAAACTTGCCCTAAAACTAACCCTAACCCTTACCCTAAACCTAACCCTAACCCTAACCCTAAACCTTACCCTTACTTTAACCCTAACCCTAACCTTTACCCTTACCCTAACGCTAACCCTAACCTTAACCCTAACCCTAACCCTAATACATACCCTTACCTTAACCCTAAACCATACCCTAAACCTAAGCCTAACCCTAACTCTTACCCTCACCCCAACCCTAACCCTAACCTTAACCCAACCCTAAACCTAACCCTAATCCTAACCCTAACCCTGACCCTTACCCTAACCCTAAACCTAAACCTTACCCTAACCATAACCCTAATCCTAAACCTTACCCTAACCCTAACCCTAATCCTAACGCGAAACCTTACCCTTACACAAACCCTAACCCTAAACCTAACCCTAAACTTAACCCTAACCCTAACCTAATCCCTAACCCTTATCCTTACCTTAACCCTAACCCTAACACTAACCCTAACCCTAACCTTAACCCTAACCCTAACCCAAACCCTAACCCTAACCCTAAACCGTACCTATCCCTAACCCTAACCCTAACCCTTACGCTAACCCTAAGCCCAAAACCTAACCGTAACCCATACCCTTACCCTAACCCTAACACTTATGCTAACTCTAACCCTAATCTTAATCCTAACCCTTACCCTTACCCTAACCCTAACCCTAACCCTAACCCTAACCCTAAACCTAAACCTAACCCTAACCCTAACCCATAACCATAACCCTAACCCTTAACCTTATCCTAACCCTACACCTAACCCTAAAACTTACCCTTACCCTAACCCCAATCCTTACCCTAACCCTAACCCTAAACCTCACCCTCACCCTAACCCTAACCCTAACCCTAAACCTCACCCTAACCCTAACCCTAACCCTAACCATAACCATAACCTTAAACCTAACGCTAACCCTAACCCCTAACTCTAACCCTAACCCTAATCCTAACCTTAACAATAACCCTAACCCTAACCTAACCCTAAACTTAATGCTTACTCTAACCCTAACCCTAACCCTTACCCTAAACCTAACCCTAATCCTAACCCTAATCCTAAGCCTAAGTCTTACACTTACCCTAACACTAACCCTAACCCTAACCCTAATCCTTACCCTAACCCTAACCCCAACACTAACCCTTCCCCTTACCCTAACCCTAACCCTCACCCTTACCCTAACCCTAACCCTAACTCTAACCCTAACCCTAACCCTAACCCTTACCCTAACCCTTACCCTAAAGCTAACCCTAACCCTAACCCTAACCTTAAACGTAACCATAACCATAACCCCAAACCTAACCCTTACCCTTACCCAAACCCTAACCCTCAGCCTAACCCTAACCCTAAAACTAACCCTAACTCTAAACTTAACCCTAACACTAACACTAACCCTTGCCCTTACCATAACCCTAACCCTAAACCTATCACTAAACCTATCCCTAACCCTAACCCTTAACATTAACCTAACCCTAACCCTAAGCCTCACCCTAACCCCTAACCCTAACACTAACCCTAATATTTACACTTATCCTAACCCTAACTATAACCCTAACACTTACCCTTACCCTAACCCCTACCCTAACCCTAATCATAACCCTAACCGTTACCCTAACCCTAACCCTAACCCTAAACCTTAAACTTGCCCTAAAACTAACCCTAACCCTTACCCTAAACCTAACCCTAACCCTAACCCTAAACCTTACCCTTACCTTAACCCTAACCCTAACCTTTACCCTTACCCTAACGCTAACCCTAAACTTAACCCTAACCCTAACCCTAATACATACCCTTACCATAACCCTAAACCATACCCTAAACCTAAGCCTAACCCTAACTCTTACCCTCACCCCAACCCTAACGCTAACCTTAACCCAACCCTAAACCTAACCCTAATCCTAACCCTAAACCTGACCCTTACCCTAACCCTAAACCTAAACCTTACCCTAACCATAACCCTAATCCTAACCCTTACCCTAACCCTAACCCTAATCCTAACACTAAACCTTACCCTTACCCAAACCCTAACCCTAAACCTAACCCTAAACTTAACCCTAACCCTAACCTTAACCCTAACCCTTATCCTTACCTTAACCCTAACCCTAACACTAACCCTAACCCTAACCTTAACCCTAAACCTAACCCAAACCCTAACCCTAACCCTAACCCGTACCTATCCCTAACACTAACCCTAACCCTTACGCTAACCCTAAGCCCAAAACCTAACCGTAACCCATACCCTTACCCTAACCCTAACACTTATCCTAACTCTAACCCTAATCTTAATCCTAACCCTTACCCTTACCCTAACCCTAACCCTAACCCTAACCCTAATCCAAACCCTAACCCTAACCCTAACCCCTACCTATCCCTAACCCTAACCCTAACCCTTACGCTAACCCTAAGCCCAAAACCTAACCGTAACCCATACCCTTACCCTAACCCTAACACTTATCCTAACTCTAACCCTAATCTTAATCCTAACCCTTACCCTTACCCTAACCCTAACCCTAACCCTAACCCTAAACCTAACACTAACCCTAACCCTAACCCTTACCCTAACCCTAACCCTGGCCCTAACCCTTACCCTAACCCTAACCCTATCCCTACACCTAACACTTACCCTAACCCTACCCCTAACCACTACCCTTATCCTAACCCTAAACCTAAACTTAACCCCAACCCTAAACCTAACCCTAACCCTAACACTTACCCTAACACTTAAACTTACCCTAAACCTAACCGTAACCCTAACACTTACCCTTTCCCTAACCCTAATTCTAACCCTAAAACTTACCCTAACCCTAACCCTAACCTCAACAATTAACCTTACCCTAACCCTAACCCTAACCCTAACACTTACCCTAACCCTAACCCTAACCCTAACCCTTACCTAACCCTAACCCTAACACTAACCCTTACACTAATCCTAACCATAACACTAATCCTAACCCCTAACCCTAACCCTTAACCTAACCCTAACCTTAACACTAACCCTAAACTTTACCCTTACCATAACCCTAAACCTAACTCTAACCCTAACCCTAACCCTAACCTTTTCCTAACCCTAACCCTAACCCTTACACTAATCCTAACCCTAACACTAACCCTAACCCCTAACTCTAACCTTTAACCTAACCCTAACCCTAACACTAACCCTAACCTTTACCCTTACCGTAACCCTAAACCTAACTCTAACCCTAACCCTAAGTCTAAACTTAACCCCATCCCTAACCCTAACCCTCGCCCTTACCCTAACCCTAACCCTAACACTAACCCTAACCCTAAACCTTACTATTACCCTAAACCTAACCCTAACCCTTACCCTAACCCTAACTCTAACCCTAATGTTAACCCTAAACCTTATCCTTACCCTAACCCTAACCCTAAGCCTAACCATAAACCTAACCCTAAACCTAAACCTGACCCTTACCCTTACCCTAACCCTAACCCTAAACCTTACCATTACCCTAAACCTAACCCTAAACCTTAACCTAAACCTAACCCTGACCCTAACGCTAACCCTTACCTTATCTTAACCCTAACCCTAAACCTAATCCTTACCGCTACCCTAAGGCTAAACCTAACCCTAACCCTAACCCTAACCCTAACCCTAACCCTACCCTAACGCTAACACTAACCCTAACCCTAACCCTAACTCTAACACATACCCTTACCGTAACCCTAACCCTAACTTAAACCGTAACCCTAAACCTAACCCTAAACCTAACCCCAACTCATACCCTAACCCAAACCCTAACCCTAACCCTAACCTTTACCCTTACCCTAACCCTAACCCTAACCATAACCCAAGCCTAAACCTAACCCTAACCCTAACCCTAACCCTTACCCTTACCCTACCCCTTGCGCTAAACCTAACCCTAACCCTACGCCTAACACTAAACCTTACCCTAACCATAACCCTAATTCTAACCCTAACCCTTACCTTAACCTACCCCTAACCCTAAACCTACCCTAACCCTAACTCTAACCCTAACGTTAATCCTAAACCTTATTCTTACCCTAACCCTAACCCTAACCCTAAACCTAACCCTAAACCTAAACCTAACCCTTACCCTTACCCTAACCCTAACCCTAACCCTTACACTAACCCTAACCCTAACCCTAACCCTAAACCTTACCCTTACCCTAACCCTAACCCTAACCCTAACCCTTACCTTAACCCTAAACCTAACCCTAACCATAACCCTTACCCCTACCCTAACCCTAACCCTAACCTTAACCCTAACCCTAACCCTAACCCTAACCCTAACCCTAACCCTTACCCTTACCCTAACCCTAACTCTGAAACTAAACCGAACTCTAACACTATCCCTAACCTAACTATTATCCTTACCCTAACCTTAACACGAAACCTAATGCTATCGCTAACCCCTAACCCTAACTCTAACCCTAATCCTAACCCTAACCCTAACCCTAACCCTAACCCTAACCCTTACCCTTACACTAACCCTAACCCTAACCCTAATCCTTACCCTTACCCTATCCCTAACCCTGAATTTAACCCCAACCCTAAACCTAAACCTAACCCTAAACCTAACCTTTACCCTAAACCTAAGTCTAACACTTACCCATACCCTAACCCTAACCCTAACCCTAAACATTACCCTTACCCTAACCCTAAACCTAAACCTAACCCTAACCCTAACCCATAACCATAACCCTAACCCTTAACCTTATCCTAACCCTACACCTAACCCTAAAACTTACCCTTACCCTAACCCCAATCCTTACCCTAACCCTAACCCTAAACCTCACCCTCACCCTAACCCTAACCCTAACCCTAAACCTCACCCTAACCCTAACCCTAACCCTAACCCTAACCTTAAACCTAACGCTAACCCTAACCCCTAACTCTAACCCTAACCCTAATCCTAACCTTAACAATAACCCTAACCCTAACCTAACCCTAAACTTAATGCTTACTCTAACCCTAACCCTAACCCTTACCCTAAACCTAACCCTAATCCTAACCCTAATCCTAAGCCTAAGTCTTACACTTACCCTAACACTAACCCTAACCCTAACCCTAATCCTTACCCTAACCCTAACCCCAACACTAACCCTTCCCCTTACCCTAACCCTAACCCTCACCCTTACCCTAACCCTAACCCTAACTCTAACCCTAACCCTAACCCTAACCCTTACCCTAACCCTTACCCTAAAGCTAACCCTAACCCTAACCCTAACCTTAAACGTAACCATAACCATAACCCCAAACCTAACCCTTACCCTTACCCAAACCCTAACCCTCAGCCTAACCCTAACCCTAAAACTAACCCTAACTCTAAACTTAACCCTAACACTAACACTAACCCTTGCCCTTACCATAACCCTAACCCTAAACCTATCACTAAACCTATCCCTAACCCTAACCCTTAACATTAACCTAACCCTAACCCTAAGCCTCACCCTAACCCCTAACCCTAACACTAACCCTAATATTTACACTTATCCTAACCCTAACTATAACCCTAACACTTACCCTTACCCTAACCCCTACCCTAACCCTAATCATAACCCTAACCGTTACCCTAACCCTAACCCTAACCCTAAACCTTAAACTTGCCCTAAAACTAACCCTAACCCTTACCCTAAACCTAACCCTAACCCTAACCCTAAACCTTACCCTTACCTTAACCCTAACCCTAACCTTTACCCTTACCCTAACGCTAACCCTAAACTTAACCCTAACCCTAACCCTAATACATACCCTTACCATAACCCTAAACCATACCCTAAACCTAAGCCTAACCCTAACTCTTACCCTCACCCCAACCCTAACCCTAACCTTAACCCAACCCTAAACCTAACCCTAATCCTAACCCTAAACCTGACCCTTACCCTAACCCTAAACCTAAACCTTACCCTAACCATAACCCTAATCCTAACCCTTACCCTAACCCTAACCCTAATCCTAACACTAAACCTTACCCTTACCCAAACCCTAACCCTAAACCTAACCCTAAACTTAACCCTAACCCTAACCTTAACCCTAACCCTTATCCTTACCTTAACCCTAACCCTAACACTAACCCTAACCCTAACCTTAACCCTAAACCTAACCCAAACCCTAACCCTAACCCTAACCCGTACCTATCCCTAACACTAACCCTAACCCTTACGCTAACCCTAAGCCCAAAACCTAACCGTAACCCATACCCTTACCCTAACCCTAACACTTATCCTAACTCTAACCCTAATCTTAATCCTAACCCTTACCCTTACCCTAACCCTAACCCTAACCCTAACCCTAATCCAAACCCTAACCCTAACCCTAACCCCTACCTATCCCTAACCCTAACCCTAACCCTTACGCTAACCCTAAGCCCAAAACCTAACCGTAACCCATACCCTTACCCTAACCCTAAAACTTATCCTAACTCTAACCCTAATCTTAATCCTAACCCTTACCCTTACCCTAACCCTAACCCTAACCCTAACCCTAAACCTAACACTAACCCTAACCCTAACCCTTACCCTAACCCTAACCCTGGCCCTAACCCTTACCCTAACCCTAACCCTATCCCTACACCTAACACTTACCCTAACCCTACCCCTAACCACTACCCTTATCCTAACCCTAAACCTAAACTTAACCCCAACCCTAAACCTAACCCTAACCCTAACACTTACCCTAACACTTAAACTTACCCTAAACCTAACCGTAACCCTAACACTTACCCTTTCCCTAACCCTAATTCTAACCCTAAAACTTACCCTAACCCTAACCCTAACCTCAACAATTAACCTTACCCTAACCCTAACCCTAACCCTAACACTTACCCTAACCCTAACCCTAACCCTAACCCTTACCTAACCCTAACCCTAACACTAACCCTTACACTAATCCTAACCATAACACTAATCCTAACCCCTAACCCTAACCCTTAACCTAACCCTAACCTTAACACTAACCCTAAACTTTACCCTTACCATAACCCTAAACCTAACTCTAACCCTAACCCTAACCCTAACCTTTTCCTAACCCTAACCCTAACCCTTACACTAATCCTAACCCTAACACTAACCCTAACCCCTAACTCTAACCTTTAACCTAACCCTAACCCTAACACTAACCCTAACCTTTACCCTTACCGTAACCCTAAACCTAACTCTAACCCTAACCCTAAGTCTAAACTTAACCCCATCCCTAACCCTAACCCTCGCCCTTACCCTAACCCTAACCCTAACACTAACCCTAACCCTAAACCTTACTATTACCCTAAACCTAACCCTAACCCTTACCCTAACCCTAACTCTAACCCTAATGTTAACCCTAAACCTTATCCTTACCCTAACCCTAACCCTAAGCCTAACCATAAACCTAACCCTAAACCTAAACCTGACCCTTACCCTTACCCTAACCCTAACCCTAAACCTTACCATTACCCTAAACCTAACCCTAAACCTTAACCTAAACCTAACCCTGACCCTAACGCTAACCCTTACCTTATCTTAACCCTAACCCTAAACCTAATCCTTACCCCTACCCTAAGGCTAAACCTAACCCTAACCCTAACCCTAACCCTAACCCTAACCCTACCCTAACGCTAACACTAACCCTAACCCTAACCCTAACTCTAACACATACCCTTACCGTAACCCTAACCCTAACTTAAACCGTAACCCTAAACCTAACCCTAAACCTAACCCCAACTCATACCCTAACCCAAACCCTAACCCTAACCCTAACCTTTACCCTTACCCTAACCCTAACCCTAACCATAACCCAAGCCTAAACCTAACCCTAACCCTAACCCTAACCCTTACCCTTACCCTACCCCTTGCGCTAAACCTAACCCTAACCCTACGCCTAACACTAAACCTTACCCTAACCATAACCCTAATTCTAACCCTAACCCTTACCTTAACCTACCCCTAACCCTAAACCTACCCTAACCCTAACTCTAACCCTAACGTTAATCCTAAACCTTATTCTTACCCTAACCCTAACCCTAACCCTAACCCTAACCCTAAACCTAAACCTAACCCTTACCCTTACCCTAACCCTAACCCTAACCCTTACACTAAACCTAACCCTAACCCTAACCCTAACCCTAAACCTTACCCTTACCCTAACCCTAACCCTAACCCTTACCCTTACCTTAACCCTAAACCTAACCCTAACCATAACCCTTACCCCTACCCTAACCCTAACCCTAACCTTAACCCTAACCCTAACCCTAACCCTAACCCTAACCCTAACCCTTACCCTTACCCTAACCCTAACTCTGAAACTAAACCGAACTCTAACACTATCCCTAACCTAACTATTATCCTTACCCTAACCTTAACACGAAACCTAATGCTATCGCTAACCCCTAACCCTAACTCTAACCCTAATCCTAACCCTAACCCTAACCCTAACCCTAACCCTAACCCTTACCCTTACACTAACCCTAACCCTAACCCTAATCCTTACCCTTACCCTATCCCTAACCCTGAATTTAACCCCAACCCTAAACCTAAACCTAACCCTAAACCTAACCTTTACCCTAAACCTAAGTCTAACACTTACCCATACCCTAACCCTAACCCTAACCCTAAACATTACCCTTACCCTAACCCTAAACCTAAACCTAACCCTAACCCTAACCCATAACCATAACCCTAACCCTTAACCTTATCCTAACCCTACACCTAACCCTAAAACTTACCCTTACCCTAACCCCAATCCTTACCCTAACCCTAACCCTAAACCTCACCCTCACCCTAACCCTAACCCTAACCCTAAACCTCACCCTAACCCTAACCCTAACCCTAACCCTAACCATAACCTTAAACCTAACGCTAACCCTAACCCCTAACTCTAACCCTAACCCTAATCCTAACCTTAACAATAACCCTAACCCTAACCTAACCCTAAACTTAATGCTTACTCTAACCCTAACCCTAACCCTTACCCTAAACCTAACCCTAATCCTAACCCTAACCCTAAGCCTAAGTCTTACACTTACCCTAACACTAACCCTAACCCTAACCCTAATCCTTACCCTAACCCTAACCCCAACACTAACCCTTCCCCTTACCCTAACCCTAACCCTCACCCTTACCCTAACCCTAACCCTAACTCTAACCCTAACCCTAACCCTAACCCTTACCCTAACCCTTACCCTAAAGCTAACCCTAACCCTAACCCTAACCTTAAACGTAACCATAACCATAACCCCAAACCTAACCCTTACCCTTACCCAAACCCTAACCCTCAGCCTAACCCTAACCCTAAAACTAACCCTAACTCTAAACTTAACCCTAACACTAACACTAACCCTTGCCCTTACCATAACCCTAACCCTAAACCTATCACTAAACCTATCCCTAACCCTAACCCTTAACATTAACTTAACCCTAAACCTAAGCCTAACCCTAACCCCTAACCCTAACACTAACCCTAATATTTACACTTATCCTAACCCTAACTATAACCCTAACACTTACCCTTACCCTAACCCCTACCCTAACCCTAATCTTAACCCTAACCGTTACCCTAAACCTAACCCTAACCCAAAACCTTAAACTTGCCCTAAAACTAACCCTAACCCTTACCCTAAACCTAACCCTAACCCTAACCCTAAACCTTACCCTTACTTTAACCCTAACCCTAACCTTTACCCTTACCCTAACGCTAACCCTAACCTTAACCCTAACCCTAACCCTAATACATACCCTTACCTTAACCCTAAACCATACCCTAAACCTAAGCCTAACCCTAACTCTTACCCTCACCCCAACCCTAACCCTAACCTTAACCCAACCCTAAACCTAACCCTAATCCTAACCCTAACCCTGACCCTTACCCTAACCCTAAACCTAAACCTTACCCTAACCATAACCCTAATCCTAAACCTTACCCTAACCCTAACCCTAATCCTAACGCGAAACCTTACCCTTACACAAACCCTAACCCTAAACCTAACCCTAAACTTAACCCTAACCCTAACCTAATCCCTAACCCTTATCCTTACCTTAACCCTAACCCTAACACTAACCCTAACCCTAACCTTAACCCTAACCCTAACCCAAACCCTAACCCTAACCCTAAACCGTACCTATCCCTAACCCTAACCCTAACCCTTACGCTAACCCTAAGCCCAAAACCTAACCGTAACCCATACCCTTACCCTAACCCTAACACTTATGCTAACTCTAACCCTAATCTTAATCCTAACCCTTACCCTTACCCTAACCCTAACCCTAACCCTAACCCTAACCCTAAACCTAAACCTAACCCTAACCCTAACCCATAACCATAACCCTAACCCTTAACCTTATCCTAACCCTACACCTAACCCTAAAACTTACCCTTACCCTAACCCCAATCCTTACCCTAACCCTAACCCTAAACCTCACCCTCACCCTAACCCTAACCCTAACCCTAAACCTCACCCTAACCCTAACCCTAACCCTAACCATAACCATAACCTTAAACCTAACGCTAACCCTAACCCCTAACTCTAACCCTAACCCTAATCCTAACCTTAACAATAACCCTAACCCTAACCTAACCCTAAACTTAATGCTTACTCTAACCCTAACCCTAACCCTTACCCTAAACCTAACCCTAATCCTAACCCTAATCCTAAGCCTAAGTCTTACACTTACCCTAACACTAACCCTAACCCTAACCCTAATCCTTACCCTAACCCTAACCCCAACACTAACCCTTCCCCTTACCCTAACCCT
This sequence comes from Megascapheus bottae, assembly GCA_024803745.1. Classification (NCBI taxonomy): domain Eukaryota; kingdom Metazoa; phylum Chordata; class Mammalia; order Rodentia; family Geomyidae; genus Megascapheus; species Megascapheus bottae. The sequence continues at coordinate 499,000 of JANJXV010000261.1, forward strand.
AACCCTCACCCTTACCCTAACCCTAACCCTAACTCTAACCCTAACCCTAACCCTAACCCTTACCCTAACCCTTACCCTAAAGCTAACCCTAACCCTAACCCTAACCTTAAACGTAACCATAACCATAACCCCAAACCTAACCCTTACCCTTACCCAAACCCTAACCCTCAGCCTAACCCTAACCCTAAAACTAACCCTAACTCTAAACTTAACCCTAACACTAACACTAACCCTTGCCCTTACCATAACCCTAACCCTAAACCTATCACTAAACCTATCCCTAACCCTAACCCTTAACATTAACCTAACCCTAACCCTAAGCCTCACCCTAACCCCTAACCCTAACACTAACCCTAATATTTACACTTATCCTAACCCTAACTATAACCCTAACACTTACCCTTACCCTAACCCCTACCCTAACCCTAATCATAACCCTAACCGTTACCCTAACCCTAACCCTAACCCTAAACCTTAAACTTGCCCTAAAACTAACCCTAACCCTTACCCTAAACCTAACCCTAACCCTAACCCTAAACCTTACCCTTACCTTAACCCTAACCCTAACCTTTACCCTTACCCTAACGCTAACCCTAAACTTAACCCTAACCCTAACCCTAATACATACCCTTACCATAACCCTAAACCATACCCTAAACCTAAGCCTAACCCTAACTCTTACCCTCACCCCAACCCTAACGCTAACCTTAACCCAACCCTAAACCTAACCCTAATCCTAACCCTAAACCTGACCCTTACCCTAACCCTAAACCTAAACCTTACCCTAACCATAACCCTAATCCTAACCCTTACCCTAACCCTAACCCTAATCCTAACACTAAACCTTACCCTTACCCAAACCCTAACCCTAAACCTAACCCTAAACTTAACCCTAACCCTAACCTTAACCCTAACCCTTATCCTTACCTTAACCCTAACCCTAACACTAACCCTAACCCTAACCTTAACCCTAAACCTAACCCAAACCCTAACCCTAACCCTAACCCGTACCTATCCCTAACACTAACCCTAACCCTTACGCTAACCCTAAGCCCAAAACCTAACCGTAACCCATACCCTTACCCTAACCCTAACACTTATCCTAACTCTAACCCTAATCTTAATCCTAACCCTTACCCTTACCCTAACCCTAACCCTAACCCTAACCCTAATCCAAACCCTAACCCTAACCCTAACCCCTACCTATCCCTAACCCTAACCCTAACCCTTACGCTAACCCTAAGCCCAAAACCTAACCGTAACCCATACCCTTACCCTAACCCTAACACTTATCCTAACTCTAACCCTAATCTTAATCCTAACCCTTACCCTTACCCTAACCCTAACCCTAACCCTAACCCTAAACCTAACACTAACCCTAACCCTAACCCTTACCCTAACCCTAACCCTGGCCCTAACCCTTACCCTAACCCTAACCCTATCCCTACACCTAACACTTACCCTAACCCTACCCCTAACCACTACCCTTATCCTAACCCTAAACCTAAACTTAACCCCAACCCTAAACCTAACCCTAACCCTAACACTTACCCTAACACTTAAACTTACCCTAAACCTAACCGTAACCCTAACACTTACCCTTTCCCTAACCCTAATTCTAACCCTAAAACTTACCCTAACCCTAACCCTAACCTCAACAATTAACCTTACCCTAACCCTAACCCTAACCCTAACACTTACCCTAACCCTAACCCTAACCCTAACCCTTACCTAACCCTAACCCTAACACTAACCCTTACACTAATCCTAACCATAACACTAATCCTAACCCCTAACCCTAACCCTTAACCTAACCCTAACCTTAACACTAACCCTAAACTTTACCCTTACCATAACCCTAAACCTAACTCTAACCCTAACCCTAACCCTAACCTTTTCCTAACCCTAACCCTAACCCTTACACTAATCCTAACCCTAACACTAACCCTAACCCCTAACTCTAACCTTTAACCTAACCCTAACCCTAACACTAACCCTAACCTTTACCCTTACCGTAACCCTAAACCTAACTCTAACCCTAACCCTAAGTCTAAACTTAACCCCATCCCTAACCCTAACCCTCGCCCTTACCCTAACCCTAACCCTAACACTAACCCTAACCCTAAACCTTACTATTACCCTAAACCTAACCCTAACCCTTACCCTAACCCTAACTCTAACCCTAATGTTAACCCTAAACCTTATCCTTACCCTAACCCTAACCCTAAGCCTAACCATAAACCTAACCCTAAACCTAAACCTGACCCTTACCCTTACCCTAACCCTAACCCTAAACCTTACCATTACCCTAAACCTAACCCTAAACCTTAACCTAAACCTAACCCTGACCCTAACGCTAACCCTTACCTTATCTTAACCCTAACCCTAAACCTAATCCTTACCGCTACCCTAAGGCTAAACCTAACCCTAACCCTAACCCTAACCCTAACCCTAACCCTACCCTAACGCTAACACTAACCCTAACCCTAACCCTAACTCTAACACATACCCTTACCGTAACCCTAACCCTAACTTAAACCGTAACCCTAAACCTAACCCTAAACCTAACCCCAACTCATACCCTAACCCAAACCCTAACCCTAACCCTAACCTTTACCCTTACCCTAACCCTAACCCTAACCATAACCCAAGCCTAAACCTAACCCTAACCCTAACCCTAACCCTTACCCTTACCCTACCCCTTGCGCTAAACCTAACCCTAACCCTACGCCTAACACTAAACCTTACCCTAACCATAACCCTAATTCTAACCCTAACCCTTACCTTAACCTACCCCTAACCCTAAACCTACCCTAACCCTAACTCTAACCCTAACGTTAATCCTAAACCTTATTCTTACCCTAACCCTAACCCTAACCCTAAACCTAACCCTAAACCTAAACCTAACCCTTACCCTTACCCTAACCCTAACCCTAACCCTTACACTAACCCTAACCCTAACCCTAACCCTAAACCTTACCCTTACCCTAACCCTAACCCTAACCCTAACCCTTACCTTAACCCTAAACCTAACCCTAACCATAACCCTTACCCCTACCCTAACCCTAACCCTAACCTTAACCCTAACCCTAACCCTAACCCTAACCCTAACCCTAACCCTTACCCTTACCCTAACCCTAACTCTGAAACTAAACCGAACTCTAACACTATCCCTAACCTAACTATTATCCTTACCCTAACCTTAACACGAAACCTAATGCTATCGCTAACCCCTAACCCTAACTCTAACCCTAATCCTAACCCTAACCCTAACCCTAACCCTAACCCTAACCCTTACCCTTACACTAACCCTAACCCTAACCCTAATCCTTACCCTTACCCTATCCCTAACCCTGAATTTAACCCCAACCCTAAACCTAAACCTAACCCTAAACCTAACCTTTACCCTAAACCTAAGTCTAACACTTACCCATACCCTAACCCTAACCCTAACCCTAAACATTACCCTTACCCTAACCCTAAACCTAAACCTAACCCTAACCCTAACCCATAACCATAACCCTAACCCTTAACCTTATCCTAACCCTACACCTAACCCTAAAACTTACCCTTACCCTAACCCCAATCCTTACCCTAACCCTAACCCTAAACCTCACCCTCACCCTAACCCTAACCCTAACCCTAAACCTCACCCTAACCCTAACCCTAACCCTAACCCTAACCATAACCTTAAACCTAACGCTAACCCTAACCCCTAACTCTAACCCTAACCCTAATCCTAACCTTAACAATAACCCTAACCCTAACCTAACCCTAAACTTAATGCTTACTCTAACCCTAACCCTAACCCTTACCCTAAACCTAACCCTAATCCTAACCCTAACCCTAAGCCTAAGTCTTACACTTACCCTAACACTAACCCTAACCCTAACCCTAATCCTTACCCTAACCCTAACCCCAACACTAACCCTTCCCCTTACCCTAACCCTAACCCTCACCCTTACCCTAACCCTAACCCTAACTCTAACCCTAACCCTAACCCTAACCCTTACCCTAACCCTTACCCTAAAGCTAACCCTAACCCTAACCCTAACCTTAAACGTAACCATAACCATAACCCCAAACCTAACCCTTACCCTTACCCAAACCCTAACCCTCAGCCTAACCCTAACCCTAAAACTAACCCTAACTCTAAACTTAACCCTAACACTAACACTAACCCTTGCCCTTACCATAACCCTAACCCTAAACCTATCACTAAACCTATCCCTAACCCTAACCCTTAACATTAACTTAACCCTAAACCTAAGCCTAACCCTAACCCCTAACCCTAACACTAACCCTAATATTTACACTTATCCTAACCCTAACTATAACCCTAACACTTACCCTTACCCTAACCCCTACCCTAACCCTAATCTTAACCCTAACCGTTACCCTAAACCTAACCCTAACCCAAAACCTTAAACTTGCCCTAAAACTAACCCTAACCCTTACCCTAAACCTAACCCTAACCCTAACCCTAAACCTTACCCTTACTTTAACCCTAACCCTAACCTTTACCCTTACCCTAACGCTAACCCTAACCTTAACCCTAACCCTAACCCTAATACATACCCTTACCTTAACCCTAAACCATACCCTAAACCTAAGCCTAACCCTAACTCTTACCCTCACCCCAACCCTAACCCTAACCTTAACCCAACCCTAAACCTAACCCTAATCCTAACCCTAACCCTGACCCTTACCCTAACCCTAAACCTAAACCTTACCCTAACCATAACCCTAATCCTAAACCTTACCCTAACCCTAACCCTAATCCTAACGCGAAACCTTACCCTTACACAAACCCTAACCCTAAACCTAACCCTAAACTTAACCCTAACCCTAACCTTATCCCTAACCCTTATCCTTACCTTAACCCTAACCCTAACACTAACCCTAACCCTAACCTTAACCCTAACCCTAACCCAAACCCTAACCCTAACCCTAAACCGTACCTATCCCTAACCCTAACCCTAACCCTTACGCTAACCCTAAGCCCAAAACCTAACCGTAACCCATACCCTTACCCTAACCCTAACACTTATGCTAACTCTAACCCTAATCTTAATCCTAACCCTTACCCTTACCCTAACCCTAACCCTAACCCTAACCCTAACCCTAACCCAAACCCTAACCCTAACCCTAACCCGTACCTATCCCTAACCCTAACCCTAACCCTTACGCTAACCCTAAGCCCAAAACCTAACCGTAACCCATACCCTTACCCTAACCCTAACACTTATCCTAACTCTAACCCTAATCTTAATCCTAACCCTTACCCTTACCCTAACCCTAACCCTAACCCTAACTCTAAACCTAACACTAACCCTAACCCTAAACCTTACCCTAAACCTAACCCTGGCCCTAACCCTTACCCTAACCCTAACCCTATCCCTACACCTAACACTTACCCTAACCCTACCCCTAACCACTACCCTTATTCTAACCCTAAACCTAAACTTAACCCCAACCCTAAACCTAACCCTAACCCTAACACTTACCCTAACACTTAAACTTACCCTAAACCTAACCGTAACCCTAACACTTACCCTTTCCGTAACCCTAATTCTAACCCTAAAACTTACCCTAACCCTAACCCTAACCTCAACAATTAACCTTACCCTAACCCTAACCCTAACCCTAACACTTACCCTAACCCTAACCCTAACCCTAACCCTTACCTAACCCTAACCCTAACCCTTACACTAATCCTAACCATAACACTAACCCTAACCCCTAACCCTAACCCTTAACCTAACCCTAACCCTAACCCTAACACTAACCCTAACCTTTACCCTTATCTTAACTCTTAACCTAAACCTAACCCTTACCCCTACCCTAACACTAACCCTAACCCTAACCCTAACCCTAACCCTAACCCTTGCCCTTACCCTAACCCTAACCCTAAACCTATCACTAACCCTAACCCTAACCTCAACAATTAACCTTACCCTAACCCTAACCCTAAACCTTACCCTTACCCTCACCCTAAACTTAAACCTAACCCTAACCCTAACCCTAACTCTAAACTTAACCCTATCCCTAACCCTAACCCTCGCCCTTACCCTAACCCTAACCCTAAATCTATCACCAACCCTAACCTTAACCCTAACCCTTACCCTTAATCTAAACCTAACCCTAAACCTAACCCTAACCCTAACCCTAACCCCTAACCCTAACCCTAACCCTAATCCTTACCCTTAACCTAACCCTAACACTAACCCTAACACTTACCCTTACTCTAAACCCTACCCTATCCCTAACCCTAACCCTAACCCTTACCCTATCCCTAACCCTAACCCTAAACCTTACCCTTACCGTAAACCTAAACCTAAACCTTACCCTAAACGTAACCCTAACCCTAACCCTAACCATTACCCTTATCTTAACTCTTACCCTAAACCTAACCCTTACCCCTACCCTAACACTAACCCTAACCCTAACCCTAACCCTAACCCTTGCCCTTACCCTAACCCTAACCCTAAACCTATCACTAACCCTAACCCTAACCCTAACCCTTAACCTTAACCTAACCCTAACCCTAACCATAACCTTAACCCAACTCTAAACCTAACCCTAGTCCTAACTCTAACCCTTACCCTAACCCTAGCCCTAAACCTTACCCTAACCCCAACCCTAACCCTTACCCTAACCCTAACCATAATCCTAACCCTAACCCTTACCCTTACCATAACACTAACCCTAAACCTAACCCTAAACCTAACTCTAACCCTAACCTTAACCCTAACCCTTATCCTTACCCTAATCCTAACCCTAAACCTAACCCTAACCCTAAACCTAACCCTTGCCCTTACTCTAACCCTAACTCTAAACCTAACCCTAACCATTACCCTAACACTAACCCTAACCCTAACGCTTACCCTTACCCTAACCCTAACCCTAACCCTAACCCTTACCCGTACCCTAAACCTAACCCTAACCCTAACCCTTACCCTTACCGTTACCCTAACACTAACCCTAACCCTAACCCTAAACCTAACCCTAACCCTACCCCTAACCCTTACCCTTTCCCTAACCCTAACCCTAAACCTAACCCTTACCCTTACCCTAACCCTAAACCTAACCTTAAACCTAAACCTAACCCTAACCTTAACCCTAACCTTAACCCAACCCTAACCCTAACCTAACCCTTACTCTTACCCTAACCCTAACCGTAACCTTATCCCAACCCTAAACCTAACCCTAACCCTTACCCTACACTAAACCTAACCCTAATTCTTACCCTAACCCTAACCCTATCCCTAACCCTTACTTTTTCCCTAACCCAAACCCTAACCCTTACCTTTACCCTAACCCTAAACCTGACCCTAAACCTAACTCTAACCCTAACACTAACCCGAAGCTTAAACCTAACCCAAACCCTAACCCTAGCCCTAACCCGCAACTTTCCCTAACCATAACCCTAAACCTAACACTAACCCTAACCCTAACCCTACCCTTACCCTTACCCTAACCCTAACCCTTCACCTAACCCTAACCCTAACCCTAACACCTAACCCTAAACCTAACCCTTACCCTTACCCTAACCCTAACCCTAAACCTAACTCTGACCCTTACCATTACCCTAACCCTAACCCTAACCTTAACCCCAACCCTAAACCTAACCCTAACCCTAACCCAAACCCTAGGCCTAACACTTACCCTTAACATAACCCTAACCCTAACCCTAATGCTTACTCTTACCCTAACCCTAAACCTAACCCTCACCCTCACACTAACCCTAAACCTAACCGACAACCCTAACCCTCACACTAACCCCTAACCCTATCACAAACCATAACCATAACCCTTACCCTTTTTCTAACCCTACCCCTGACCCTAAAACTTATGCTTACCCTAACCCCTCACTAACACTATCACTAACCCTAAACCTTCCCCTAACCCTAACCCTAACCTTAACCAGACCCTAACCCTTACCCTTACCCTAACCTTAAACCTAACCCTAACCCTAACCCTTACCTTACACTAACCCTAACCCTAATCTTAACCCTAACACGAACCCTAACCCTAAACCTAACCTCAACCCTAAACCTTATCCTTACCCTAACCCTAACCATAACCCTAGCGCTAACCCTAACCCTAACCCAAAACCTAACCCTTACCCTTACGCTAACCGTAACCCTAAACCTAACCCTAACCCTAACCCTAATCCTTACCCTAATCCTAACCCTAACCATAAACCTTACCCTAACCCTAATCCTTACCCTAATACTTACCCTAAACCTAACCCTACCCATAACCCTTACCCTAACCCTAATGCTTACCCTAACCCTAACCCTAACCCTAACCCTTCCCCTAACCCTAACCCTAACCCTAACCCTACCCTAACCCTTACCCTTACCCTAACCTTAAACCTAACCCTAACCCTAACTCTAACCCTTACCCTTACATTAACCCTAACCCTAAACTTAACCCTAACCCGAACCCTAACCCTAACCCTAAACCTAACCTTAATCCTAAACCTTATCCTTACCCTAACCCTAAACATAACCCTAACCCTAAGCCTAAACCTAACCCTAAACCTAACCCTTAGCCTTACCCTTACTCGAACCATAACCCGAAACCTAACCGTAACCCTTACCCTAACCCTAACCCTAACCCTAATCCTAACACTAACCCTAAACCTAACCGCCAACCCTAACCCTCACACTAACCCCTAACCCTAACCCTAACCATAACCATAACTCTTACCCTTTTCCTAACCCTACCCCTAACCCTAAAACTTACGCTTACCCTAACCCCTCCCTAACCCTAACCCTAATCCTAACACTTCCCCTAACCCTAATCCTAACCCTAACCCGACCCTAACCCTTACCCTTACCCTAACCTTAAACCTAACCCTAACCCTAACCCTTACCTTACATTAACCATAACCCTAATCTTAACCCTAACACGAACCCTAACCCTAACCCTAAACCTAACCTTAACCCTTACCCTTATCCTTACCCTAACCCTAACCATAACCCTAACCTAAGCCTAACCCTTACCCAAAACCTAACCCTTACCCTTACGCTATCCCTAACCCTAAACCTAACCGTAAACCTTATCCTAACCCTAACACTAACCCAAACTCTAACCTTAACTCTAACCCTTACCCTTACCCTAACCCTAACCCTAAACCTAACCCTAACCCTAACCCTAATCCTTACCCTAATCCTAAACCTAACCCTAACCCTTACCCTAACCCTAATCCTTACCCTAATCCTTACCCTAACCCTAACCCTAACCATAACACTTACCCTAACCCTAATCCTTACCCTAACCCCAACCCTAACCCTTCCCCTAACCCTAACCCTAACCCTAACCCTACCCTAACCCTTACGCTTACCCTAACCTTAAAGCTAACCCTAACATTAACCCTAACCCTTACCCTTATATTAACCCTAACCCTAACCTTAAACCTAACCCGAAACCTAACCCTAACCCTAAACCTAACCTTAATCCTAACCCTTATCCTTACCCTAACCCTAACCATAACCCTAACCCTAAGCCTAACCCTAAACCTAAACCTAACTCTTACCCTTACCCTTACGCGAACCCTAACCCGAAACCTAACCGTAACCCTTACCCTAAACCTAACCCTAACCCTAACCCTATATCTAACCCTAACCATAACCCTAACCCTAACCCTAACCCTAACACTTACCCTAACTCTAACCCTAACCATTGCCCTTACCCTAACCCTAACCATAAACTTAACCCCAACCCTAAACCTAACCCTAAACCTAACCCTTACCCTAACACTTACCCTAACCCTAACCGTAACCCTAATCCTTATCCTAACCCTAACTCTAACCCTAAAACTTACCCTAACCCTAACCCTAACCTTAACACTTAACCTTACCCTAACACTAACCCTAACCCTAACACTTACCCTAACCCTAACCCTTACCCTAACCCTAAACCTAACCCTTACCATAAGCCTAACCCTAACACTAACCCTATCCTCTAACCCTAACCCTTACCCTAACCCTAACCCTAACGCTTACCCTTACCCTAAGCTTAAACCTAACTCTAACCCTAACCCAAACCCTAACCCTTACCCTAACCCTAACCCTAACCCTTACCCTAACCCTAACCCTAACCCTAACATTAAACCTAACCCTAACCCTAACCCTAACCATAACCCTAACCCTTACCCTTACCCTAACCCTAAACTTAAACCTAACCCTAACCCTAACCCTAACTCTAAACTTAACCCTATCCCTAACCCTAAACCTAAACCTAACCCTAACCCTAACCCTAACCCTAACCCCTAACCCTAATCCTTACCCTTATCCTAACCCTAACACTTACCCTAACACTTACCCTTACCCTAAACCCTACCCTATCCCCAACCCTAACCCTAAACCTTACCCTAACCCTAACCCTAACCCTCAACTTTACCCTTACCCTAAACCTAACCCTAAACCTTACCCTAAACCTAACCCTAAACCCTACCCTAACACTAAACCTAACCCTAACCCTAACCCTACACCTAACCCTAACACATACCCTTACCCTAACTCTAACCCTAACCTTAACTGTAACCCTAAACCTAACCCTAACCCTAACCCTATCCCATACCCAAACCCTAACCCAAACCCTAACCCTATCCCATACCCAAACCCTAACCGTAACCCTAACCCTTACCCTTACCCTAACCCTAACCCTAACCTTAATCCAACCTTAAACCTAACCCAAACGCTAACCCTAAACCTAACCCATACCCTTACCCTAACCCTAGCGCTAAACCTAACCCTAACCCTAACCCTTACCCTAACCATAACCCTAAACCTAACCCTAACACTTACCCTAACCCTACCCCTAACCATTACCCTTATCCTAACCCTAACTCTTACCCTATCCCTAACCCTAACCCTAACCCTAACCCTTACCCTAACCCTAACTCTAACCCTTAAACTTACCCTAACCCTGACCCTAACCTTAACACTTAAACTTACCCTAACCCTAACAATAATCCTAACCCTTACCTAACCCTACCCCTAAACGTAACACTTACCCTAACCTAACCCAAACCCTTACCTTAATCCTAACCCTAACACTAACCCTAACCCCTAACCCTAACCCCTAACCTAACCCTAACTCTAACCCTAATCCTAACTCTTACCCTTACCCTAACCCTAAACCTAACTCTAACCCTAACCGAAACCCTAACCCTTACCCTAACCCTAACCCTAACTCTTACACTAACCCTAACCCTAACCCTAAACTTCAACCTAACCCGAACCCTAACCATACCCCTAACCCTTACCCTTAACCTAACCCTAACCCTAAACCTAACCCTAAGCCTAACTCTAAAATTAACCCTATCCCTAACCCTAAACCTCGCACTTACCCTAACCCTAACCCTAAACCTATCACTAACCCTAACCCTAACCCTAACCCTAACCCTTATCCTTACCCTAAACCTAACCCTAAACCTAACCCTAACCCTAACCCTAACGCCTAACCCTAACCCTAACCCTAATCCTTACCCTTATCCTTACCCTAACACTAACCCTAACCCTAACCCTAAACCTTACCCTTACCCTAAACCTAACCATAACCCGTACCCTAAACCTAACCCTAACCCTAACCCTAACCCTAGCCCTTACCCTTATCTTAACTCTTACCCTAAACCTAACCCTTACCCCTACCTTAACATTAAACCTAACCCTAACCCTAACCATAACCCTAGCCCTTACCCTAACCATAACACTAAACCTAACCCTAACACATACCCTTACCCTAACTCTAACCCTAACCTTAACCGTAACCCTAAACCTAACCCTAACCCTAACCCTAACCCATACCCAAACCCTAACCCTACCATAACCCTTACCCTAACCCTAACCCTAACCTTAACCCAACCCTAAACCTAACCCTAATCCTTACCCTAACCCTAACACTAACCCTAACCCTAAGCCTACCACTTACCCTTACCCTAACCCTAACTCTAACCCTAACGCTTACACTTAACCTAACCCTAAACCTAACCCTAACCTTAACCCTAACCCTAAACCTAACCTCTAAAACCTAACCCTAACCGTACCCCTAACCCTAACCCTAACCATAATCATAACCCTTACCCTGATCCTAACCCTACGCCTAACCCTAAAACTTACCTTACCCTAACCAAAAACCTAACCCTAACCCTAACCCTAACCCTTCCTCTAACCCTATCCCTAACCCTAAACCTAACCGTAACCCTTACCCTTACCCTAACCCTAACACTAACCCTAAAACTTACCCTAACCCTAACCATAACCTTAACACTTAACCTTACCCTAACACTAACCCTAACACTAACCCTTACCCAAACCCTAACCCTAACCCTAAAACTTACCCTAACCCTAACCCTAACCCTAACCCTAACCGTTACCCTAACCCTAACTCTAACCCTTAAACTTACCCTAACCCTAACCCTAACCTTAACACTTAAACTTACCCTAACCCTAACAATAATCCTAACCCTTACCTAACCATAACCCTAACCGTAACACTTACCCTAACCTAACCCTAACCCTTACCTTAATCCTAACCCTAACACTAACCCTAATCCTAACTCTTACCCTTACCCTAACCCTAAACCTAACTCTAACCCTAACCGAAACCCTAACCCTTACCCTAACCCTAACCCTAACTCTTACACTAACCCTAACCCTAACCCTAAACACTTAACCTTACCCTAACTCTAACCCTAACACTAACCCTTACCCTAACCCTAACCCTAACCCTAAAACTTACCCTAACCCTAACCCTAACCCTAACCGTAACCCTTACCATAAACCTAACACTAAACCTAACCCTAACCCTTACCCTAATCCTAACCCTAACACTAATTCTAACCCCTAACCCTAACCCTTAACCAAATCCTAACACTAAACCTAATCCTAACCCTTATCCTTAACCTTACCCTAACCCTACCACTTACCCTAACCCTAACGCCAACCCTAACCTTAAACATAACCTAATATTAACCTTAACCCTAACCCTTACCCTTACCCTAACCCTAACCCTAAACCTAACCCTAACCCTAACCCTAACTCCAAACTTAACCCTATACCTAAACCTAAGCCAAGCCCTTACCTTAACCCTAACCCTAAACCTATCACTAATCCTAACCCTAACCCTAACCATTACCGTTACCCTAAACCTAACCCTAACCCTAATCCTAACCCTAAACCCTAACCCTAACCCTAACCCTAATCCTTACCCTTATCCTAACCCTAACACTAACCCTAACACTTACCCTTACCCTAAACCCTACACTATCCCTAACCCTAACCCTAACCCTTACCCTAACCCTAACCTTAACCCTAAACCTTACCCTTACCCTAAACCTAACCCTAACCCTTACCCTAAACCTAACCCTAAACCTAACCCTAACCCTTACCCTCATCTTAACACTAACCCTAAACCTAACTCATCCCCTACCCTAACGCTAACCCTAAACCTAATCCTAACCCTAATCCTAACCCTAGCACATACTCTTACCCTAACCCTAACCCTAACCCATACCCTAACCCTAACCCTAATCCTAACCCTTACCCTTACCCTAACCCTAACCCTAACCTTAACCCAACCAAAACCTGACATTAACCCTAACCCTAACACTAACCTAAACCCTAACCCTTATCATTACCCTAACCCTAACCCTAACCATAACCATAAACCTAACCCTCAACCTACACCTAACCCTAACCCTTACCCTTACCCTAACCCTAAACCTAACCTTAACACTAAACCTAACCTTAACACTTACCCTAACCCTAACTCTGAACCTAAACCGAACCTTAACCCTATCCCTAACCCTAACCCTAACCTAACCCTATACTTAATGCTAACTCTAACCCTAAAACTAACCCTTACCCTAAACCTAACCCTAACCCTAACCTTTACCCTTCCCCTAACCGTAACGCTCAACCTAACCGTAACCCTAACCCTAAACCTAACGCCTAACCCTAACCCTAACCGAAACCCTTACCTTACCCTAACCCTAACCCTAAACCTAAACCTTACCCTTACCTTTACCCTAACCCTAACCTTAACCCAACCCTAACCCTAAACCTTACCCTTACCCTACCACTAACACTAACCCTAATCCTTACCCTAAACCTAAGCCTATCCCTAAACCTTACCCTTTCCCTAACTCTAACCCTAACCCTAACCCTTACCCTAACCCTAACCCTAAACCTAACCCTAAACCTAACAATAACCATAACCCTAACCCTAACCTTAAACCTAACCCAAACCATAACCCTAACCCTAACCCGTACCTTTCCCTAACCCTAACCCTAAACCTAACCCTATCCCTAACCCTAACCCTGACCCTTACCCTTACCCTAACCCTAACCCTACACCTAACCCTAACCCTAACCCTAACACTTAACCGTAACCCTAACCATAACCCTAACCCTTACCCTTACCCTAACCCTAACCCTAACCCTAGCCCTTACCCTAACCATAACACTAAACCTAACCTTAACACATACCCTTACCCTAACTCTAACCCTAACCTTAACCGTAACCCTAAACCTAACCCTAACCCTAACCCTAACCCATACCCAAACCCTAACCCTACCATAACCCTTACCCTAACCCTAACCCTAACCTTAACCCAACCCTAAACCTAACCCTAATCCTTACCCTAACCCTAACACTAACCCTAACCCTAAGCCTAACACTTACCCTTACCCTAACCCTAACTCTAACCCTAACGCTTACACTTAACCTAACCCTAAACCTAACCCTAACCTTAACCCTAACCCTAAACCTAACCTCTAAAACCTAACCCTAACCGTACCCCTAACCCTAACCCTAACCATAATCATAACCCTTACACTGATCCTAACCCTACGCCTAACCCTAAAACTTACCTTACCCTAACCAAAAACCTAACCCTAACCCTAACCCTAACACTTCCTCTAACCCTATCCCTAACCCTAAACCTAACCGTAACCCTTACCCTTACCCTAACCCTAACACTAACCCTAAAACTTACCCTAACCCTAACCATAACCTTAACACTTAACCTTACCCTAACACTAACCCTAACACTAACCCTTACCCTAACCCTAAACCTAACCCTAAAACTTACCCTAACTCTAACCCTAACCCTAACCCTAACCCTTACCCTAACCCTAACTCTAACCCTTAAACTTACCCTAACCCTAACCCTAACCTTAACACTTAAACTTACCCTAACCCTAACAATAATCCTAACCCTTACCTAACCCTAACCCTAACCGTAACACTTACCCTAACCTAACCCTAACCCTTACCTTAATCCTAACCCTAACACTAACCCTAATCCTAACTCTTACCCTTACCCTAACCCTAAACCTAACTCTAACCCTAACCGAAACCCTAACCCTTACCCTAACCCTAACCCTAACTCTTACACTAACCCTAACCCTAACCCTAAACACTTAACCTTACCCTAACACTAACCCTAACACTAACCCTTACCCTAACCCTAACCCTAACCCTAAAACTTACCCTAACCCTAACCCTAACCCTAACCGTAACCCTTACCATAAACCTAACACTAAACCTAACCCTAACCCTTACCCTAATCCTAACCCTAACACTAATTCTAACCCCTAACCCTAACCCTTAACCAAATCCTAACACTAAACCTAACCCTAACCCTTATCCTTATCCTTACCCTAACCCTACCACTTACCCTAACCCTAACGCCAACCCTAACCTTAAACATAACCTAATATTAACCTTAACCCTAACCCTTACCCTTACCCTAACCCAAACTAAACCTAACCCTAACCCTAACCCTAACTCCAAACTTAACCCTATACCTAAACCTAAGCCAAGCCCTTACCTTAACCCTAACCCTAAACCTATCACTAATCCTAACCCTAACCCTAACCATTACCGTTACCCTAAACCTAACCCTAACCCTAATCCTAACCCTAAACCCTAACCCTAACCCTAACCCTAATCCTTACCCTTATCCTAACCCTAACACTAACCCTAAAACTTACCCTTACCCTAAACCCTACACTATCCCTAACCCTAACCCTAACCCTTACCCTAACCCTAACCTTAACCCTAAACCTTACCCTTACCCTAAACCTAACCCTAACCCTTACCCTAAACCTAACCCTAAACCTAACCCTAACCCTTACCCTCATCTTAACACTAACCCTAAACCTAACTCATCCCCTACCCTAACGCTAACCCTAAACCTAATCCTAACCCTAATCCTAACCCTAGCACATACTCTTACCCTAACCCTAACCCTAACCCATACCCTAACCCTAACCCTAATCCTAACCCTTACCCTTACCCTAACCCTAACCCTAACCTTAACCCAACCAAAACCTGACATTAACCCTAACCCTAACGCTAACCCTTACCCTTACCCTAACCCTGGCACTAAACCTAACCCTAACCCTAACCCTAACTCTTACCCTAACCCTAACCCTAATCCTAAACCTAACCCTTACCCTTACCCTAACCCTAACCCTAACCCAAACCTAACCCTAACCCTAACACTAACCTAAACCCTAACCCTTATCATTACCCTAACCCTAACCCTAACCATAACCATAAACCTAACCCTCAACCTACACCTAACCCTAACCCTTACCCTTACCCGAACCCTAAACCTAACCTTAACCCTAAACCTAACCTTAACCATTACCCTAACCCTAACTCTGAACCTAAACCGAACCTTAACCCTATCCCTAACCCTAACCCTAACCTAACCCTATACTTAATGCTAACTCTAACCCTAAAACTAACCCTTACCCTAAACCTAACCCTAACCCTAACCTTTACCCTTCCCCTAACCGTAACGCTCAACCTAACCGTAACCCTAACCCTAAACCTAACGCCTAACCCTAACCCTAACCGAAACCCTTACCTTACCCTAACCCTAACCCTAAACCTAAACCTTACCCTTACCTTTACCCTAACCCTAACCTTAACCCAACCCTAACCCTAAACCTTACCCTTACCCTACCACTAACACTAACCCTAATCCTTACCCTAAACCTAAGCCTATCCCTAAACCTTACCCTTTCCCTAACTCTAACCCTAACCCTAACCCTTACCCTAACCCTAACCCTAAACCTAACCCTAAACCTAACAATAACCATAACCCTAACCCTAACCTTAAACCTAACCCAAACCATAACCCTAACCCTAACCCGTACCTTTCCCTAACCCTAACCCTAAACCTAACCCTATCCCTAACCCTAACCCTGACCCTTACCCTTACCCTAACCCTAACCCTACACCTAACCCTAACCCTAACCCTAACCCCTAAGCCTAACCCTAATCCTAACCCCTAAACCTAACCCTAACCATAACCATAACCCTTACCCTTATCCTAACCCTACCCCTAACCCTAAAACTTACCCTTACCCTAACCCCAACCCTAACCCGAACCCTAACCCTAACCCTAAACCTAACCGTAACCCTTACCCTTACCCTTAACCTAACCCTAACACTAATCCTAACTCTACACCTAACCTTAACCGTAACCCTTACCCTTACCCTAACCCTAACCCTAACCCTAAACCTAACACTAAGCCTAACCGTAACCCTTACCCTAACCCTACCCCTGGACCTAACCCTAACCCTAACACTAACCCTAACCCTAACACTTACACTAACCCTAACCCTAACCCTAATCCTAACCCTTACCCTAATCCTAACCCTAACACTAACCCTAATCCCTAACCCTAACCCTTAACCTAACCCTAACCCTAACACTAACCCTAACGTTACCCTTACCCTAAACCTAAACCTAACCCTAAAATTAACCCTAACCCTAACTCTAAACTTAAACCTATCCCTAACCCTAACACTCGCCATTATCCTAACCCTAACCCTAAACCTATCACTAACCCTTACCCTAACAATCACCCTTACCCTTACCCTAAACCTAACCCTAAACCTAACCCTAATCCTAACCCTAACCCTAACCCCTAACCCTAAACCTAACCCTAATCCTTACCATTATCCTAACCCTAACACTAACCCTAACACTTACCCTTACCCTAAACCCTACCCTATCCCTAACCCTAACCCTAACCCTTACCCTAACAATAATCCTAACCCTAACCCTAAAACTTACCCTTACCCTAAACCTAACCCTAACACTAACCCTAAAACTTACCCTTACCTTCAACCTAACCCTTAACCTAACCCTTACCCCTACCCTAATGCTAACCCTAACCCTAACACATACCTGTACCCTAACACTAACCCTAACCTTAACCGTAACCCTAAACCTAACCCTAACCCTTACCCTAACCCAAACCCTAACCCTAACCCTAACCCTATTCCTTACTCTTACCCTAACAACAACCCTAATCTTAAAACAAACCTAACCCTAACCCTAACCCTAACCCTTACCCTAACCCTAGGGCTAAACCTAACCCTAACCCTAACCCTAACCCTAACCCTAACCATAACAGTAATCCTAATCCTAACCATTACCCTTACCCTAACCCTAACCCTAAACCTAACCTTAACCCTAACCCTAACCCTAACCCTAACCTTTACCCTAACCCTTATCCTTACCCTAACCCTAAACCTAACCCTAACCCTAAACCTAACCCTAAACCTAACTCTAACCCTGGCCCTAAACCTAACCCTAACCCTAACACTAATCCTAACACTTACCCTAAACCTAACCCTAACCATTGCCCTTATTCTAACCCTAACCCTAAACTTAACCCCAACCCTAACCGTAACCCTTACCGTAACACTTACCCAAACCGTAACCCTAAACCTAACCCTAACCCTCACCCTAAACCTAACTTTAACCCTAAAACTTACCCTAACCCTAACCCTAACACTAACCCTTAACCTTAGCCTAACCCTAACCCTAACCCTAACCTTAACCCAACGCTAAACCTAACCCTAATCCTAAATCTAACCCTTACCCTTTCCCTAACCCTAGTCCTAAACCTTACCCTAACCCCAACGCTAACCCTTAACCTAACCCTAACCATAATCCTAACCCTAACCCTTACCCTTACCCTAACCATAACCCTAACCCTAACCTAACTCTAACCCTAACCTTAACCCTAACGCTTATCCTTACCCTAATCCTAACCCTAAACCTAACCTTAACCCTAAACCTAATCCTTGCCCTTACCCTAACCCTAACTCTAAACCTAACCCTAACCCTTACCCTAACACTAACCCTAACCCTAACCTAACACTTACCGTTACCCTAACCCTAACCCTAACCCTTACCCTTACCCTAACCCTAACCCTAACCCTTACTCTTACCCTTACCCTAACACTAACCCTAACCCTAACCGTAAACCTAACCCTAACCCTACCCCTAACCCTTACCCGTTCCCTAACCCTAACCCTAAACCTAACCCTTACCCTTACCCTAACCCTAAACTTAACCCTAAACCTAACCCTAACACTAAGCCTAAGCTTAACCCTAACCCTAAACCTAAGGCTTACCCTTACTCTAACCCTAAACCTAACCCTAAACCTAACCCTAACCCTAACCCTAACCCCTAACCCTAAACCTAACCCTAATCCTTACCCTTATCCTAACGCTAACACTAACCCTAACACTTACCCTTACCCTAAACCCTACCCTATCCCTAACCCTAACCCTAACCCTTACCCTAACAATAACCCTAACCCTAACCCTAAAACTTACCCTTACCCTAAACCTAACCCTAACCATTACCCTAAACCTAACCCTAACCCTAACCCTAAAACTTACCCTTACCTTCAACCTAACCCTTAACCTAACACTTACCAATACCCTAACGCTAACCCTAACCCTAACCCTAACACATACCTGTACCCTAACACTAACCCTAACCTTAACCATAACCCTAAACCTAACCCTAATCCTTACCCTAACCCAAACCCTAACCCTAACCCTAACCCTATTCCTTACCCTTACCCTAACAATAACCCTAACCTTAACACAAACCTAAACCTAACCCTAACCCTAACCCTTACCCTTACCCTAAACCTAGCGCTAAACCTAACCCTAACCCTAACCCTAACCCTAACCATAACAGTAATCCTAATCCTAACCATTACCCTTACCGTAACCCTAACCCTAAACCTAACCGTAACCCTAACCCTAACCCTAACCTTTACCCTAACCCTTATCCTTACCCTAACCCTAAACCTAACCCTAACCCTGGCCCTAACCCTAACCCTAACCCTAACACTAATCCGAACACTTACCCTAAACCTAACCCTAACCCTTGCCCTTATCCTAACCCTAACCCTAAACTTAACCCCATCCCTAAACCTTACCCTAACTGTAACCCTTACCCTAACACTTGCCCTAACCGTAACTCTAAACCTAACCCTAACCCTCACCCTAACCCTAACTCTAACCCTAAAACTTACCCTAACTCTAACCCTAACCCTAACCCTTAACGTTAGCCTAACCCTAACCCTAACCCTAACCTTAACCCAACGCTAAACCTAACCCTAATCCTAAATCTAACCCTTACCCTTACCCTAACCCTAGTCCTAAACCTTACCCTAACCCCAACCCTAACCCTTAACCTAACCCTAACCATAATCCTAACCCTAACCCGTACCCTTACCCTAACCCTAACCCTAACCCTAACTCTAAACTTAACCCTATCCCTAACCCTATACCTAACACCTACCCTTACCCTAAAACTAACCCTAAACCTAACCCTAACCCTAACCCTAACCCCTAACCCTAACCCTAACTCTAATCCGTACCCTTATCCTAACCCTAACACTAACACTAACACTTACCCTTACCCTAAACCCTACCCTATCCCTAACCCTAACCCTAACCCTTACCCTAACCCTAACCCTAACCCTAAACCTTACCCTTACCCTAAACCTAATCCTAACCCTTACCATAATCCTAACCCTAACCCTAGCCTTAACCATAACCCTAAACCTAACCCTAACCATAGCCCTTATCCTTACCCTAACCCTAACCCTAACCATAACCCTTACCCTTACCCTAACCCTAACCTTAACGCAACCCTAAACCTAACCCTAACCCTAACCCTAACACTTACACTTATCCAAACCCTAGCGCTAAACCTAACCCTAACCCTAACCCTAACCCTTACCCTAAACCTAACCCTAATCCTACCTCTAACCCTTACCCTTACCCTAACCCTAACCCTAAACCTAACCCTCATCCTAACCCTAACCCTAACCTTAACCATAAACCTTATCCTTAACCTAACCCTAACCTTAACCCTAACACTAAACCTAACCCTAAAACTAAACCTAACCCTTACCCTTACCCTAACCCTAACCCTAATCCTAACCCTAAACCTAACCCTAACCCTAACCCTAACACTAACCCTTACCCTTCCCCTAACCCTAACCCTAACCCTTACCCTTACCCTAACATTAACCCTAACCCTAACCCTAACCCTTACTCTAACCCTAAGCCTAACCCTAACCCTAAACCTAATCCTAACCCTAACCCTAACCCTTACCTTTACCCTAACCCTAAACCTAAACGTAACCCTAACCCTTACTCTTACCCTTACCCTCACCTAAACTTAAACCTAACCCTAACCCTAACCCTAACCTTAACCGTAAACCCTTATCCTTACCCTAACCCTAACCCTAACCATAAACCTACCCCTAACCCTAACCTTAACCCTAACACTTTCCCTTAACCTAAACCTAACCCTAACCATAAACCTAACATTAACCCTAAACTTAACCATTATCCTTACCCTAACCGTAAGCCTAAAACTAACCCTAACCGTAACCCTAAACCTAACCCCTACCCCTGTCCCTACCCCTTACCCTTACCCTAACCCTAACTCTAACCCTAACCCTAACACTCACCCTAACCCTCACCCTAACCATTACCCTTATATTAAACCTGACCTAAACTTAACCCCAACCCTAAACCTAACCCTAACCCTAACCCTTAACCTAACACTTACCCTTACCCTAACCCTAACCCTAACCCTTACCCTTACCCTAACTTTAAACCTAAATCTAACCCTAAACCTAACCCTAACCCTTACCCTAACCCTAACCCTAACTCTTACCCTAATCCTAACCCTAACCCTAACCCTAACCTTAAACCTAACCATAACCATAACCCCAAACCTAACCCTTACCCTTACCTTAAACCTAACCCTAAGCCTAAACCTAACCCTAACCCTAACTCTAAACTTAACCCTAACCCTAACCCTAACCCTTGCCCTTACCCTAACCCTAACCCTAAACCTGTCACTAACCCTAACCCTAACCCTAACCCTTAACCTTAACCTAACCCTAACCCTATCCCTAACCTTAACCCAAGCCTAAACCTAACCCTAATCCTAACCCAAATCCTTAAACTTACCCTAACCCTAGCCCTAAACATGATCCTAACCCCAACCCTAACCCTTACCCTAACCCTAACCATAATCCTAACCCTAACCCTTACCCTTATGCTAACCCTAACCCTAACCTAATCCTAAACCTAACTCTAAGCATAACCTTAACCCTAACACTTATCCTTACCCTAATCCTAACCCTAAACGTAACCCTAACCGTAGACCTAACCCTTGCCCTTACCCTAACCCTAACTCTAAAACTAACCCTAACCCTTACCCTAACACTAACCCTAACCCTAACCCTAACCCTAAACCTAACCCTACTCCTACCCCTAACCCTTACCCTTTCCCTAACACTAACCCTAAACCTAACCCTTACCCTTACCCTAACCCTAAACCTAACCCTAAATCTAACCCTAACCCTAACCATAACCATAACCTTAACCCAATCCTAACCCTAACCCTAACCCTTACCCTCACACTAACCCTAACCCTAATCCTTACCCTAACCCTAACCCTATCCCTAACGCTTACCCTTTCCCTAACCATAACCCTAACCCTTACATTTACCCTAACCCTAAACTGAACCCTAACCCTAACACTAAGCCTAAGCTTAAACCTAACCCAAACCCTAACCCTAACCCTAACCCGTACCTTTCCCTAACCCTAACCCTAAACCTAACCCTAACCCTAACCCTAATCCTGACCCTTACCCTTACCCTAACCCTAACCCTAACCCTACACCTAACCCTAACCCTAACCCTAACACTTAACCCTAACCCCAACCCTAACCCTTACCCTTACCCTTACCCTAACCCTAACCCTAACTCTGACCCTTACCATTACCCTAACCCTAACCCTAACCTTAACTTCAAACCTAAACCTAACCCTAACCCTAACCATAACCCTTAACCTAATTCTAATCCTTACCCTAACCCTAAGCCTAAACTTAATCCTAGGCCTAACACTTAACCTTACCCTAACCCTAACCCTAACCCTAACGCTTACCCTTACCCTAACCCTAAACCTAACTCTGACCGTAACACTAACCATAAACGTAACTGCCAACCCTAACTCTCACACTAACCCCTAACCCTATCCCTAACCATAACCATAACCCTTACCCTTTTCCTAACCCTGCCCCTAACCCTAAAACTTACGCTTATCCTAACCTCTCCCTAATTCTAACCTTAACCTAAACTTTCCCCTAACCCTAACCCTAACCCTAACCCGACCCTAACCCTTACCCTTACCCTAACCTTAAACCTAACCCTAACTCTAACCCTAACACTTACCCTTACACTAACCCTAACCCTAATCTTAACCCCAACCCGAACCCTAACCCTAACCCTAACCCTAAACCGAACCTTAACCCTAACCCTTATCCTTACCCTAACCCTAACCCTAAGCCTAACCCTAACCCAAAACCTAACCGTTACCCTTACGCTAACCCTAACCCTAAACCTAACCGTAAACCTTACCCTAACCCTAACACTAATCCTAACTGTAACCCTAACCTTAACCCAAACCATTACACTTACCCTAACCCTAACCCTAAACCTAACCCTAAACGTAACCCTAACCCTAACCCTAATCCTTACCCTAATCCTAACCCTAACCATAACCCTTACCCTAACCCTAATACTTACCCTAAACCTAACCCTACCCATAACCCTTACCCTAACCCTAATCCTTACCCTAACCCTAACCCTAACCCTAACCCTTCCCCTAACCCTAACCCTAACCCTAACCCTACACTAACCCTTACCCTTACCCTAACCTTAAAGATAACCCTAACCCTAACCCTAACCCTTACCCTTACATTAACCCTAAACCTAACCTTAACCCTAACCCGAACCCTAACCCTAACCCTAAACCTAACCTTAATCCTAACCCTTATCCTTAACCTAACCCTAACCATAACCCTAACCCTAAGCCTAACCCTAACGCTAACCCTAACCCTAACCCTAACCATTGCCTTATCCTAACTCTAACCCTAAACTTAACCCCAACCCTAAACCTAACCCTAACCCTAAACCTTACCCTAACACTTACCCTAACCGTAACACTAACCCTAACCTTAACCCTTACGCTAACCCTAACTCTAACCCTAAAACTTACCCTAACTCTTACCCTAACCGTAACCCTAACCCTAACCCTAACCCTTACCCTAACCCTAACTCTAACCCTAAAACTTACCCTAACCCTAACCCTAACCTTAACACTTAACTTTACCCTAACCCTAACCCTAACCCAAACCCTTACCCTTAACCTTACCCTAACACTAACCCTAAACCTAAACCTAACCCTACCCCTACAACTAACCCTTACCCTTTCCCTAACACTAACCCTAAAACTAACCCTTACCCTTACCCTAACCCTAAACCTAACCCTAACCCTAACCCTAACCCTAACCCTAACCCTAACCTTAACCCAATCCTAACCCTAAACCTAACCCTTACCCTCACACTAACCCTAACCCTAACACTTACCCTTCCCTAACCCTAAACCTCACCCTTACCCTTACCCTTACGCTTACCCTAACACTAACCCTAACCCTAACCCTAAACCTAACCCTAACCCTACCCCTAACGCTTACCCTTTCCCTAACACTAACCCTAAACCTAACCCTTACCCTTACCCTAACCCTAAACCTAACCGTAAACCTAACCCTAACCCTAACCCTAACCTTAATCCAATCCTAACCCTAACCCTAACCCTTACCCTCACACTAACCCTAACCCTAATCCTTACCCTAACCCTAACCCTATCCCTAACCCTTACACTTTCCCAAACCCTAACCCTAACCCTTATCTTTACCCTAACCCTAAACCTAACCCTAACCCTAACACTAAGCCTAAGCTTAAACCTAACCCAAACCCTAACCCTAACCCTAACCCGTACCTTTCCCTAACCCTAACCCTAAACCTAACCCTAATGCTAACCCTAACCCTGACCCTTACCCTTACCCTAACCCTAACCCTACACCTAACCCTAACCCTAACCCTAACACTTAACCCTAACCCTAACCCTTACCCTTACCCTAACCCTAACCCTAACTCTCACCGTTACCATTACCCTAACCCTAATCCTAAACTTAACCCCAAACCTAAACCTAAACCTAACCCTAACCATAAACCTTAACCTAACTCTAATCCTTACCCTAACCCTAACCCTAGGCCTAACACTTACCCTTACCCTAACCCTAACCCTAACCCTAACTCTTACCCTTACCCTAATCCTAAACCTAACCCTGACCCTAACACTAACCCTAAACCTAACAGCCAACCCTAACCCTCACACTAACCCCTAACCCTATCCCTAACCATAACCATAACCCTTACCCTTTTCCTAACCCTACCCCTAACCCTAAAACTTACGCTTATCCTAACCCCTCCCTAACTCTAACCTTAACCCTAACCCTTCCCCTAACCCTGACCCTAACCCTAACCCTAACCCGACCCTAACCCTTACCCTTACCCTAACCTTAAACCTAACCCTAACCCTAACCCTAACCCTTACCCTTACACTAACCCTAACCCTAATCTTAACCCCAACCCGAACCCTAACCCAACCCTAAACCGAACCTTAACCCTAACCCTTATCCTTACCCTAACCCTAACCCTAACCCTAACCCTAAGCCTAAACCTAACCCAAAACCTACCCTTACGCTTACGCTAACCCTAACCCTAAACCTAACCGTAAACCTTAACCTAACGCTAACACTAATCCTAACTCTAACCCTAACCTTAACTCAAACCCTTACCCTTACCCTAACCCTAACCCTAAAACTAACCCTAAACCTAAACCTAACCCTAACCCTAATCCTTACCCTAATCCTAACCCTAACCATAACCCTTACCCTAACCCTAATCCTTACCCTAATCCTTACCCTAACCCTAACCGTAACCATAACCCTTACCCTAAACCTAATTCTTACCCTAACCCTAACCCTAACCCTAAACC
This sequence comes from Megascapheus bottae, assembly GCA_024803745.1. Taxonomy (NCBI): domain Eukaryota; kingdom Metazoa; phylum Chordata; class Mammalia; order Rodentia; family Geomyidae; genus Megascapheus; species Megascapheus bottae. The sequence continues at coordinate 525,285 of JANJXV010000261.1, forward strand.
TTCCCCTAACCCTAACCCTAACCCTAACCCTAACCCTAACCTAACCCTTACCCTTACCCTAACCTTAAAGCTAACCCGAACCCTAACCCTAACCCTTACCCTTACATTAACCCTAACCCTAACCTTAACCCTAACCCGAACCCTAACCCTAACCCTAACCCTAACCTTAATCCTAACTCTTATCCTTACCCTAACCCTAACCCTAACCCTAACCCTAACCCCTAACCCTAAACCTAACCCTAATCCTTACCCTTATCCTAACCCTAACACTAACCCTAACACTTACCCTTACCCTAAACCCTACCCTATCCCTAACCCTAACCCTAACCCTTACCCTAACAATAACCCTAAACCTAACCCTAAACCTTACCCTTACCCTAAACCTAACCCTAACCCTAACCCTAAAACTTACCCTTACCTTCAACCTAACCCTTAACCTAACCCTAACCCCTACCCTAACGCTAACCCTAACCCTAACCCTAACACATACCTGTACCCTAACACTAACCCTAACCTTAACCGTAACCCTAAACCTAACCTTACCCCTTACCCTAACACAAACCCTAACAATAACCCTAACCTTAACACAAACCTAAACCTAACCCTAACCCTAACCCTTACCCTTAAACTAACCCTAGCGCTAAACCTAACCCTAACCCTAACCCTAACCCTAACCATAACAGTAATCCTAATCCTAACCATTACCCTTACCCTAACCCTAACCCTAAACCTAACCCTTGCCCTTACCCTAACCCTAACTCTAAACCTAACCCTAACCCTAACCCTTACCCTAAAACTAACCCTAAACCTAACCTAACAGTTACCGTTACCCTAACCCTAACCCTAACCCTAAACCTTACCCTTACCCTTACCCTAACCCTAACCCTAAACCTTACACTTACCCTTACCCTAACACTAACCCTAACCCTAACCCTAAACCTAACCCTAACCCTACCCCTAACCCTTACCCATTCCCTAACCCTACACCTAACCCTAACCCTAACCCTAACACCTAACCCTAACCCTAACCATAACCCTAACCCTTACCCTTACCCTAACCCTAACCCTAACCCTGACCCTTACCATTACACTAACCCTAACCCTAACCTTAACCCCAACCCTAAACCTGACCCTAAACCTAACCCTAACAATTAACCTAACCCTAATCCTTACACTAGCCCTAACCCTAAGCCTAACACTTACCTTACACTAACCCTAACCCTAACCCTAACGCTTACCCTTAGCCTAACCCTAAACCTAACCCTAACCCCTAACCCTAACCCTAATCATAACCCCTAAACCTAACCCGAACCATAACCATAACCCTTACCCTTATCCTAACCCTACCCCTAACCCTAAAACTTACCCTTACCCTAACCCCAACCCTAACCCGAACCCTAACCCTAACCCTAAACCTAACCGTAACCCTTACCCTTACCCTTAACCTAACCCTAACACTAATCCTAACTCTAAACCTAACCTTAACCGTAACCGTTACCCTTACCCTAACCCTAACCCTAACCCTAACCCTAAACCTAACCCTAACCCTAACCGTAACCGTTACCCTAACCCTACCCCTGGCCCTAACCCTAACACTAACCCTAAACCTAACACTTACACTAACCCTAATCCTAACCCTAACACTAACCCTAACCCCTAACCCTAACCCTTAACCTAACCCTAACCCTAACACTAACCCTAACGTTACCCTTACCCTAAACCTAAACCTAACTATAACCTTAACCCAAACCCTAACCCTAACCCTAACACTAACCCTAACCCTTACCCTAAGCCTAACCCTAACTCAAACTTTAAACCTAACGCTAACCCTAACCATAAGCCTAACCCTTACCATTACCCTAACCCTAACCCTAAACCTAACCCTAACCCTAACCCTAACTCTAAACTTAAACGTATCCCTAACCCTAACACTCGCCATTACCCTAACCCTAACCCTAAACCTATCACTACCCCTTACCCTAACCCTCACCCTTACCCTTAACCTAAACCTAACCCTAAACCTAACCCTAACCCTAACCCTAACCCTAACCCCTAACCCTAAACCTAACCCTAATCCTTACCCTTATCCTAACCCTAACACTAACCCTAACACTTACCCTTACCCTAAACCCTACCCTATCCCTAACCCTAACCCTAACCCTTACCCTAACAATAACCCTAACCCTAACCCTAAACCTTACCCTTACCCTAAACCTAACCCTAACCCTAACCCTAACACATACCTGTACCCTAACACTAACCCTAACCTTAACCGTAACCCTAAACCTAACCCTAACCCTTACCCTAACCCAAACCCTAACCCTAACCCTAACCTTATTCCTTACCCTTACACTAACAATAACCCTAACCTTAACACAAACCTAAACCTAACCCTAACCCTAACCCTTACTCTTACCCTAACCCTAGCGCTAAACCTAACCCTAAACCTAACCCTAACCCTAACCATAACCATAACAGTAATCCTAATCCTAACCATTACCCTTACCCTAACCCTAAACCTAAACCTAACCCTAACCCTAACCCTAACCCTAACCTTTACCCTAACCCTTATCCTTACCCGAACCCTAAACCTGACCCTAACCCTAAACCTAACCCTAAACCTAACCCTAACCCTGGCCCTAACCCTAACCCTAACCCTAACACTAATCCTAACACTTACCCTAAACCTAACCCTAACCATTGCCCTTATCCTAACCCTAACCCTAAACTTAACCCCAACCCTAAACCTAACCCTAACCGTAACCCTTACCCTAACACTTACCCTAACCGTAACCCTAAACCTAACCCTAACCCTCACGCTAACCCTAACTCTAACCCTAAAACTTACCATAACCCTAACCCTAACCCTAACCCTTAACCTTAGCCTAACCCTAACCCTAACCCTAACCTTAACCCAACCCTAAACCTAACCCTAATCCTAAATCTAACCCTTACCCTTACACTAACCCTAGTCCTAAACCTTACCCTACCCCAACCCTAACCCTTAACCTAACCCTAAACATAATCCTAACCCTAACCCTTACCCTTACCCTAACACTAACCCTAAACCTAACCTAACTCTAACCCTAACCTTAACCCTAACGCTTATCCTTACCCTAATCCTAACCCTAAACCTAACCATAAACCTAAACCTAACCCTTGCCCTTACCCTAACCCTAACTCTAAACCTAACCCTAACCCTTACCCTAACACTAACCCTAACCCTAACCTAACACTTACCGTTACCCTAACCCTAACCCTAACCCTAAACCTTACCTTTACCCTTACCCTAACCCTAACCCTAAACCTTACCCTTACCCTTACCCTAACACTAACGCTAACCCTAACCCTAAACCTAACCCTAACCCTACCCCTAACCCTTACCCGTTCCCTAACCCTAACCCTAAACCTAACCCTTACCCTTACCCTAACCCTAAACCTAACCCTAAACCTAACCCTAACCCTAACCCTAACCCTTACTCTTACACTAACCCTAACCGTAACCTTAAACCAATCCTAACCCTAACCCTAACCCTTACCCTCACACTAACCCTAACCCTAATCCTTACCCTAATCCTAACCCTATCCCTAACCCTTACCGTTTCCCTAACCCTAACCCTAACCCTTACCTTTACCCTAACCCTAAACCTGACCCTAAACCTAACCCTAACCCTAACACTAAGACTAAGCTTAACCCTAACCCTAAACCTAACCCTTACCCTTACCCTAACCCTAAACCTAACCCTAAACCTAACCCTAACCCTAACCCTAACCCGCAACTTTCCCTAACCCTAATCCTAAACCTAACCCGAACCCTAACCCTAACCCTGACGCTTACCCTTACCCTAACCCTAACCCTACACCTAACCCTAACCCTAACCCTAACCCTAACACCTAACCCTAACCCTAACCATAACACTTACCCTTACCCTAACCCTAAAACTAACTCTGACCCTTACCATTACCCTAACCCTAACCCGAACCTTTACCCCAACCCTAAACCTAACCCTAACCCTAACCCTAACCCTAGGCCTAACACTTACCCTTACCCTAACCCTAAACCTAACCCTGACTCTAACACTAACCCTAAACCTAACCGCCAACCCTAACCCTCACACTAACCCCTAACCCTATCCCTAACCATAGCCATAACCCTTACACTTTTCCTAACCCTACCCCTAACCCTTAAACTTACGCTTATCCTAACCCCTCCCTAACTCTAACCTTAACCCTAACCCTTCCCCTAACCCTAACCCCAACCCTAACCCGACCCTAACCCTTACCCTTACATTAAACTTAAACCTAACCCTAACCCGAACCCTAACCCTTACCCTTACACTAACCCTAACCCTAATCTTAACCCTAACCCAACAGTAAACCGAACCTTATCCCTAACCCATATCCTTATCCTAACCCTAGCCATAACCCTAACCCTAAGCCTAAACCTAACCCAAAACCTACCCTTACTCTTACGCTAACCCTAACCCTAACCCTTACCAGTACCCTAACACTAACCCTAACCCTAACCATAACCCTAACCCTAATGCTAAACCTAACCCTAACCCTAACACTAACCCTTACCCTGACCCTAACCCTAACCCTAACACTAACCCTAACCATAAACCTAATCCTAACCCTAACCCTAACCGTAACCCTAACCCTTAACCTAATCCTAACACTAACCATAACCCTTACCCTAACCCTAATCCTTACCCTAATCCTTACCCTAAACCTAACCCTAACCATAACCCTTACCCTAACCCATATCCTTACCATAACCCTAACCCTAACCCTAACCCTAACCCTTTCCCTAACCCTAACCCTAACCCTACCCTAAACCTTACCCTTACCCTAACCTTAAACCTAACCCAAACCCTAACCCGAACCCTTACCCTTACATTAACCCTAACCCTAAACTTAACCCTGACCCGAACCCTAACCCTAACCCTAAACCTAACCTTAATCCTAACCCTTACCGTTACCCTTATGCGAACCCTAACCCGAAACCTAACCGTAACCCTTACCCTAACCCTAACCCTAACCATAACCATAACCCTTAACCTAACCCTAACAATAACCCTAACCCTAACCCTTACCCTAACCCTAACCCTGGCCCTAACCCTAACCCTAAACCTAACCCTAACCCTAACACTTACCCTAACCCTAACCCTAACCATTGCCCTTATCCTAACCCTTACCCTAAACTTAATCCCAACCCTAACCCTAACCCTAACCCTTACCCTAACACTTACCCTAACCCTAACCCTAACCTTAACCCTTACCCTAACCCTAAATCTAACCCTAAAACTTACCCTAAACCTAACCCGAATCTTAACACTTAACCTTACCCTAACCCTAACCCTAACCCTTACCCTAACCCTAACCCTTACCCTAATCCTAATCCTAACCCTAACCCTAACCCTTACCCTAATCCTAACCCTAACACTAACCCTAACCTCTAACTTTAACCCTTAACCTAACCCTAAACCTAACCCTAACCCTTACCCTTACCCTTACCCTTACCCTAAACTAACCTAATTCTAACCCTAACCCAAACCCTAACCCTTACCCTAACCCTAACCCTAACACTTACCCTAACCCTAACCCTAACCTTAAACCTAACCCTAACCCTAACCATAATCCTAACCCTTACCCTAACCCTAACCCTAACCCTAACCTTAACCCAACCCTAAACCTAACCCAAACCCTAACCCTAACCCTTACCCTTACCCTAACCCTAGCGCTAAACCTAACCCTAACCCTAACACTAACCATAACCCTTACCCTAACCCTAACCCTACCCTAACCCTAAACCTAACCCTAACACTTACCCTAACCCTACCCCTAACCATTACCCTTATCCTAACCCTAACTCATACCCTACCCCTAACCCTAACCCTTACCCTAACACTTACCCTAACCCTAACCCTAACCCTAAACTTACCCTTACCCTAACCCTAACTCTAACCCTTAAACTTACCCTAACCCTAACCCTAACCTTAACACTTAAACTTACCCTAACCCTAACAATAACCCTAACCCTTACCTAACCCTAACCCTAACCCTAACACTTCCCCTAAACCTAACCCTAACCCTTACCCTAATCCTAACCCTAATCCTTACCTTAACCCTAACCCTAACACTAACCCTAACCCCTAACCGAACCCTAACCCTAAACCTAACCCTTACCCTTACCCTTAGGCTAACCCTAACCCTTACCTGAACCCTAAAACTAACCCTAACCCTAACGCTAACCCGTAACTTTCCCTAACCCTAACCCTAACCCTAACCCTAAACCTAACCCTGACCCTTACCCTTGCCCTAACCCTAACCCTTACCCTACACCTAACCCTAACCCTAACCCTAACCCTAACGCTAAACCTAACCCTAACCTTAACCCTGACCCTTACCCTAACCCTAACCCTAACCATAAAATTAACCCCAGCCCTAACCTAACCCTAACCCTAACTCTTACCCTAACACTTACCCTAACGCTAACCCTAACACTTACCCTTACCCTAACCCTAACTCTAACCCTAAAACTTACCCTTACCCTAACCCTAACCTTAACACTTAACTTTACCCTAAGCCTAACCCTAACCCTTACCCTAACCCTAACCCTACCCCTAACACTTACACTAACCCTAACCTTACCCTAACCCTAACCCTTACCCTAATCCTAATCATAACACTAACCCTAACCTCTAACCCTAACCCTTAACCTAACCCTAACCCTAACCCTAACCCTTACCCTTATCTTAACCCTAACCCTAATCCTAACCTTAACCCTAAACCTTATCCTTATCATAAACCTAACCCTAACACTTACCCTAACACTTACCCTTACCTTAAACCTTACCCTATCCCTAACCCAAACCCTAACCCTAACCCTTTCCCTAACCATAACCCTAACCCTAACACTAACCCTAAACCTTCCCCTTACCCTAAACCTAACCCTAACCCTTACCCTAAACCTAACCCAAACCCTAACCCTTACCCTTATCTTAACCCTAAACCTAAACTTAACCCTTACCCCTACCCTAACACTAACCCTAACCCTAACCCTAAACCTAAACCTAACTCTAACACATACCCTTACCCTAACTCTAACCCTAACCTTAAACGTAACCCTAAACCTAACCGTAATCATAACCCTAAACCATACCATAACCCTAACCGTAACCCTAAACTTTACCCTTACCCTTACCCTTACCCTAACCCTAACCCTAACCTTAACCCAACCCTAAACCTAACCCAAACCCTAACCCTAACCCTAACCCTTAACCTTACACTAACACTAGGGCTAAACCTAACACTAACCCTAACCCTAACCGTAACCCTTACCCTAACCCTAACCCTAACCCTAACCCTAACACTTACCCTAAACCTACCCCTAACCATTAAACTTATCCTAACCCTAACCCTAAACTTAACCACAACCCTAAACCTAACCCTAACCCTAACCCTTACCCTAACACTTACCCTAACCCTAACCCTAACACTAACCCTTACCCTAACCCTAAACCTAACTCTAATCCTAACCTTAACCCTAACCCTAACCCTTACCCTAACTCTAACCCTAACCCTTACCCTAAACCTAACCCTAACCCTAACCCTAACCTTAAACCTAACCATAAGCATAACCCCAAACCAAACCCTTACTCTTACCCTAACCCTAACCCTTACCCTAACTCTAACCCTAACCCTTACCCTAAACCTAACCCTAACCCTAACCCTAACCTTAAACCTAACCATAAGCACAACCCCAAACCGAACCCTTACTCTTACCCTAACCCTAACCCTAAGCCTAACCCTAACCCTAACCCTAACCCTAACTCTAACCTTAACCCTAACACTAACCCTAACCCCTGCCCTTACCATAACCCTAACCCTAAACGTATCACTAACCCTATCCCTAACCCTAACCCTTAACCTTTACCTAATTCTAACCCTAACCCTAACCCCTATCCCTAACACTAACCCTAACCCTTACCCTTATCCTAACCGTAACCCTAACCCTGACAATTACCCTTACCCTAACCCTTACCCTAACCCTAAACCTAACCCTAACCCTTACCCTAACCCTAACCCTAACCCTAACCTTAAATCTTACCCTTAAACTAAACCTAACCCTAACCCTAACCCTAAACCTAACCCTAACCCTATCCCTAACCCTTACCCTTACCTTAACCCTAACCCTAACCCTTACCCTTACCCTAACGCTAAACCTAACCCGTACCTTTACCTAACCCTAACCCTAAACCTAACCCTAACCCTAACCCTGACCCTTACCATTACCCTAACCCTAATCCTAACCTTAACCACCAGCCTAAACCTAACCCTAAACCTAACCATCACACTTACCCTAACCCCAATCCTTACCCAAACCCTACCCTAACCCTAAACCTAAGCCTAACACTTACCCTTACCCTAACCCTAACTCTAACCCTAACGCTTACCCTTACCCTAACCCTAAACCTCACCCTAACCCTAACCCTAATCCTAACCGCTAACCCTAAACCTAACCCTAACCCCTAAACCTAACCCTAACCCTAACCATAACCCTTACCCTTTTCCTAACCCTAACCCTAACCCTAACCCTAACCCTAACCTTAAACCTAACTCTAACCCTAATACTATCCTTATCCTTTACCCTTACACTAACCCTAACTCTAACCTTAACCCTAACATGAACCCTAACACTAAGCCTAAAACTAACCTTACCCCTACCCCTTATCCTTACCCTACACCTAACCATAACCCTAACCCTAAGCGTAACCCTAAATCAAGACCTAACCTTTACCCTTACACTAACCCTAACCCTAAACCTAACCATAACCCTTACCCTAACACTAACACTAATCCTAACTCTAACCCTAACCTTAACCCTAACCCTTACCCTTACCCTAACCGTAACCCTAACCTGAACACTAAACCTAACCCTAACCATAACCCTAACCCTAACCCGGACCTTTCCCTAACCCTAACCCTAAACCTAACCCTAAACCTAACACTAACCCTGACCCTTACCCTTACCCTTACCCTAACCTTAACCCTACACCTAACCCTAACCCTAACCCTAACCCTAAACCTAACCCTAACCCTAACCCTAACCTGAACACTAAACCTAACCCTAACCCTAACCCTTACCCTAACACTTACCCTAACGCTAACCCTAACCCTAACCTTAACACTTACCCTTACCCTAACCCTAACTCTAACCCTAAAACTTATCCTTACCCTAACCATAACCTTAACACTTAACCTTACCCTAAACCTAACCCTAACCCAAACCCTAACCCTTACTCTTATCTTAACCTTAAACCTAAACCTAACACTTACCCCTACCCTAACCCTAACCCTAACCCTAACCCTAACCCTAACACATACCCTTACCCTAAATCTAACCCTAACCTTAACCGTAACCCTAAAACTAACCCTAACCCTAACCCTACCCATACCCTAACCCTAACCCTAACCCTAACCCTAAACCTTACCCTTACCCTTACCCTTACCCTTACCCTTACCCTAACCCTAACCCTAGCCTTAACCCAACCCTAAACCTAACCCAAGCCCTAACCCTAACACTAAACCTTAACCTTACACTAACCCTAGCGCTAAACCTAACACTAACCCTAACCCTAACCCTAACCCTAACACATACTCTTACCCTAACACTAACACTAACCCTAACCCTAACCATTACCTTAACCCTAACCCTAACCCTAACACTTACCCTTACTCTAATCCTAACCCTAAACCTAACTCTAACCCTTAACCTTACCCTAATCCTAACCCTAACCCTAACCCTTACACTTATCCTAACCCTTACCCTAACCCTAACACTTACCCTTATCGTAAAGCCTACCCTAACCCTAACCCTAACCCTAACCCTTACCCTAACCCTAACCCTAACTCTAACCCTTACCCTTACCCTAAACCTAAACCTAACCCTAACCCTAACCCTTTCCCTTATCCTAAACCTAAACCTAACCCTAACTCTAACCCTAAAACTTACCCTTATCCTTACCTTAACCCTAACCTAACCCTAACCCTTCCCTTACCCTAACGCTAACCCTTACCCTTAACTTGACCGTAACCCTACTCCTAACAGTTACCCTTACCCTAACGCTAACCCTAAAGCTAAACTTAACACTAACCCTAACACATACTCTTACCCTAACACTAACCCTAACCCTAACCCTAACCCTTACCCTAACCCTAACCCTAACACTTATCTTTACCCTAACCCTAACCGTAACCTTAACCCTAAACCTAAATGTAACCCTAAACCTGACCCTTACCCTTACCCTCACCCTAAACCTAAACGTAAACGTAACCCTATCCCTAACCCTAACCCTAACCTTAACCTTAAACGCTTATCCTTACCCTAACCCTAACCCTAAACCTAACCCTAACCCTAACACTTAACCTTACTCTAACCCTAACCCTAAACCTAACTCTAACCCTTAACCTTACCCTAAATCTAACCCTAACCCTAACCCTAACCACAACCCTAACCCTTACCCTTACTTAGCCCTAACCCTAAACCTAACCCTAACCATAAAGGTAACATTAACCCTAACCCTAACCATTATCCTTACCCTAACCCTAACCCTAAAACTCACCCGAACTCTAACCCTAACCTTAACCCTAACCCCTAACCCTAACCCTAACCCTTACCCTTATCCTAAACCTAACCCTAACCATTACCCTTATACTAACCCTGACCCTAAACTTAACCCCAACCCTAAACCTAACCCTAAACCTTAACCTTACACTTACACTAACCCTAACACTTACCCTCACCCTAACCCTAACCATAACCCTAAACCTTACCCTAACCCTAACCCTAACCCTAACCTTTACACTTACCCTTACCCTAACCCTAACGCTTACCCTAACCCTAACCCTAATCCTAACCCTAACACTTACCCTAACCCTAACCCTAAACCTTGCCCTAACCCTAACCCTACCCTAACCCTTACCCTAATCCTAACCCTAACCCTAACCCCTAACCCTAACCCTTAACATAACCCTGACCCTAACCCTAACCCTAACACTTACCCTTACCCTAACCCTAAACCTAACTCTAACCCTAACCCTAAACCTAACCCTTACCCTAACCCTAACCCTAACCCTAACCATTAACCATACCTGTACCCTAACACTAACCCTAACCTTAACCCTAACCCTAACCCATACCCTTACCCTAACACTAACTCTGAACCTAAACCGAACCCTAACCCTATCCCTAACCCTAACTCTTATCCTCACCCTAACCCTAACCCTAAACCTAACCCTAACCCTACCCCTAACCCTTACCCTTCCTCTAACCCTAACCTTAAACCTAACCCTTACCCTTACCCTAACCCTAAACCTAACCCTAAACCTAACCCTACCCCTAACCTTTACCCTAATCTTAACCCAACCCTAACCCTAACCCTAACCCTTACGCTTACCCTAACCCTAACCCTAACTTTAACCCAACCCTTACCCTAACCCTAAACATTACCCTAACACTAACCCTAACCCTAATCCTTACCCTAACCCTAACCCTACCCCTAACGCTTACCGTTTCCCTAACCCTAAAACTAACACTAACCCATACCCTTACCCTAACACAAAACCTAACCCTAACCTTAACCCTAAACTTAAACCTAACCCAAACCCTAACCCTAACCCTAAGCCGTACCTTTCCCTAAACCTAACCCTAACCCTAACCCTAACCCTAACCCTAACCCTACTAATAACCCTAACACTAACCCTAAAACTAACACCTAACCCTAACCCTAACCCTAAACCTTACCCTTACCTAACTCTAATCCTAACGCTGACCCTTACCATTACCCTAACCCTAACCCTAAACTTATCCCCGTCCCTAACCCTAACCGTAACCCTAACCCTAAGCCTAAGCCTAAAACTTACCCTTACCCTAACCCTAACCCGAAACCTAACGCTTACCCTTACTCTAAACCTAAACCAAACCCTAACCCTAACCCTAACCCTAATCCTAACCTCTAAACCTAACCCTAACCATTCCCCTAACCCTAACCGTAACCCTAACCCTAAACCTGCCCCTAACCCAAACCCTAACCTTAACCCTAACCCTTACCCTTCCACTAAAACTAACCCTAACCTTAACCCTAACCCGAACCCTAACCCTAACCATAACGATAAACCTAAACCTAAACCTAACACTAAACCTAACACTAACCCTAACCCTAACCCTGGCCCTAACCCTAACCCTGGCCCTAACCCTAACCCTAACCCTAACCCTAAACCTAACACTTAACATAACCCTAACACTAACAATAACACTTACCCTAACCCTAACCCTAACCCTAACCCTTACCCTAACCCTAACCCTAACCCTTACCCTAACCCTATCCTAACACTAACCCTAACCCCTAACCCTAACCCTTAACCTAACCCTAACCCTAACCCTAACCCTAACCCTTACCCTTACCCTAACCCTAAACCTAACTCTAACCCTAACCCAAACCCTAACCCTAACCTTAAACCTAACCCTAACCCTAACCATAACCCTAACCCTTACCCTTCCCCTAACCCTAACCCTAACCCTAACCCTAATCCTAACCCTAATCCTTACCCTTAACCTAACCCTAACACTAACCCTAACCCTTACCCTAACCCTAACCCTAACCCTACCCTAAACCTTACCCTTACCCTAAACCTAACCCTAACCGTTACTCTAAACCAAACCCTAACCCTAACACTAACCCTTACCCTTATCTTAACCCTAACCCTAAACCTAACCCTTCCCCTACCCTAACGCTAACCCTAACCCTAACCCTAACCCTAACCCAAACCCTAACACATACTCTTACCCTAACCCTAACCCTAACGCATAACTTAACCCTAACCCTAATCCTAACCCTTACCCTTACTCTAACCCTAAACCTAACCTTAACCCAACCCTTAACCTAAGCCTAAACCTAACCCTAACCCTAACCCTAACCCTTACCCTTACACTAACCCTAACCCTAACCCTAACCTTAACCCTAACCCGAACCCTAACCCTAACCCTAAACCTAACCTCAACCCTAACCCTTATCCTTACCCTAACCATAACCATAACCCATACCCTAACCCTAACCCTAATCCTAACCCTTACTCTTAATCTAACCCTAACCCTACACTTAACCCAACCCTTAACCTAACCCTAACCCTAACCCTAAGCCTAAACCTTACCCTTACCCTAACCGTAGCGCTAAACCTAACGCTAACCCTAACCCCTAACCCTAACCGTAACCCTAATCCTAACCCTAACAATAAACGTAATGCTAACTCTAACCCTAACCCTAACCCTTACTCTAAACCTAACCCTAACCCTAACCCTAACACTTACCCTTACACTAACCGTAACCCTAACCTTAACCATAACCTGAACCCTAATCCTAACCCTAAACCTAACCTCAACCCTAACCCTTATCCTTACCCTAACCCTAACCATAACCATAACCCTAAGCCTAACCCTAACCCTAACCCTAAACCTAACCCTTACCCGCACGCTAACCCTAAGCCCAAAACCTAACCGTAACCCATACCCTTACCCTAACCCTAATACTAATCCTAACTCTAACCCTAATCTTAATCCTAACCCTTACCCTTACCCTAACCCTACCCCTAACCCTCACCCTAAACCTAACACGAACCCTAACCCTAACCCTTACCCTAACCCTAACCCTGGCCCTGACCCTAACCATAACCCTAACCCTATCCCTATCCCTAACCCTAACACTTACCCTAACCCTACCCCTAACCATTACCCTTATCATAACCCTAACCCCAAACTTAACCCCAACACTAAACCTAACCCTAACCCTAACACTTACCCTAACACTTAAACTAACCCTAACCCTTACCCTAACCCTAACACTCACCCTTACCCTAACCCTAATTCTAACCCTAAAACTTACCCTAACCCTAACCCTAACCTCAACACTTAACACTTAACCTTACCCTAACCCTAACCCTAACACTTACCCTAACCCTAGCGCTAAACCTAACCCTAACCCTAACCCTAGCACTAAACCTTACCCTAACCACAACCGTAATCCTAACCCTAACCCTTACCTTACCCTAACCCTAACCCTAAACCTAACCCTAACCCTAACTCTAACACTAATGTTAACCCTAAACCTTATTCTTAACCTAACCCTAACCCTAACCCTAAACCTAACCCTAAACCTAAACCAAACCCTTACCCTTCCCCTAACCCTAACCCTAACCCTAACCCTTACCCTAAACCTAAACCTAATCCTAACCCTAACCCTTACACCTACCCTAACCCTAACCCTAACCTTAACCCTAACCCTAACCCTTACCCTTACCCTAACCCTAACTCTGAAAGTAAACCGAACTCTAACACTATCCCTAAACCTAAATATTATCCTTACCCTAACCTTAACCCTACACCTAATGCTAACCCTAACCCCTAACCCTAACTCTAACCCTACTCCTAACCCTAACCCTAATACTCATCCTAACCCTTACCCTTACCCTAACCCTAACCCTAACCCTTATCCTTACCCTTACCCTAAACCTAACCCTAAACCTAACCCTAACCCTTACCCTTATCCTAACACTAACTCTAATCTTAACCCAAACACTAACCCTAACGCTAACCCTTACACTTTCCCTAACCTTAACACTAACTCTAACACTTAACCTTACCCTAAACCTAACCCTAACCTTAAACCTAACCCTAACCATAACCCTAAACCCTAACACTAACTCTAACCCTAACACTTACCCTTACCCTAACCCTAACCCTAAGCCTTACCCTTACCCTAACCCTAACCCTAAACCTAACCCTATCCCTAACCCTAACCCTAACCCTAACCCTAACACTAACACTTACCCTAACCCTAACCCTAACCCTTACCCTTACCCGAAACTAAACCTAACCTTAACCCCAACCCTAAACCTAACCCTAACCCTAACCCTTACCCTAACACTAACCCTAACCCTAACCCTAACCCTAACACTTACCCTTACCCTAACCCTAACCCTAACCCTAAACCTAACCCTAACCGTAACACTTACCCTTACCCTAACCCCAACCCTAATCCTAACCCTAACCCTAACCCTTACACTTATCCTAACCCTTACCCTAACCCTAACACTTACCCTTATCCTAAAGCCTACCCTAACCCTAACCCTAACCCTAACCCTTACCCTAACCCTAACCCTAACCCTAACGCTTACCCTTACCCTAAACCTAAACCTAACCCTAATCCTAACCCTTTCCCATATCCTAAACCTAAACCTAACACTAACCCTAACCCTAAAACTTACCCTTATCCTTACCTTAACCCTAACCTAACCCTAACCCTTCCCTTACCCTAACGATAACCCTTACCCTTAACTTAACCGTAACCCTAACCCTAACAGTTACCCTTACCCTAACGCTAACCCTAACCCTAAACTTAACACTAACCCTAACACATACTCTTACCCTAACACTAACCCTAACCCTAACCCTAACCCTTACCCTAACCCTAACCCTAACCCTAACCCTAACACTTAACTTTACCCTAACCCTAACCCTAACCTTAACCCTAAACCTAAATGTAACCCTAAACCTGACGTTTACCCTTACCCTCACCCTAAACCTAAACGTAAACGTAACCCTATCCCTAACCCTAACCCTAACCTTAACCTTAAACGCTTATCCTTACCCTAACCCTAACCCTAAACCTAACCCTAACCCTACTCCTAACCCTAACCCTAACCCTAACCTAACCCTAACCTTAATGCTAACTCTAACCCTCACCCTAACCCTTACACTAAACCTAATCCTAACCCTAACCCTAGCCCTAGCCCTTACCCTTACACTAACCGTAACCCTAAACCTAACCCTAACCCTAACCCTAACCGTAACACCTAACCCTAACCCTAACCCTAACCCTAACCTTACCCTTACCCTATCCCTAACCCAGAACTTAATCCCAACCTTAAACCTAAACCTAACCCTAACCCTAACCCTAACCCTAAACATTACCCTTACCCTAACCCTAAACCTAACCCTAACCCTAAACCTAACCCATAACCCTAACCCTAACCCTAACCTCTAACCCTAACCCTAACCATAACCCTAACCCTTAACCTTATCCTAACCCTACACCTAACCCTAAAACTTACCCTTACCCTAACCTCAATCCTAACCCTAACCCTAACCCTAAACCTCACCCTAACCCTAACCCTAACCCTAACCCTCAACCTAATGCTAACTCTAACCCCTAACCTTAACCCTAACCCTAATCCTAACCCTAACAATAACCCTAACGCTAACCTAACCCTAAACTTAATGCTAACTCTAACCCTAACCCTAACCCTTACCCTAAACCTAACCCTAACCCTAACCCTAACCCTAAGCCTTACACTTACCATAACCCTAACCCTAGCCCTAACCCTAATCCTTACCCTAACCCTAACCCCAACTCTTACCCTTACCCTAACCCTAACCCTAACCTTAACCCCAACCCTAACCTAACCATAACCCTAATCCTAACCCTAACCCTTACCCTTGCCCTAACCCTAAACCTAAAACTAACCCTAACCCTAACCTAACCCTAACCCTTACCCTAACCCTAACCCTAATACTCATCCTAACCCTTACCCTTACCCTAACCCTAACCCTAACCCTTATCCTTACCCTTACCCTAAACCTAACCCTAAACCTAACCCTAACCCTTACCCTTATCCTAACACTAACTCTAACCTTAACCCAAACCCTAACCCTAACGCTAACCCTTACACTTTCCCTAACCTTAACACTAACTCTAACACTTAACCTTACCATAAACCTAACCCTAACCTTAAACCTAACGTTAAACATAACCCTAAACCCTAACACTAACTCTAACCCTAACACTTACCCTTACCCTAACCCTAACCCTAAGCCTTACCCTTACCCTAACCCTAACCCTAAACCTAACCCTATCCCTAACCCTAACCCTAACCCTAACCCTAACACTAACACTTACCCTAACCCTAACCCTAACCCTTACCCTTACCCGAAACTAAACCTAACCTTAACCCCAACCCTAAACCTAACCCTAACCCTAACCATACCCTAACACTAACCCTAACCCTAACCCTAACCCTAACACTTACCCTTACCCTAACCCTAACCCTAACCCTAAACCTAACCCTAACCGTAACACTTACCCTTACCCTAACCCCAAACCTAATCCTAACCCTAACCCTAACCCTTACACTTATCCTAACCCTTACCCTAACCCTAACACTTACCCTTATCGTAAAGCCTACCCTAACCCTAACCCTAACCCTAACCCTTACCCTAACCCTAACCCTAACCCTAACCCTAAACCTAACACGAACCCTAACCCTAACCCTTACCCCAACCCTAACCCTGGCCCTGACCCTAACCCTAACTCTAACCCTATCCCTATCCCTAACCCTAACACTTACCCTAACCCTACCCCTAACCATTACCCTTATCATAACCCTAACCCCAAACTTAACCCCAACACTAAACCTAACCCTAACCCTAACACTTACCCTAACACTTAAACTAACCCTAACCCTAACCCTAACCCTAACACTTACCCTTACCCTAACCCTAATTCTAACCCTAAAACTTACCCTAACCCTAACCCTAACCTCAACACTTAACACTTAACCTTACCCTAACCCTAACCCTAACACTTACCCTAACCCTAGCGCTAAACCTAACCCTAACCCTAACCCTAGCACTAAACCTTACCCTAACCACAACCGTAATCCTAACCCTAACCCTTACCTTACCCTAACCCTAACCCTAAACCTAACCCTAACCCTAACTCTAACACTAATGTTAACCCTAAACCTTATTCTTAACCTAACCCTAACCCTAACCCTAAACCTAACCCTAAACCTAAACCAAACCCTTACCCTTCCCCTAACCCTAACCCTAACCCTAACCCTTACACTAAACCTAAACCTAATCCTAACCCTAACCCTTACACCTACCATAACCCTAACCCTAACCTTAACCCTAACCCTAACCCTTACCCTTACCCTAACCCTAACTGTGAAACTAAACCGAACTCTAACACTATCCCTAAACCTAAATATTATCCTTACCCTAACCTTAACCCTACACCTAATGCTAACCCTAACCCCTAACCCTAACTCTAACCCTACTCCTAACCCTAACCCTAACCCTAACCCTAACCCTAACCTAACCCTAACCTTAATGCTAACTCTAACCCTCACCCTAACCCTTACACTAAACCAAATCCTAAGCCTAACCCTAGCCCTAGCCCTTACCCTTACACTAACCGTAACCCTAAACCTAAACCTAACCCTAACCCTAACCGTAACACCTAACCCTAACCCTAACCCTAACCCTAACCTTACCCTTACCCTATCCCTAACCCAGAACTTAACCCCAACCTTAAACCTAAACCTAACCCTAACCCTAACCCTAACCCTAAACATTACCCTTACCCTAACCCTAAACCTAACCCTAACCCTAAACCTAACCCATAACCCTAACCCTAACCCTAAACTCTAACCCTAACCCTAACCATAACCCTAACCCTTAACCTTATCCTAACCCTACACCTAACCCTAAAACTTACCCTTACCCTAACCTCAATCCTAACCCTAACCCTAACCCTAAACCTCACCCTAACCCTAACCCTAACCCTAACCCTCAACCTAATGCTAACTCTAACCCCTAACCCTAACCCTAGCCCTAATCCTAACCCTAACAATAACCCTAACCCTAACCTAACCCTAAACTTAATGCTAACTCTAACCCTAACCCTAACCCTTACCCTAAACCTAACCCTAACCCTAACCCTAACCCTAAGCCTTACACTTACCATAACCCTAACCCTAGCCCTAACCCTAATCCTTACCCTAACCCTAACCCCAACCCTTACCCTTACCCTAACCCTAACCCTAACCTTAACCCCAACCCTAACCTAACCATAACCCTAATCCTAACCCTAACCCTTACCCTTGCCCTAACCCTAAACCTAAAACTAACCCTAACCCTAACCTAACCCTAACCCTTACCCTAACCCTAACCCTAATACTCATCCTAACCCTTACCCTTACCCTAACCCTAACCCTTACCCTTATCCTTACCCTTACCCTAAACCTAACCCTAAACCTAACCCTAACCCTTACCCTTATCCTAACACTAACTCTAACCTTAACCCAAACCCTAACCCTAACGCTAACCCTTACACTTTCCCTAACCTTAACACTAACTCTAACACTTAACCTTACCATAAACCTAACAATAACCTTAAACCTAACGTTAACCATAACCCTAAACCCTAACACTAACTCTAACCCTAACACTTACCCTTACCCTAACCCTAACCCTAAGCCTTACCCTTACCCTAACCCTAACCCTAAACCTAACCCTATCCCTAACCCTAACCCTAACCCTAACCCTAACACTAACACTTACCCTAAACCTAACCCTTACCCTTACCCGAAACTAAACCTAACCTTAACCCCAACCCTAAACCTAACCCTAACCCTAACCCTTACCCTAACACTAACCCTAACCCTAACACTTACCCTTACCCTAACCCTAACCCTAACCCTAAACCTAACCCTAACCGTAACACTTACCCTTACCCTAACACCAACCCTAATCCTAACCCTAACCCTAACCCTTACACTTATCCTAACCCTTACCCTAACCCTAACACTTACCCTTATCGTAAAGCCTACCCTAACCCTAACCCTAACCCTAACCCTTACCCTAACCCTAACCCTAACCCTAACCCTTACCCTTACCCTAAACCTAAACCTAACCCTAACCCTAACCCTTTCCCTTATCCTAAACCTAAACCTAACCCTAACCCTAACCCTAACCCTAAAACTTACCCTTATCCTTACCTTAACCCTAACCTAACCCTAACCCTTCCCTTACCCTAACGCTAACCCTTACCCTTAACTTAACCGTAACCCTAACCCTAAGAGTTACCCTTACCCTAATGCTAACCCTAACCCTAAACTTAACACTAACCCTAACACATACTCTTACCCTAACACTAACCCTAACCCTAACCCTAACCTAACCCTAACCTTAATGCTAACTCTAACCCTCACCCTAACCCTTACACTAAACCAAATCCTAAGCCTAACCCTAGCCCTAGCCCTTACCCTTACACTAACCGTAACCCTAAACCTAACACTTACCTTTACCCTAACCCTAACCCTAACCTTAACCCTAAACCTAAATGTAACCCTAAACCTGACCTTTACCCTTACCCTCACCCTAAACCTAAACGTAAACGTAACCCTATCCCTAACCCTAACCCTAACCTTAACCTTAAACGCTTATCCTTACCCTAACCCTAACCCTAAACCTAACCCTAACCCTACTCCTAACCCTAACCCTAACCCTAACCTAACCCTAACCTTAATGCTAACTCTAACCCTCACCCTTAACCTTACACTAAACCTAATCCTAACCCTAACCCTAGCCCTAGCCCTTACCCTTACACTAACCGTAACCCTAAACCTAAACCTAACCCTAACCCTAACCGTAACACCTAACCCTAAACCTAACCCTAACCCTAACCTTACCCTTACCCTATCCCTAACCCAGAACTTAATCCCAAAATTAAACCTAAACCTAACTCTAACCCTAACTCTAACCCTAAACATTACCCTTACCCTAACCCTAAACCTAACCCTAACCCTAAACCTAACCCATAACCCTAACCCTATCCCTAACCTCTAACCCTAACCCTAACCATAACCCTAACCCTTAACCTTATCCTAACCCTACACCTAACCCTAAAACTTACCCTTACCCTAACCTCAATCCTAACCCTAACCCTAACCCTAAACCTCACCCTAACCCTAACCCTAACCCTAACCCTCAACCTAATGCTAACTCTAACCCCTAACCCTAACCCTAACCCTAATCCTAACCCTAACAATAACCCTAACCCTAACCTAACCCTAAACTTAATGCTAACTCTAACCCTAACCCTAACCCTAACCCTAACCCTTACCCTAAACCTAACCCTAACCCTAAGCCTTACACTTACCATAACCCTAACCCTAGCCCTAACCCTAATCCTTACCCTAACCCTAACCCCAACCCTTACCCTTACCCTAACCCTAACCTTAACCCCAACCCTAACCTAACCATAACCCTAATCCTAACCCTAACCCTTACCCTTGCCCTAACCCTAAACCTAAAACTAACCCTAACCCTAACCTAACCCTAACCCTTACCCTAACCCTAACCCTAATACTCATCCTAACCCTTACCCTTACCCTAACCCTAACCCTAACCCTTATCCTTACCCTTACCCTAAACCTAACCCTAAACCTAACCCTAACCCTTACCCTTATCCTAACACTAACTCTAACCTTAACCCAAACACTAACCCTAACGCTAGCCCTTACACTTTCCCTAACCTTAACACTAACTCTAACACTTAACCTTACCCTAAACCTAACCCTAACCTTAAACCTAACCCTAACCATAACCCTAAACCCTAACACTAACTCTAACCCTAACACTTACCCTTACCCTAACCCTAACCCTAAGCCTTACCCTTACCCTAACCCTAACCCTAAACCTAACCCTATCCCTAACCCTAACCCTAACCCTAACCCTAACACTAACACTTACCCTAACCTTAACCCTAACCCTTACCCTTACCCGAAACTAAACCTAACCTTAACCCCAACCCCAAACCTAACCCTAACCCTAACCCTTACCCTAACACTAACCCTAACCCTAACCCTAACCCTAACACTTACCCTTACCCTAACCCTAACCCTAACCCTAAACCTAACCCTAACCGTAACACTTACCCTTACCCTAACCCCAACCCTAATCCTAACCCTAACCCTAACCCTAACCCTTACCCTAACCCTAACCCTAACCCTTAACCTTACCCTAAACCTAAACCTAACCCTAACCCTAACCCTAAAACTTACCCTTATCCTTACCTTAACCCTAACCTAACCCTAACCCTTCCCTTACCCTAACGCTAACCCTTACCCTTAACTTAACCGTAACCCTAACCCTAACAGTTACCCTTACCCTAACGCTAACCCTAACCCTAAACTTAATACTAACCCTAACACATACTCTTACCCTAACACTAACCCTAACCCTAACCCTAACCCTTACCCTAACCCTAACCCTAACCCTAACACTTACCTTTACCCTAACCCTAACCCTAACCTTAACCCTAAACCTAAATGTAACCCTAAACCTGACCTTTACCCTTACCCTCACCCTAAACCTAAACATAAACGTAACCCTATCCCTAACCCTAACCTTAACCTTAAACGCTTATCCATACCCTAACCCTAACCCTAAACCTAACCCTAACCCTACTCCTAATCCTAACCCTAACCCTAACCTAACCCTAACCTTAATGCTAACTCTAACCCTCACCCTAACCCTTACACTAAACCTAATCCTAACCCTAACCCTAGCCCTAGCCCTTACCCTTACACTAACCGTAACCCTAAACCTAAACCTAACCCTAACCCTAACCGTAACACCTAACCCTAACCCTAACCCTAACCCTAACCTTACCCTTACCCTATCCCTAACCCAGAACTTAACCCCAACCTTAAACCTAAACCTAACCCTAACCCTAACCCTAACCCTAAACATTACCCTTACCCTAACCCTAAACCTAACCCTAACCCTAAACCTAACCCATAACGCTAACCCTAACCCTAAACTCTAACCCTAACCCTAACCATAACCCTAACCCTTAACCTTATCCTAACCCTACACCTAACCCTAAAACTTACCCTTACCCTAACCTCAATCCTAACCCTAACCCTAACCCTAAACCTCACCCTAACCCTAACCCTAACCCTAACCCTCAACCTAATGCTAACTCTAACCCCTAACCCTAACCCTAACCCTAATCCTAACCCTAACAATAACCCTAACCCTAACCTAACCCTAAACTTAATGCTAACTCTAACCCTAACCCTAACCCTTACCCTAAACCTAACCCTAACCCTAACCCTAACCCTAAGCCTTACACTTACCATAACCCTAACCCTAGCCCTAACCCTAATCCTTACCCTAACCCTAACCCCAAACCTTACCCTTACCCTAACCCTAACCCTAACCTTAACCCCAACCCTAACCTAACCATAACCCTAATCCTAACCCTAACCCTTACCCTTGCCCTAACCCTAAACCTAAAACTAACCCTAACCCTAACCTAACCCTAACCCTTACCCTAACCCTAACCCTAATACTCATCCTAACCCTTACCCTTACCCTAACCCTAACCCTAACCCTTAACCTAACCCTAACCCTTACCCTTATCCTAACACTAACTCTAACCTTAACCCAAACCCTAACCCTAACGCTAACCCTTACACTTTCTCTAACCTTAACACTAACTCTAACACTTAACCTTACCATAAACCTAACCCTAACCTTAAACCTAACGTTAACCATAACCCTAAACCCTAACACTAACTCTAACCCTAACACTTACCCTTACCCTAAACCTAACCCTAAGCCTTACCCTTACCCTAACCCTAACCCTAAACCTAACCCTATCCCTAACCCTAACCCTAACCCTAACACTAACACTTACCCTAACCCTAACCCTTACCCTTACCCGAAACTAAACCTAACCTTAACCCCAACCCTAAACCTAACCCTAACCCTAACCCTTACCCTAACACTAACCCTAACCCTAACACTTACCCTTACCCTAACCCTAACCCTAACCCTAAACCTAACCCTAACCGTAACACTTACCCTTACCCTAACCCCAACCCTAATCCTAACCCTAACCCTAACCCTTACACTTATCCTAACCCTTACCCTAACCCTAACACTTACCCTTATCGTAAAGCCTACCCTAACCCTAACCCTAACCCTAACCCTTAACCTAACCCTAACCCAAACCCTAACCCTTACCCTTACCCTAAACCTAAACCTAACCCTAACCCTAACCCTTTCCCTTATCCTAAACCTAAACCTAACCCTAACCCTAACCCTAAAACTTACCCTTATCCTTACCTTAACCCTAACCTAACCCTAACCCTTCCCTTACCCTAACGCTAACCTTTACCCTTAACTTAACCGTAACCCTAACCCTAACAGTTACCCTTACCCTAACGCTAACCCTAACCCTAAACTTAACACTAACCCTAACACATACTCTTACCCTAACACTAACCCTAACCCTAACCCTAACCCTTACCCTAACCCTAACCCTAACCCTAACACTTACCTTTACCCTAACCCTAACCCTAACCTTAACCCTAAACCTAAATGTAACCCTAAACCTGACCTTTACCCTTACCCTCACCCTAAACCTAAACGTAAACGTAACCCTATCCCTAACCCTAACCCTAACCTTAACCTTAAACGCTTATCCTTACCCTAACCCTAACCCTAAACCTAACCCTAACCCTAACCTTAACCCTAACCCTTTCCCTTACGCTAACCCTCACCCTATCCCTAACCCTAAACCTAACACTTACCCTTACTCTAACCCTAACCCTAAACCTAACTGTAACCCTTAACCTTACCCTAACACTAACCCTAAACCTAACCCTAACCCTAACCCTAACCCTAACCCTAACCCTAACACTTACCCTTACCCTAACCCTAACCCTAACCCTAAACCTAACCCTAACCGTACCACTTACCCTTACCCTAACCCCAACCCTAATCCTAACCCTAACCCTAACCCTTACACTTATCCTAACCCTTACCCTAACCCTAACACTTACCCTTATCGTAAAGCGTACCCTAACCCTAACCCTAACCCTTACCCTAACCCTAACCCTAACCCTTACCCTTACCCTAAACCAAAACCTAACACTAACCCAAACCCTTTCCCTTATCCTAAACCTAAACCTAACCCTAACCCTAACCCTAAAACTTACCCTTATCCTTACCTTAACCCTAACTAACCCTAACCCTTCCCTTACCCTAACGCTAACCCTTACCCTTAACTTAACCGTAACC
Organism: Megascapheus bottae; assembly: GCA_024803745.1. Classification (NCBI taxonomy): domain Eukaryota; kingdom Metazoa; phylum Chordata; class Mammalia; order Rodentia; family Geomyidae; genus Megascapheus; species Megascapheus bottae. The sequence continues at coordinate 550,282 of JANJXV010000261.1, forward strand.
CTATCCCTAACAGTTACCCTTACCCTAACCCTAACCCTAACTCTAAACTTAACCCTAACCCTAACCCTAACCCTTGCCCTTACCCTAACCCTAACCCTAAACCTATCACTAACCCTAACCCTAACCTTTACCCTTACCCTTACCCTAATGCTATCCCTAACCCTAACCCTAACCCTAATACATACCCTTACCCTAACCCTAACCCTAACCTTAACCATAACCCTAAACCTAACCCTAAACCTAACCCTAACCCTAACCCATACCCTAAACCTAACCCTAATCCTAACCCTTACCCTTACCCTAACCCTAAACCTAACCTTAACCCAAACTTTACCCTAAACCTTACCCGTACCCTAACACATACCCTTACCCTAACCCTAACCCTAACCCTTACCCTAACCCTAACCCTAACCCTAAACCTAACCCTAACCGTAACACTTACCCTTACCCTAACCCCAACCCTAATCCTAACCCTAACCCTAACCCTTACACTTATCCTAACCCTTACCCTAACCCTAACACTTACCCTTATCGTAAAGCCTACCCTAACCCTAACCCTAACCCTAACCCTTAACCTAACCCTAACCCAAACCCTAACCCTTACCCTTACCCTAAACCTAAACCTAACCCTAACCCTAACCCTTTCCCTTATCCTAAACCTAAACCTAACCCTAACCCTAACCCTAAAACTTACCCTTATCCTTACCTTAACCCTAACCTAACCCTAACCCTTCCCTTACCCTAACGCTAACCCTTACCCTTAACTTAACCGTAACCCTAACCCTAACAGTTACCCTTACCCTAACGCTAACCCTAACCCTAAACTTAACACTAACCCTAACACATACTCTTACCCTAACACTAACCCTAACCCTAACCCTAACCCTTACCCTAACCCTAACCCTAACCCTAACACTTACCTTTACCCTAACCCTAACCCTAACCTTAACCCTAAACCTAAATGTAACCCTAAACCTGACCTTTACCCTTACCCTCTCCCTAAACCTAAACGTAAACGTAACCCTATCCCTAACCCTAACCCTAACCTTAACCTTAAACGCTTATCCTTACCCTAACCCTAACCCTAAACCTAACCCTAACCCTAACCTTAACCCTAACCCTTTCCCTTACGCTAACCCTCACCCTATCCCTAACCCTAAACCTAACACTTACCCTTACTCTAACCCTAACCCTAAACCTAACTGTAACCCTTAACCTTACCCTAACACTAACCCTAAACCTAACCCTAACCCTAACCCTAACCCTAACCCTAACCCTAACACTTACCCTTACCCTAACCCTAACCCTAACCCTAAACCTAACCCTAACCGTACCACTTACCCTTACCCTAACCCCAACCCTAATCCTAACCCTAACCCTAACCCTTACACTTATCCTAACCCTTACCCTAACCCTAACACTTACCCTTATCGTAAAGCGTACCCTAACCCTAACCCTAACCCTAACCCTTACCCTAACCCTAACCCTAACCCTTACCCTTACCCTAAACCAAAACCTAACATTAACCCAAACCCTTTCCCTTATCCTAAACCTAAACCTAACCCTAACCCTAACCCTAAAACTTACCCTTATCCTTACCTTAACCCTAACTAACCCTAACCCTTCCCTTACCCTAACGCTAACCCTTACCCTTAACTTAACCGTAACCCTATCCCTAACAGTTACCCTTACCCTAACCCTAACCCTAACTCTAAACTTAACCCTAACCCTAACCCTAACCCTTGCCCTTACCCTAACCCTAACCCTAAACCTATCACTAACCCTAACCCTAACCTTTACCCTTACCCTTACCCTAATGCTATCCCTAACCCTAACCCTAACCCTAATACATACCCTTACCCTAACCCTAACCCTAACCTTAACCATAACCCTAAACCTAACCCTAAACCTAACCCTAACCCTAACCCATACCCTAAACCTAACCCTAATCCTAACCCTTACCCTTACCCTAACCCTAAACCTAACCTTAACCCAAACTTTACCCTAAACCTTACCCGTACCCTAACACATACCCTTACCCTAACCCTAACCCTAACCCTTACCCTAACCCTAACCCTAATCCTAACCCGAACCCTAACCCTAACCCTAACCTAACCCTAACCTTAATGCTAATTCTAACCCTCACCCAAACCCTTACCCTAAACCTAAACCTAAACCTAACCCTAGCCCTAACCCTTACCCTTACACTAACCGTAACCCTAAACCTAACCCTAACCCTAACCATAAAACCTAACCCTAACCCTAACCCTTACCCTTACACTAACCCTAACCCTCCCCCTAGTCCTTACCCTTACCCTATCCCTAACCCTAACCATGACCTTAACCTAACCCTAACCCTAAACTCTAACCCTAACCCTAACCCTAACCCTAACCCATAACCCTAACCCTAAACCTAACCCTAAACTCTAACCCTAACCCTAGCCATAACCCTAAACCTTACCCTTATCCTAACCCTACACCTAACCCTAAAATTTACCCTTACCTAACCCCAATCCTAACCCTAACCCTAACCCTAAACCTCACCCTAACCCTAACCCTAACCCTAAACCTAATGCTAACCCTAACCCCTAACCCTAATCCTAACCCTAACAATAACCCTAACAATAACCTAACCCTAACTTAATGCTAATTCTAACCCTAACCCTAACCCATACCCTAAACCTAACCTTAACCCTAACCCTAACCCTAAGCCTTACACTTACCCTAACCCTAACCCTAACCCTAACCCTAATCCTTACCCTAACCCTAACCCCAACACTTACCCTTACCCTTACCCTAACCCTAACGCTAACCTTTACCCCAACCCTAACCTAACCATAACCCTAACCCTAACCCTTACCCTTGCCCTAACCCTAACCCTAAAATTAACCCTAATCCTAACCTAACCCTAACCCTTACCCTAACCCTAACCCTAATACTCACCCTAACCCTTACCCTTACCCTAAGCCTAACCCTAACCCTTATCCTTACCCTTACCCTAACCCTAACCCTAACCCTAAACCTAACCCTAACTCTTACCCTTATCCTAACACTAACTCTAACCTTAACCCAAACCCTAACCCTAACGCTAACCCTTACACTTTCCCTAACGTTAACACTAACTCTAACACTTAAACTTACCCTAAACTTAACCCTAACCCTAAACCTAACCCTAACCATAACCCTAAACGTTAACACTAACCCCTAACCCTAACCGTAACACTAACACTTACCCCAACCCTAAACCTAACCCTAACCCTAACCATTACCCTAACACTAACCCTAACCCTAGCCCTAACCCTAACACTTATCCTTACTCTAATCCTAACCCTAACCTAACCCTTACCCTAATCCTAACCCTAACTCTAACCCTAACACTTACCATTACCCTAACCCTAACCCTAACCCTAACCCTAAACCTTACCCTAACACTAACCCTAACCCTAACCCTAACACTTACCCTTACCCTAACCCCAACCCTAATCCTAACCCTAACCCTAACCCTTGCACTTATCCTAACCCTAAACCTAAGCCTAACACTTACCCTTATCGTAAAGCCTACCCTAACCGTAACCCTAACCCTAACCCTTACCCTAACCCTAACCCTAACCGTAACCATTACCCTTACCCTAAACCTAAACCTAAACCTAACCCTAACCCTTTCCCTTACCCCAAACCTAAACCTAAGCCTAACCCTAACCCTAAAACATACCCTTATCCTTACCTTAACCCTAACCCTAACCCGAACCCTTCCCTTACCCTAACGCTAACCCTTACCCTTTCCTTAACCGTAACCCTAACCCTAACAGTTACCCTCACCCTAACGCTAACCTAACCCTAACCTTAACCCTAACCCTAAAATACCCTTACCCTAACACTAACCCTAACCCTAACCGTAACCCTAAACCTAAACCTAACCCTAACCCTAACCCTAACCGTTAAACTAACCCTATCCCTAACCCTAAACTTTACCCTTACCCTAAACCTAACCCTAACCCTAACACTAACCCTAACGCTTACCCTAACCCTAACACTAACCCTAACCCTTATCCTAACCCTAACCCTAACCCTAACCTTAAACGTTAACCTAACCCTAACAATAACCCTAACCTCTAACCCTAACCCTTACCCTAACCCAAGCCTAACCCTAACCCTAACCCCTAACCCTAACCCTAACACTAACCCCTATCCCTAACCATAACCCTAACACTTACCCTTATCCTAACCCTAACCCTAACTCTAACACTTACCCTTACCCTAACCCCTAACCCTAACCCTAAACCTAACCCTAACCTTAACACTAACCCTAACCCTTACCAGAACCCTAACCAAAACCCTAACCTTAACCGTAACCCTAGCCCTAATCCTTACCCTTACCCTAAAACTAACCCTAACCCTAACCCTAACCCTAACCCTAAGCGTAACAATTGCCCTTACCCTAACCCTAACCCTAAACCTAACACTAACCCTAACCCTAACCCTTATCCTTACCCAACCCCAACCCTAAACCTAACCCTAACCCTAACACCTAACCCTAACCCTAACCCTTACACTTATTCTAAACCTAACCCTAACACTTACCTTACCCTAACCCCTACCCTAACCCTAACCCTAACCCTAACACTTACCTTTACCCTAACCCTAACCCTAACCTTAACCCCAACCCCAAACCTAACCCTAACACTAACCCTAACTATTACCCTTACCCTAACCCTAAACCTAAACCTAACCCTAACCCTAACCCTAACCCTTACACTAACACTAACACTAATCCTAACCCTAACTCTTACCCTTAACTTTACCCTAACCCTAACAATAAACCTAAACCTAACCCTAAGCCTAACACTAAACCTAACCCCTAACACTAACAATAACCCTAACTCTTACCCTTATCCTAACCCTAACCCTAACCCTAACACTTACCCTTACCCTAACCCCATCCCTAACCCTAAAACTAACCCTAACCCTTACCCTAAACCTAACCCTAACCCTAACAATTACCATTACCCTAACGCTAATTCTAACCCTAACCCTAACCCTAACCCTTAACCTAACACATACACTTACCCTAACCCTAACCCTTACCGTAACCCTAAACCTAAACGTAACCCTAAACCTGACCCTTACACTTAACCTCACCCTAACCCTAAACGTAAACGTAACCCTAACCCTAACCCTAACCTTAACCCTAAATGCTTATCCTTACCCTAACCCTAACCCTAAACCTAACCCTAACCCTAACCCTAACCTTAACCCTAACCCTTTTCTTTACGCTAACCCTAACCCTAACCCTAACCCTAAACCTAACACTTACCCTTACTCTAACCCTAACCCTAAACCTAACTCTAACCCTTACCCTTACCCTAAATCTAACCCTAACCCTAACCACAACCCTAATCCTTACCCTTACCTAACCCTAACCCTAAACCTAACCCTAACCATAAACCTAACATTAACCCTAACCCTAACCATTATCCTTACCCTAACCCTAACCCTAAAACTCACCCTAACTCTAAATCTAACCCTAACCCTAACCCTAACCCCTAACCCTAACCCTAACCCTTAACCTTACCCTAACCCTAACCCTAACCATTACCCTTATACTAACCCTGACCCTAAACTTAACCCCAACCCTAAACCTAACTGTAAACCTTAACATAACCCTTACCCTAACCCTAACACTTACCCTCACCATAACCCTAAACCTTACCCTAACCCTAACCTTAACACTTACCCTTACCCTAACCCTAACCCTTACCCTAACCCTAACCCTAATCCTAACCCTAACACTTACCCTAACCCTAACCCTAACCCTTACCCTAACCCTAACCCTAACCCTACCCTTACCCTAATCCTAACACTAACCCTAACCCGAACCCCTAACCCTAACCCTTAACATAACCCTGACCCTAACCCTAACCCTAACCCTTACCCTTACCTTTACCCTAACCCTAAACCTAACTCTAACCCTAACCCTAAACCTAACCCTTACCCTAACCCTAACCCTTACCCTAACACTACCCCTAACCCTAAACCTAACCTTAAACCTAACCCTAAGCATAACCCCAAACCTAACCCTTACCCTTACCCTTACCCTTACCCTAACCCTAACCCTAACCCTAACCCTAACCATGACCTTAACCTAACCCTAACCCTAACCCTAACCTTAACCCCTAAACCTAACCCTAACCCTAATCCTTACCATTATCCTAACACTAAACCTAACCCTATCACTTACCCTTACCCTAACCCCTAGCGTAACCCTAACCCTAACCCTATCCCTTACCCTAACCGTAACCCTAACCGTAACCCTAAACCTTACACTTACCCTAAACCTAAACCTAACCCTTACCCTAATCCTAAACCTAACCCTAACCCTAAACCTTACCCTTATCTTAACCCTAACCCTAACCCTTACCCTTACCCTAACGCTATCCCTAACCCTAACCCTAACCCTAATACAGACCCTTACCCTAACCCTAACCCTAACCTTAACCGTAACCCTAAACCTAACCCTAAACCTAACCCTAACCCTAACCCATACCCTAAAACTAACCCTAACCCTAACCCTTACCCTTACCCTAACCCTAACCCTAACCTTAACCCAAACCTTACCCTAACCCTAACCCTAACCCTTACCCTAACCCTAACCCTAACCCTACACTTACCCTAATCCTAACCCTAACCCTAACCCTAACCCCTAACCCTAAACCTTAACATAACCCTGACCCTAACCCTAACCCTAATCCTTACCCTAACCCTAACCCTAATCCTAACCCTAACCCTTACCCTTACCTAACTCTAATCCTAAACCTAAACCTAAATCTAATCCTAACCCTAACCTTAACCCTAACCGTTATCCTTACCCTAACCCTAACCCTAACCCTAACCCTAGCCTTAAACGTAACCGTAAACCTAACCCTAACCCTAATCCTAACCCTTACCCTTACCCTAACCCTAACCCTAACAGTAACCCTTACCCTTACCCTAACCCTAACCCTAACCCTAAACTTAACGCAACCCTAACCCTAACCCTAACCCTAACACTTACACTTACCCTAACCCTAGCGCTAAACCTAACTCTAACCCTAACCCTAACCCTTACCCTTACCCTAAACCTAACCCTAATCCTAACTCTAACCCTTACCCTTACCCTAACCCTAACGCTAAACCTAACCCTAATCCTAACCCTAACCCTATCCTTAGCCATAAACCTAACCTTAACCCTAACCCTAAGCCTTACCCTAACCCTAAACCTGGCCCTAACCCTATCCCTAAACCTAACCCTAACCCTAACACTTACCCTAACCCTAACCCTAACCATTGCCCTTATCCTAACCCTAACCCTAAACTTAACCCCAACCCTAAACCTAACCGTAAACCTAACCCTAACCCTAACCCATACCCTAAACCTAACCCTAACCCTAACCCTTACCCTTACCCTAACCCTAACCCTAACCTTAACCCAACCCTTACCCTATCCCTAACCCTAAACCTAACCCTTACCCTTACCCTAACACATACCCTTACCCTAACCCTAACCCTAATCCTTACCCTAACCCTAACCCTAATCCTAACCCTAACCCTTACCCTTACCTAACCCTAATCCTAAACCTAACCCTAAACCTAATCCTAACCCTAACCTTATCCCTAACCGTTATCCTTACCCTAACCATAACCCTAACCCTAACCCTAACCCTAACCCTAACCATGACCTTAACCTAACCCTAACCCTAACCCTAACCTTAACCCCTAAACCTAAACCTAACTCTAATCCTTACCATTATCCTAACACTAAACCTAACCCTATCACTTAACCTTACCCTAACCCCTAGCCTAACCCTAACCCTAACCCTATCCCTTACCCTAACCCTAACCCTAACCGTAACCGTAAACCTTACACTTACCCTAAACCTAAACCTAACCCTTACCCTAATCCTAACCCTAACCCTAACCCTAAACCTTACCCTTATCTTAACCCTAACCCTAACCCTTATCCTTACCCTAACGCTATCCCTAACCCTAACCCTAACCCTAATACATACCCTTACCCTAACCCTAACCCTAACCTTAACCGTAACCCTAAACCTAAGCTTAAACCTAACCCTAACCCTAACCCATACCCAAAACCTAACCGTAACCCTAACCCTTACCCTTACCCTAACCCTAATCCTAACCTTAACCCAACCCTTACCCTAACCCTAACCCTAACCCTAACCCTAACCCTTACCCTAACCCTAACCCTAACCCTACACTTACCCTAATCCTAACCCTAACCCTAACCCTAACCCTTAACCCTAAACCTTAACATAACCCTGACCCTAACCCTAACCCTAATCCTTACCCTAACCCTAATCCTAATCCTAACCCTAACCCTTACCCTTACCTAACCCTAATCCTAAACCTAACCCTAAATCTAATCCTAACCCTAACCTTAACCCTAACCGTTATCCTTACCCTAACCCTAACCCTAACCCTAACCCTAGCCTTAAACGTAACCGTAAACCTAACCCTAACCCTAACCCTTACCCTTACCCTAACCGTAACCCTAACAGTAACCCTTACCCTTACCCTAACCCTAACCCTAACCCTAACCTTAATGCAACCCTAACCCTAACCCTAACCCTAACACTTACACTTACCCTAACCCTAGCGCTAATCCTAACCCTAACCCTAACCCTTACCCTTACCCTAAACCTAACCCTAATCCTAACTCTAACCCTTACCCTTACCCTAACCCTAACCCTAAACCTAACCCTAATCCTAACCCTAACCCTATCCTTAGCCATAAACCTAACCTTAACCCTAACCCTAACCCTTACCCTAACCCTAAACCTGGCCCTAACCCTATCCCTAAACCTAACCCTAACCCTAACACTTACCCTAACCCTAACCCTAACCATTGCCCTTATCCTAACCCTAACCCTAAACTTAACCCCAACCCTAAACCTAACCGTAAACCTAACCCTAACCCTAACCCATACCCTAAACCTAACCCTAACCCTAACCCTTACCCTAACCCTAACCCTAACCCTAACCTTAACCCAACCCTTACCCTAACCCTAACCCTAACCCTAACCCTTACCCTTGTACTAAACCTGGCCCTAAACTTAAACCCAACCCTAAACCTAACCCTAACTCTAACCTCAAACCTAACCATAACCATAACCCCAAACCTAACCCATACCCTTACCCTAAACCTACCCCTAAGCCTAACCCTAACCCTAACCCTAACTCTAAACTTAACCCTAACCCTAACCCTAACCCTTGCCCTTACCCTAACCCTAACCCTAAAACTATCACTAACCCTAACCCTAACCCTAACCCTTAACCTTAACCTAACCGTAACCCTAACTCTAACCTTAACCCAACCCTAAACCTAACCCTAACCCTAACCCGAACCCTAACCCTTACCCTTACCCTAACACTAACTCTGAACCTAAACCGAACAATAACCCTATCCCTAACCATAATTCTTATCCTAACCCTAACCCTAACCCTAAACCTAACCCTAACCCTACCCCTAACCCTTACCCTTTTCCTAACCCTAACCCTAAACCTAACACTTACCCTTACCCTAACCCTAAACCTAACCCTAAAACTAACCCTAACCCTAACCCTAACATTAACCCAACCCTAACCCTAACTCTAATCCTTACCCTAACACTAACTCTAACCATAATCCTTACCCTAACCCTAACCCTACCCCTAACCCTCACCCTTTCCCTAACCATAACACTAACCCTAACCCATACACTTACCCTAACCCTAAACCTAACCCTAAACCTAACCCTAACGCTAACCCTAACACTAACCTGAAACCCTAACACTAACCCTAACCCCTAACCCTAACCCTTAACCTAACCCTAACCCTAACCCTAACCCTAACCCTAACACATACCCTTAATCTAACCCTAACCCTAGCCTTAACCGTAACCCTAAACCTAACCCTAACCCTAAACCTTACCCTTACCCTAACCTACCCCTAACCGTAACCCTTACCCTTACCCTAACCCTAACCCTAACCTTAACGCAACCCTAAACCTAACCCTAACCCTAACCCTAACACTTACACTTACCTTAACCCTAGCGCTAAACCTAACCCTTACCCTTACCCTAACCCTAACCCTAAACCTAACCCTAATCCTAACCCTAACCCTAACCTTAGCCATAAACCTTACCCTTACCCTAATCCTAACCCTAACCCTAACACTAAACCTAACCCTAAACGTAAACCTAACCATTACCCTTACCATAACCCTAACCCTAATCCTAACCCTTACTCTAACATTAACCCTAACCCTAAACCTAAACCTAACCCTTATCCTTACCCTAACCCTAACCCTTACCCTTACCCTAACATTAACCCTAACCCTAACCCTAACCCTTACTCTAACCCTAAGCCTAACCCTAACCCTAAACCTAACCCTAACCCTAACCATTATCTTTACCCTAACCCTAAACCTAAACGTAACCTAACCCTTACTCTTACCCTTACCCTCACCTAAACTTGAACCTAACCCTAACCCTAACCCTAAACTTAACCCTAAACCCTTATCCTTTCCCTAACCCTAACCCTAACCATAATCTAACCCTAACCCTAACCTTAACCCTAACCCTTTCCCTTAACCTAACCCTAACCCTAACCCTAACCATAAACCTAACATTAACCCTAACCTTAACCGTTATCCTTACCCTAACCCTAAACCTAAAACTAACCCTAACCTTAACCCTAAACCTAACCCCTACCCCTTACCCTTACCCTAACCCTAACCCTAACCCAAACCCTTACCCTAAACCTAACCCTAACCCGAACCCGAACCCTAACCCTTAACCTATCCTAACACTAACTCTGAACCTAAACCGAACAATAACCCTATCCCTAACCCTAACTCTTATCCTTACCCTAACCCTAACCCTAAACCTAACCCTAACCCTACACCTAAACCTTACCCTTTCCCTAACCCTAACCCTAAACCTAACCCTTACCCTTACCCTAACCCTAAACCTAACCCTAAACCTAACCCTAACCCTAACCCTAAACCTTACCCTTATCTTAAGCCTAACCCTAAACCTAACCCTTACCCCTACCCTAAGGCTAAACCTAACCCTAACCCTAACTCTAACCCTAACCCTAACACATATCCTTACCCTAACCCTAACCCTAGCCTTAACCGTAACCCTAAACTAACCATAACCCTAACCCTTACCCTTACCCTAACCCTAACCCTAACCGTAACCCTTACCCTTACCCTACCCCTAACCCTCACCTTAACGCAAACCTAAACCTAACCCTAACCCCATCCCTAACACTTACACTAACCCTAACCCTAGCGCTAAACCTAACCCTAACCCTAACCCTAACCCTTACCCTAAACCTAACCCTAATCCTAACTCTAACCCTTACCCTTACCCTTACCCTAACCCTAACCCTAAACCTAACCCTAATCCTAACCCTAACCCTAACCTTATCCATAAACCTTATCCTTACCCTAAACCTAACACTAACCCTAACACTAAAAATAACCCTAAACCTAAACCTAACCTTAACCCTAACCCTAACCCTAACCCTAATCCTAACCCTTAACCTAACACTAACCCTAACCCTAACCCTAACCCTTACCCTTACCCTAAACCTAACCCTAACCCTTACCCGTACCCTAACATTAACCCTAACCCTAACCCTTACTCTAACCCTAAGCCTAACCCTAAACCTAAACCTAACCATAACCCTAACCCTTACCTTTACCCTAACCCTAAACCTAAATGTAACCCTAACCCTTACTCTTACCCTTACCCTCACCTAAACTTGAACCTAACCCTAACCCTAACCCTAACACTAACCTTAACCCTAAACCCTTATCCTTACCCTAACCCTAACCCTAACCATGAACCTAACCCTAACCCTAACCTTAACCCTAACCCTTTCCCTTAACCTAACCCTAAACCTAACCATAAACCTAACATTAACCCTAACCTTAACCGTTATCCTTTCCCTAACCCTAAACCTACAACTAACCCTAACCCTAACCATAACCCTAACCCCTACCCCTAACCCTACCCCTTACCCTTACCCTAACCCTAACCCTAATCCTAAACCTAACACTTACCATAACCCTAACCCTCACCATTACCCTTATACTAAACCTGACCCTAAACTTAAACCCAGCCCTAAACCTAACCCTAACACTAACCCTAACCATAACCTCAAACCTAACCATAACCATAACCCCAAACCTGACCCTTACCCTTACCCTAAACCTAAAGCTAAGCCAAACCCTAACCCTAACCCTAACCCTAACCCTAACCCTAACTCTAAACTTAACCCTAACCCTAACCCTAACCCTTGCCCTTACCCTAACCCTAACCCTAAACCTATCACTAACCCTAACCCTAACCCTAACCATTAAACTTAAGCTAACCCTAACCCTAACCCTAACCTTAACCGAACCCTAAACCCAACCCTAATTCTAACCCTATACCTTACCCTTACCCTAACCCTAGCGCTAAACCTAACCACAACCCTTACCCTTACGCTAACCCTAACCCTAAACCTAACCCTAAACCTAACTCTAACCATAACCTTAACCCTAACCCTTATTCTTACCCTAATTCTAACCCTAAACCTAACCCTAAACCTAGACCTAACCTTTGCCCTACCCTAACCCTAACTCTAAACCTAACCCTAACACTTACCCTAACACTAACCGTAACCCTAACCCTAACACTTACCCGTACCCTAACCCTAACCCTAACCTTTACCCTTACCCTAACCCTAACCCTAACCTGAACCCTTACCCTTACCCTTACCCTAACACTAACCCTAACCCAAACCCTAAACCTAACCCTAACCCTAACCCTAAGCCTTACCCTTTCCCTAACCCTAACGCTAAACCTAACCCTTACCCTTACCCTAACCCTAAACCTAACCCTAACCCTATCCCTAACCCTAACCTTAACCCAACCCTAATCCTATCCCTAACCCTTATTCTATCCCTAACCCTAACCCTAACCCTTACCTATACTCTAACCCTAAACCTGACCCTAAACCTAACCCTAACCCTAACACTAAGCCTAAGCTTAAACCTAACCCAAACCCAAACCCTAACCCTAACCCGTACCTTTCCCTAACCCTAACCCTAAAACTAACCCTAACCGTAACCCTAACCCTGAGCCTTACCCTTACCCTAACCCTAACCCTAACCCTTACCCTACACCTAACCTAACCCTAACCCTTACCCTTACCCTAACCCTAACCCAAACTCTGACCCTTACCATTACCCTAACCCTAACCCCAAACCTAAACCTTACCCTAACCCTAAACATAACCCTGACCCTAACTCTAATCCTTACCCTAACACTAACCCTAACCCTATCCCAAGGCCTAACACTTACCCTTACCTAACCCTAACCCTAACCCTAAGGCTTACCCTTCCCCTAACCCTAAACCTAACCCTAACCCTAACCCTAACCCTTACCCTTACATTAACCCTAACCCTAACCTTAACCCTAACCCGAACCCTAACCCTAACCTTAAACCTAACCTTAATCCTAACCCTTATCCTTACCCTAACCCTAACCATAACCCTAACCCTAAGCCTAACCCTAACCCTAAACCTAACCCTTACCCTTACCCTTACGCGAACCCTAACCCGAAACCTAACCGTAACCCTTACCCTAACGCTAACCCTAACCCTAACACCTAACCGTAACCCTAACCCTAACCCTTACTATTACCCTAACCCTAACCCTAACTCTGACCCTTACCATTACCCTAACCCTAATCCTAACTTTAACCGCAACCATAAACCTAACCCTAACCCTAACCATAACCCTTACCTAACTCTAATCCTTACCCTAACCCTAAGCCTAACCCTTCCCTAGGCCTAACACTTACCCTTACCCTAACCCTAAACATAACCCTAACGCTTACCCTTACCCTAAACCTAAACCTAACCCTGACCTTAACACTAACCCTAAACCTAACCGCCAACCCTAACCCTCACACTAACCCCTAACAATATCCCTAACCATAACCATAACCCTTACCCTTTTCCTAACCCTACCACTAACCTAAAACTTACCCTTACCCTAACCCCTCCCTAACACTAACCCTAATCCTAACCCTTCCCCTAACCCTAATCCTAACCCTAACCAGAACCTAACCCTTACCCTTACCCTAACCTTAAACCTAACCCTAACACTAACCCTTACCTTACACTAACCCTAACCCAAATCTTAACCCTAACACGAACCCTAACCCTAACCCTAACCCTAACCCTAACCCTAACCCTAACATTAACCCAACCCTAACCCTATCCCTAACCCTTACCCTTACCCGAACCCAAACCCTAACTTTAACCCCACCCTAACCCTAACTCTAACCCTTACCCTAACACTAACTCTAACCATAATCCTTCCCCTAACCCTAACCCTAAACCTACATCTAACCCTTATCCTTTCCCTAACCGTAACACTAACCCTAACCCTTACCCTTACCCTAACCCTATACCTAACCCTAAACCTAACCCTAACCCTAACCCTAACACTAACCTTAAACCTAACATAAACCCTAACACTAACCCTAACCCGTACCCTAACCCTAACTCTAATCCTTACCCTAACCCTAACACTAACCTTAAACCTAACATAAACCCTAACACTAACCCTAACCCGTACCCTAACCCTAACTCTAATCCTTACCCTAACCCTAACCCTAACCCTACCCTAGGCCTAACACTTACCCTTACCCTAAACCTAAACCTAACAATGACCCTTACCCTAACCCTAAACCTAACCCTGACCGTAACACTAACCCTAAACCTAACCGCCAACCCTAACCCTCACACTAACCCCTAACCCTATCCCTAACCATAACCATAACCCTTACCCTTTTCCTATCCCTACCCCTAACCTAAAACTTACGCTTACCCTAACCCCTCCCTAACCCTAACCCTAACCCTAACCATAACCATAACCCTAACCCTAAGCCTAACCCTAACCCAAAACCTAACCTTTACCCTTACGCTAACCATAACCCTAAACCTAACCGTAAACCTTACCCTAACCCTAACACTAATCCTAACTCTAACCCTAACCTTAACCCTAAACCTTACCCTTACCCTAACCCTAACCCTAAACCTAACCCTAACCCTAACCCTAATCCTTACCCTAATCCTAACCCTAACCATAACACTTACCCTAACCCTAATCCTTACCCTAATACTTACCCTAACCCTAACCATAACCATAACCCTTACCCTAACCCTAATCCTTACCCTAAACCTAAGCCTAACCCTAACCCTTCCCCTAACCCTAATCCTAACCCTAACCCTACCTAACCCTAACCCTTACCCTTACATTAACCCTAACCCTTACCTTAACCCTAACCCGAACCCTAACCCTAACCCTAAACCTAACCTTAATCCTAACCCTTCTCCTTACCCTAACCCTAACCATAACCCTAACCCTAAGCCTATCCCTAACCCTAAACCTAACCCTTACACTTACCCTTACGCGCACCCTAACCCAAAACCTAACCGTAACCCTTACCATAACCCTAACCCTAACCATAACCCTAAACCTAAATCTAACTCTAAACCTAACCCTTACCCTAACCCTAACCCTGGCCTTAACCCTAACCCTAACCCTAACACTTACCCTAACCTTAACCCTAACCATTGCCCTTATCCTAACCCTAACCATAAACTTAACCCCAACCCTAAACCTAACCCTAACCCTAACCCTTACCCTAACACTTACCCTAACCCTAACCCTAACCCTAACCCTAACTTTAACACTTAACCTTACCCTAACCGTAACCCTAAACCTAACCCTTACACTAACGCTAACCCTAACCCTAAACTTACCCTAACCCTAACCCTTAACCTAACCCTAACCCTAACCCTAACCCTTACCCTCATCCTAACACTAACACTAACCCTAACCTCTAACCCTAACCCTTAACCTAACCCTAACCCTAACCCTAACCCTTACCCTTAGCCTAATCTTAAACCTAACTCTAACCCTAACCCAAACACTAACCCTTACCCTAACCCTAACACTTACCATAACCCTAACCCTAACCCTAACCTTAAACCTAACCCTAACCCTACCTATAACCCTAACCCTTACCCTTACCCTAAACCTAACCTTAAACCTAACCCTAACCCTAACCCTAACTCTAAACTTAACCCTATCCCTAACCCTAACACTCGCCCTTACCCTAACCCTAACCATAAACCTATCACTAACCCTAACCCAAACCCTAACCCTTACCCTTAACCTAAACCTAACCCTAAACCTAAACATAACCCTACCCTAAACCTACCCTAACCCCTAACCCTAACCCTAACCCTAATCCTTACCCTTATCCTAACCCTAACACTAACCCTAACCCTAACCCTAAACCTTACCCTTACCCTAAACCTAACCCTAACCCTTACCCTAAACCTAACCCTAACCCTAAGCCTAAACCTAACCCTTAACCTTATCTTAACTCTAACCCTAAACCTGACCCTTACCCCTACCCTAACGCTAACCCTAAACCTAAACCTAACCTTAAACCTAACACATACCCTTACCCTAACCCTAAGCCTACTTTAACCCTAACCCTAATCCTAACCCTAACCCTAACCCTAACCCATACCCTAAAACTACCCTAACCCTTACCCTTACCCTAACCCTAACCCTAACCCTTACCCTAACCCTAACACTAACCCTAACCCTAACTCTAAACTTAACCCTAACCCTAACCCATACCCGAACCCTACCCTAACCCTAACCCATACCCTAACCCTAACCCTAACCCTTACCCTCACCCTAACCCTAACCCTAACCCTAACTCTAAACTTAACCCTAACCCTAACCCTAACCCTAACCCTTACCCTAACCCTAACCCTAAACCTAACCCTAAACCTAACACTATCCCTAACCCTAACGCTAACCTTAAACCTAACCCAAACCCTAACCCTAAAGCTAACCCGTACCTTTCCCTAAACCTAACCCTAACCCTAACCCTAACCCTGACCCTTACCCTTACCCTAACCCTAACCCTCCACCTAACGCTAACAACTAAACCTAACCTAACCCTAACCCTTACCCTTAGCCTAAACCTAATCCTAACCCTGATCATTACCATTACCATTACCATAACCCTAACCCTAACTTTAACCCCATCCCTAAACCTAACCCTAACCCTAACCCTAACCCTAATCCTTACCCTAAACCTAACACTAACCCTAACCCTAAGCCTAACACTTACCCTTACCCTAACCCTAACTCTAATCCTAACGCTTACCCTTACCCTAACCCTAAACCTAACCCTAAACCTAACCCTAACCCTAACCCTAACCCTAACACTAACCTTAAACCTAACCCAAACCCTAACACTAACCCTAACCCGTAACCTAACCCTAACTCTAATCCTTACCCTAACCCTAACCCTAACCCTACCCTAGGCCTAACACTTACCCTTACCCGAACCCTAAACCTAACCATAACGCTTACCCTTACCCTAAACCTAAACCTAACCCTGACCCTAACACTAACCCTAAACTTAACCGCCAACCCTAACCCTCACACTAACCCCTAACCCTATCCCTAACCAAAAACATAACCCTTACACTTTTCCTAACCCTACCCCTAACCTAAAACTTACGCTTACCCTAACCACTCCCTAACCCTAACCCTAACCCTAACCCTAACCAGTAACCATAACCCTAACACTAAGCCTAACCCTAACCCAAAACTTAACCCTTACCCTTACGCTAACCCTAACCCTAAACCTCACCGTAAACCTTACCCTAACCCTAACACTAATCCTAACTCTAACCCTAACCTTAACCCTAAACCTTACCCTTACCCTAACCCTAACCCTAAACCTAACCCTAACCCTAACCCTAATCCTTACCCTAATCCTAACCCTAACCATAACCCTTACCCTAACCCTAATCCTTACTCTAATACTTACCCTAACCCTAACCCTAACCATAACCCTTACCCTACCCCTAATCCTTACCCTAAACCTAACCCTAACCCTAACCCTTCCCCTAACCCTAACCCTAACCCTAACCCTACCCTAACCCTAACCCTTACCCTTATATTAACCCTAACCCTAACCTTAAACCTAACCCGAACCCTAACCCTAACCCTAAACCTAACCTTAATCCTAACCCTTATCCTTACCCTAACCCTAACCATAACCCTAACCCTAAGCCTATCCCTAACCCTAACCCTAACCCTTACACTTACCCTTACGCGAACCCTAACCCGAAACCTAACCGTAACCCTTACCCTAACCCTAACCCTGGCCCTAACCCTAACCCTAACCCTTATCCTAACCCTAACCCTAAACTTAACCCCAACCCTAAACCTAACCCTAACCATAACCCTTACCCTAACACTTACCTTAACCCTAACCCTTACCCTAACCCTAACCCTTATCCTAACCCTAACTCTAACCATAAAACTTACCCTAACCCTAACCCTAACTTTAACACTTAACCTTACCCTAACCCTAACCCTAACCCTAACCCTTACACTAACCCTAACCATAACCCTAACACTTACCCTAACCCTAACCCTTACCCTAACCCTAACCCTAACCCTAACCCTTACCCTAATCCTAACACTAACACTAACCCTAGCCTCTAACCCTAACCCTAACCCTAACCCTAACCCTAACCCTTACTCTTACCCTAACCTTTAACCTAACTCTATCCCTAACCCAAACCCTAAGCCTTACCCTAACCTAACCCTAACACTTACCATAACCCTAACCCTAACCTTAAACCTAACCCTAACCCTAACCATAACCCTAACCCTTACCCTTACCCTAAACCTAACCATAAACCTAAACCTAACCCTAACCCTAACTCTAAACTTAACCCTATCCCTAACCCTAACACTCGCCCTTACCCTAACCCTAACCATAAACCTATCACTAACCCTAACCCTAACCCTAACCCTAACCCTACCCTAACCCCTAACCCTAACCCTAACCCTAATCCTTACCCTTATCCTAACCCTAACACTAACCCTAACCCTAAACCTTAACCTTACCCTAAACCTAACCCTGACCCTTACCCTAAACCTAACCCTAACCCTAAACCTAACCCTAAACCTAACCCTTAACCTTATCTTAACCCTAACCCTAAACCTGACCCTTACCCATACCCTAACGCTAACCCTAAAACTAAACCAAACCCTAACCCTAACACATACCCTTACCCTAACCCTAACCCTACTTTAACCCAAACCCTAAACCTAACCCTAACCCTAACCCTAACCCATACCCTAACCCTACCCTAACCCTAACCCTTACCCTAACCCTAACCCTAACCCTTACCCTAACCCTAACACTAACCCTAGCCCTCACTCTAAACTTAACCCTAACCCTAACCCATACCCGAACCCTACCCTAAACCTAACCCATACCCTAACCCTGACCCTAACCCTTACCCTCACCCTAACCCTAACCCTAACTCTAAACTTAACCCTAACGCTAACCCTAACCCTAACCCTTACCCTAAACCTAACCCTAAACCTAACACTATCCCTAACCCTAACGCTAACCTTAAACCTAACCCAAACCCTAACCCTAACCCTAACCCTTACCTTTCCCTAACCCTATCCCTAACCCTAACCCTAACCCTAACCCTTACACTAACCCTAACCATAACCCTAACACTTACCCTAACCCTAACCCTTACCCTAACCCTAACCCTAACCCTAACCCTTACCCTAATCCTAACACTAACACTAACCCTAGCCTCTAACCCTAATCCTAACCCTAACCCTAACCCTAACCCTTACTCTTACCCTAACCTTTAACCTAACTCTATCCCTAACCCAAACCCTAAGCCTTACCCTAACCTAACCCTAACACTTACCATAACCCTAACCCTAACCCAAAACCTAACCGTAACCCTTACCATAACCCTAACCCTAACCATAACCCTAAACCTAAATCTAACTCTAAACCTAACCCTTACCCTAACCCTAACCCTGGCCTTAACCCTAACCCTAACCCTAACCCTAACACTTACCCTAACCTTAACCCTAACCATTGCCCTTATCCTAACCCTAACCATAAACTTAACCCCAACCCTAAACCTAACCCTAACCCTAACCCTTACCCTAACACTTACCCTAACCCTAACCCTAACCCTAACCCTAACTTTAACACTTAACCTTACCCTAACCGTAACCCTAAACCTAACCCTTACACTAACGCTAACCCTAACCCTAAACTTACCCTAACCCTAACCCTTAACCTAACGCTAACCCTAACCCTAACCCTTACCCTCATCCTAACACTAACACTAACCCTAACCTCTAACCCTAACCCTTAACCTAACCCTAACCCTAACCCTAACCCTTACCCTTAGCCTAATCTTAAACCTAACTCTAACCCTAACCCAAACACTAACCCTTACCCTAACCCTAACCCTAACACTTACCATAACCCTAACCCTAACCCTAACCTTAAACCTAACCCTAACCCTACCTATAACCCTAACCCTTACCCTTACCCTAAACCTAAACTTAAACCTAACCCTAACCCTAACCCTAACTCTAAACTTAACCCTATCCCTAACCCTAACACTCGCCCTTACCCTAACCCTAACCATAAACCTATCACTAACCCTAACCCAAACCCTAACCCTTACCCTTAACCTAAACCTAACCCTAAACCTAAACATAACCCTACCCTAAACCTACCCTAACCCCTAACCCTAACCCTAACCCTAATCCTTACCCTTATCCTAACCCTAACACTAACCCTAACCCTAACCCTAAACCTTACCCTTACCCTAAACCTAACCCTAACCCTTACCCTAAACCTAACCCTAACCCTAAGCCTAAACCTAACCCTTAACCTTATCTTAACTCTAACCCTAAACCTGACCCTTACCCCTACCCTAACGCTAACCCTAAACCTAAACCTAACCTTAAACCTAACACATACCCTTACCCTAACCCTAAGCCTACTTTAACCCTAACCCTAATCCTAACCCTAACCCTAACCCTAACCCATACCCTAAAACTACCCTAACCCTTACCCTTACCCTAACCCTAACCCTAACCCTTACCCTAACCCTAACACTAACCCTAACCCTAACTCTAAACTTAACCCTAACCCTAACCCATACCCGAACCCTACCCTAACCCTAACCCATACCCTAACCCTAACCCTAACCCTTACCCTCACCCTAACCCTAACCCTAACTCTAAACTTAACCCTAACCCTAACCCTAACCCTAACCCTTACCCTAACCCTAACCCTAAACCTAACCCTAAACCTAACACTATCCCTAACCCTAACGCTAACCTTAAACCTAACCCAAACCCTAACCCTAAAGCTAACCCGTACCTTTCCCTAAACCTAACCCTAACCCTAACCCTAACCCTGACCCTTACCCTTAC
The DNA here is from genome assembly GCA_024803745.1 of Megascapheus bottae. Lineage (NCBI taxonomy): Eukaryota > Metazoa > Chordata > Mammalia > Rodentia > Geomyidae > Megascapheus > Megascapheus bottae. Next base: position 571,711 of record JANJXV010000261.1, read on the forward strand.
CCTAACCCTAACCCTCCACCTAACGCTAACAACTAAACCTAACCTAACCCTAACCCTTACCCTTAGCCTAAACCTAATCCTAACCCTGATCATTACCATTACCATTACCATAACCCTAACCCTAACTTTAACCCCATCCCTAAACCTAACCCTAACCCTAACCCTAACCCTAATCCTTACCCTAAACCTAACACTAACCCTAACCCTAAGCCTAACACTTACCCTTACCCTAACCCTAACTCTAATCCTAACGCTTACCCTTACCCTAACCCTAAACCTAACCCTAAACCTAACCCTAACCCTAACCCTAACCCTAACACTAACCTTAAACCTAACCCAAACCCTAACACTAACCCTAACCCGTACCCTAACCCTAACTCTAATCCTTACCCTAACCCTAACCCTAACCCCACCCTAGGCCTAACACTTACCCTTACCCGAACCCTAAACCTAACCATAACGCTTACCCTTACCCTAAACCTAAACCTAACCCTGACCCTAACACTAACCCTAAACTTAACCGCCAACCCTAACCCTCACACTAACCCCTAACCCTATCCCTAACCAAAAACATAACCCTTACACTTTTCCTAACCCTACCCCTAACCTAAAACTTACGCTTACCCTAACCACTCCCTAACCCTAACCCTAACCCTAACCCTAACCAGTAACCATAACCCTAACACTAAGCCTAACCCTAACCCAAAACTTAACCCTTACCCTTACGCTAACCCTAACCCTAAACCTCACCGTAAACCTTACCCTAACCCTAACACTAATCCTAACTCTAACCCTAACCTTAACCCTAAACCTTACCCTTACCCTAACCCTAACCCTAAACCTAACCCTAACCCTAACCCTAATCCTTACCCTAATCCTAACCCTAACCATAACCCTTACCCTAACCCTAATCCTTACTCTAATACTTACCCTAACCCTAACCCTAACCATAACCCTTACCCTACCCCTAATCCTTACCCTAAACCTAACCCTAACCCTAACCCTTCCCCTAACCCTAACCCTAACCCTAACCCTACCCTAACCCTAACCCTTACCCTTATATTAACCCTAACCCTAACCTTAAACCTAACCCGAACCCTAACCCTAACCCTAAACCTAACCTTAATCCTAACCCTTATCCTTACCCTAACCCTAACCATAACCCTAACCCTAAGCCTATCCCTAACCCTAACCCTAACCCTTACACTTACCCTTACGCGAACCCTAACCCGAAACCTAACCGTAACCCTTACCCTAACCCTAACCCTGGCCCTAACCCTAACCCTAACCCTTATCCTAACCCTAACCCTAAACTTAACCCCAACCCTAAACCTAACCCTAACCATAACCCTTACCCTAACACTTACCTTAACCCTAACCCTTACCCTAACCCTAACCCTTATCCTAACCCTAACTCTAACCATAAAACTTACCCTAACCCTAACCCTAACTTTAACACTTAACCTTACCCTAACCCTAACCCTAACCCTAACCCTAACCCTAACCCTAACCCTAACCCTTACCCTAACCCTAACCCTTATCCTAACCCTAACTCTAACCATAAAACTTACCCTAACCCTAACCCTAACTTTAACACTTAACCTTACCCTAACCCTAACCCTAACCCTAACCCTTACACTAACCCTAACCATAACCCTAACACTTACCCTAACCCTAACCCTTACCCTAACCCTAACCCTAACCCTAACCCTTACGCTAATCCTAACACTAACACTAACCCTAGCCTCTAACCCTAACCCTAACCCTAACCCTAACCCTAACCCTTACTCTTACCCTAACCTTTAACCTAACTCTATCCCTAACCCAAACCCTAAGCCTTACCCTAACCTAACCCTAACACTTACCATAACCCTAACCCTAACCTTAAACCTAACCCTAACCCTAACCATAACCCTAACCCTTACCCTTACCCTAAACCTAACCATAAACCTAAACCTAACCCTAACCCTAACTCTAAACTTAACCCTATCCCTAACCCTAACACTCGCCCTTACCCTAACCCTAACCATAAACCTATCACTAACCCTAACCCTAACCCTAACCCTAACCCTACCCTAACCCCTAACCCTAACCCTAACCCTAATCCTTACCCTTATCCTAACCCTAACACTAACCCTAACCCTAACCCTAAACCTTAACCTTACCCTAAACCTAACCCTGACCCTTACCCTAAACCTAACCCTAACCCTAAACCTAACCCTAAACCTAACCCTTAACCTTATCTTAACCCTAACCCTAAACCTGACCCTTACCCATACCCTAACGCTAACCCTAAAACTAAACCAAACCCTAACCCTAACACATACCCTTACCCTAACCCTAACCCTACTTTAACCCAAACCCTAAACCTAACCCTAACCCTAACCCTAACCCATACCCTAACCCTACCCTAACCCTAACCCTTACCCTAACCCTAACCCTAACCCTTACCCTAACCCTAACACTAACCCTAGCCCTCACTCTAAACTTAACCCTAACCCTGACCCTAACCCTTACCCTCACCCTAACCCTAACCCTAACTCTAAACTTAACCCTAACGCTAACCCTAACCCTAACCCTTACCCTAAACCTAACCCTAAACCTAACACTATCCCTAACCCTAACGCTAACCTTAAACCTAACCCAAACCCTAACCCTAACCCTAACCCTTACCTTTCCCTAACCCTATCCCTAACCCTAACCCTAACCCTAACCCTTACACTAACCCTAACCATAACCCTAACACTTACCCTAACCCTAACCCTTACCCTAACCCTAACCCTAACCCTAAGCCTTACCCTAATCCTAACACTAACACTAACCCTAGCCTCTAACCCTAACCCTAACCCTAACCCTAACCCTAACCCTTACTCTTACCCTAACCTTTAACCTAACTCTATCCCTAACCCAAACCCTAAGCCTTACCCTAACCTAACCCTAACACTTACCATAACCCTAACCCTAACCTTAAACCTAACCCTAACCCTAACCATAACCCTAACCCTTACCCTTACCCTAAACCTAACCATAAACCTAAACCTAACCCTAACCCTAACTCTAAACTTAACCCTATCCCTAACCCTAACACTCGCCCTTACCCTAACCCTAACCATAAACCTATCACTAACCCTAACCCTAACCCTAACCCTAACCCTACCCTAACCCCTAACCCTAACCCTAACCCTAATCCTTACCCTTATCCTAACCCTAACACTAACCCTAACCCTAACCCTAAACCTTAACCTTACCCTAAACCTAACCCTGACCCTTACCCTAAACCTAACCCTAACCCTAAACCTAACCCTAAACCTAACCCTTAACCTTATCTTAACCCTAACCCTAAACCTGACCCTTACCCATACCCTAACGCTAACCCTAAAACTAAACCAAACCCTAACCCTAACACATACCCTTACCCTAACCCTAACCCTACTTTAACCCAAACCCTAAACCTAACCCTAACCCTAACCCTAACCCATACCCTAACCCTACCCTAACCCTAACCCTTACCCTAACCCTAACCCTAACCCTTACCCTAACCCTAACACTAACCCTAGCCCTCACTCGAAACTTAACCCTAACCCTAACCCATACCCGAACCCTACCCTAAACCTAACCCATACCCTAACCCTGACCCTAACCCTTACCCTCACCCTAACCCTAACCCTAACCCTAACTCTAAACTTAACCCTAACGCTAACCCTAACCCTAACCCTTACCCTAACCCTAACCCTAACCCTAACCCTAAACCTAACACTATCCCTAACCCTAACGCTAACCTTAAACCTAACCCAAACCCTAACCCTAACCCTAACCCTTACCTTTCCCTAACCCTATCCCTAACCCTAACCCTAACCCTAACCCTGACCCTTACCCTTACCCTAACCCTAACCCTACACCTAACCCTAACACCTAACCCTAACCCTAACCCTAACCCTACCCTTACCCTAAACCTAATCCTAACCCTGACCATTACCATTACCATTACCCTAACCCTAACCCTAAACTTAACCCCATCCTTAAACCTAACCCTAACCCTAACCCTAATCCTTACCCTAACCCTAATCCTTACCCTAACCCTAACACTAACCATAACCCTAAGCCTAACACTTACCCTTACCCTAACCCTAACTCTAACCCTAACGCTTACCCTTAACCTAACACTAAACCTAACCCTAACCCTAACCCTAACCCTAAACCTAACCCCTAAAACCTAACCCTAACCCTACCCCTACCCCTAACCCTAACCCTAACTATAACCATAGCCCTTACCCTTATCCTAACCCTACGCCTAACCCTAAAACTTACCTTACCCTAACCCCAACCCTAACCCTAACCCTAACCCTTCCTCTAACCCTATCCCTAACCCTAAACCTAACCGTAACCCTTACCCTTACTCTAACCCTAACTCTAACCCTAAAACTTACCCTAACGCTAACCCTAACCTTAACAATTAACCTTACCCTAACCCTAACGCTAACCCTAACCCTTACCCTAACCCTAACCCTAAAACTTACCCTAACCCTAACTCTAACCCTAACCCTTACCATAAACCTAACACTAACCCTAACCCTAACCCTTACCCTAATCCTAACCCTAACACTAACTCTAACCCCTAGCCCTAACCTTTAACCTAACCCTAACCCTAAACCTAACCCTAACCCTTACCCTTACTCGAACCCTAAACCTAACTCTAACTCTAACCCAAACTCTAACCCTTACCCTAACCCTAACCCTACCACTTACTCTTACCCTAAAACTAAACATAAGCTTAAACATAACGTAACATTAACCTTAACCCTAACCCTTACCCTTACCCTAAACCTAACCCTAAACCTAACCCTAACCCTAACCCTAATCCTAACTCCAAACTTAACCCTATATCTAAACTTAACCCTCGACTTTACAATAACCCTAACCCTAAACCAATCACTAATCCTAACCCTAACCCTAACCCTTACCGTTACCCTAAAGCTAACCCTAACCCTAACCCTAACCCTAAACTCTAACCCTAACCCTAACCCTAATCCTTACCCTTATCCTAACCCTAACACTAACCCTAACACTTACCCTTACCCTAAAGCCTACCCTATCCCTAACCCTAACCCTAACCCTTACCCTAACCCTAACCCTAACCCCAAACCTTACCCTTACCCTAAACCTAACCCTAACCCTTACCCTAAACCTAACCCTAAACCTAACCCTAACCCTTACCCTTATCTTAACACTAACTCTAAACCTAACCCTTCCCCTACCCTAACGCTAACCCTAAACCTAACCCTAACCCTAATCCTAACCCTAACACATACTCTTACCCTAACCCTAACCCTAAACCGTTCACTAACCCTAACCCTAATCCTAACCCTTACCCTTACCCTAACCCTAACCATAATCTTAACCCAACCATAACCTAACATTAACCTTAACCCTAACCCTAACCCTTACCCTTACCCTAACCCTGCCGCTAAACCTAACCCTAACCCTAACCCTAAAACTTACCCTAACGCTAACCCTAACCTTAACAATTAACCTTACCCTAACCCTAACCCTAACCCTAACCCTTACCCTAACCCTAACCCTAACACTTACCCTAACCCTAACTCTAACCCTAACCCTTACCATAAACCTAACACTAACCCTAACCCTAACCCTTACCCTTACCCTAACCCTGCCGCTAAACCTAACCCTAACCCCAACCCTAAAACTTACCCTAACGCTAACCCTAACCTTAACAATTAACCTTACCCTAACCCTAACCCTAACCCTAACCCTTACCCTAACCCTAACCCTAACACTTACCCTAACCCTAACTCTAACCCTAACCCTTACCATAAACCTAACACTAACCCTAACCCTAACCCTTACTCTAATCCTAACCCTAACACTAACTCTAACCCCTAACCCTAACCCTTAACCTAACCCTAACCCTAAACCTAACCCTAACCCTTACCCTTACCCTTACCCTAACCCTAAACCTAACTCTAACTCTAACCCAAACTCTAACCCTTACCCTAACCCTAACCCTACTACTTACTCTTACCCTAAACCTAACCCTAAGCTTAAACATAACGTAACATTAACCTTAACCCTAACCCTTACCCTTACCCTTACCCTAACCCTAACCCTAACCCTAAACCTAACCCTAACCCTAATCCTAACTCCAAACTTAACCCTATATCTAAACTTAACCTTCGACCTTACAGTAACCCTAACCCTAAACCAATCACTAATCCTAACCCTAACCCTAACCCTTAACGTTACCCTAAACCTAACCCTAACCCTAACCCTAACCCTAACCCTAAACCCTAACCCTAACCCTAACCCTAATCCTTACCCTTATCCTAACCCTAACACTAACCCTAACACTTACCCTTACCCTAAAGCCTACCCTATCCCTAACCCTAACCCTAACCCTTACCCTAACCCTAACCCTAACCCTAACCCCAAACCTTACCCTTACCCTAAACCTAACCCTAAACCCAACCCTAAACCTAACCCTAAACCTAACCCTAACCCTTACCCTTATCTTAACACTAACTCTAAACCTAACCCTTCCCCTACCCTAACGCTAACCCTAAACCTAACCCTAACCCTAATCCTAACCCTAACACATACTCTTACCCTAACCCTAACCTTAAACCGTACACTAACCCTAACCCTAATCCTAACCCTTACCCTTACCCTAACCCTAACCATAATCTTAACCCAACCATAACCTAACATTAACCTTAACCTTAACCCTAACCCTTACCCTTACCCTAACCCTGGCGCTAAACCTAACCCTAACCCTAACCCTAAACCTTACCCTAACCCTAACCCTAATCCTAAACCTAACCCTTACCCTTACCCTAACCCTAAACCTAACCCTAACCATAAACCTAACCCTCAACCTAAACCTAACCCTAACCCTTACCCTTACCCTAACCCTAATCCTAACCTTAACCCTAACCCTAACCCTAACCCTTACCCTTACCCTAACCCTAACTCTGAACCTAAAACGAACCCTAATCCTATCCCTAACCCTAACCCTAACCTAACCCTTTACTTAATGCTAACTCTAACCCTAACACTAACCCTTACCCTAAACCTAACCCTAACCCTAACCCTTACCCTAACCGTAACCCTCAAACTAACCCTAAAACTAACGCCTAACCCTAAACCTAACCCTAAACCTAACCCTTGCCCTTACCCTAACCCTATCCCTAACCCTAAACCTTACCCTTACCTTTACCCTAACCCTAACCTTAACCCAACCCTAACCCTAAACCTAACCCTTACCCTACCACTAACACTAACCCTAATTTATACCCTAACCCTAAGCCTACCCCTAAACCTTACCATTTCCCTAACCCTAACCCTAACCCTTACCCTCACCCTAACCCTAACCCTAACCCTAACTCTAAACTTAACCCTAACCCTAACCCTAACCCTTACCCTAACCCTAACCCTAAACCTAAACCTAAACCTAACACTATCCCTAACCCTAACGCTAACCTTAAACCTAACCCAAACCCTAACCCTAAACCTAACCCGTACCTTTCCCTAAACCTAACCCTAACCCTAACCCTAACCCTGACCCTTACCCTTACCCTAACCCTAACCCTACACCTAACGCTAACAACTAAACCTAACCTAACCCTAACCCTTACCCTTACCCTACACCTAATCCTAACCCTGATCATTACCATTACCATTACCCTAACCCTAACCCTAACTTTAACCCCATCCCTAAACCTAACCCTAACCCTAACCCTAATCCTAATCCTTACCCTAAACCTAACACTAACCCTAACCCTAAGCCTAACACTTACCCTTACCCTAACCCTAACTCTAATCCTAACGCTTACCCTTACCCTAACCCTAAACCTAACCCTAAACCTAACCCTAACCCTAAACCTAACCCCTAAAACCTAACCCTAACCCTACCCCTACCCCTAACCCTAACCCTAACTATAACCATAGCCCTTACCCTTATCCTAACCCTACGCCTAACCCTAAAACTTACCTTACCCTAACCCCAACCCTAACCCTAACCCTAACCCTTCCTCTAACCCTATCCCTAACCCTAAACCTAACCGTAACCCTTACCCTTACTCTAACCCTAACTCTAACCCTAAAACTTACCCTAACGCTAACCCTAACCTTAACAATTAACCTTACCCTAACCCTAACGCTAACCCTAACCCTTACCCTAACCCTAACCCTAAAACTTACCCTAACCCTAACTCTAACCCTAACCCTTACCATAAACCTAACACTAACCCTAACCCTAACCCTTACCCTAATCCTAACCCTAACACTAACTCTAACCCCTAGCCCTAACCTTTAACCTAACCCTAACCCTAAACCTAACCCTAACCCTTACCCTTACCCGAACCCTAAACCTAACTCTAACTCTAACCCAAACTCTAACCCTTACCCTAACCCTAACCCTACCACTTACTCTTACCCTAAAACTAAACATAAGCTTAAACATAACGTAACATTAACCTTAACCCTAACCCTTACCCTTACCCTAAACCTAACCCTAAACCTAACCCTAACCCTAACCCTAATCCTAACTCCAAACTTAACCCTATATCTAAACTTAACCCTCGACTTTACAATAACCCTAACCCTAAACCAATCACTAATCCTAACCCTAACCCTAACCCTTACCGTTACCCTAAAGCTAACCCTAACCCTAACCGTAACCCTAAACTCTAACCCTAACCCTAACCCTAATCCTTACCCTTATCCTAACCCTAACACTAACCCTAACACTTACCCTTACCCTAAAGCCTACCCTATCCCTAACCCTAACCCTAACCCTTACCCTAACCCTAACCCTAACCCCAAACCTTACCCTTACCCTAAACCTAACCCTAACCCTTACCCTAAACCTAACCCTAAACCTAACCCTAACCCTTACCCTTATCTTAACACTAACTCTAAACCTAACCCTTCCCCTACCCTAACGCTAACCCTAAACCTAACCCTAACCCTAATCCTAACCCTAACACATACTCTTACCCTAACCCTAACCCTAAACCGTTCACTAACCCTAACCCTAATCCTAACCCTTACCCTTACCCTAACCCTAACCATAATCTTAACCCAACCATAACCTAACATTAACCTTAACCCTAACCCTAACCCTTACCCTTACCCTAACCCTGCCGCTAAACCTAACCCTAACCCTAACCCTAAAACTTACCCTAACGCTAACCCTAACCTTAACAATTAACCTTACCCTAACCCTAACCCTAACCCTAACCCTTACCCTAACCCTAACCCTAACACTTACCCTAACCCTAACTCTAACCCTAACCCTTACCATAAACCTAACACTAACCCTAACCCTAACCCTTACCCTTACCCTAACCCTGCCGCTAAACCTAACCCTAACCCCAACCCTAAAACTTACCCTAACGCTAACCCTAACCTTAACAATTAACCTTACCCTAACCCTAACCCTAACCCTAACCCTTACCCTAACCCTAACCCTAACACTTACCCTAACCCTAACTCTAACCCTAACCCTTACCATAAACCTAACACTAACCCTAACCCTAACCCTTACTCTAATCCTAACCCTAACACTAACTCTAACCCCTAACCCTAACCCTTAACCTAACCCTAACCCTAAACCTAACCCTAACCCTTACCCTTACCCTTACCCTAACCCTAAACCTAACTCTAACTCTAACCCAAACTCTAACCCTTACCCTAACCCTAACCCTACTACTTACTCTTACCCTAAACCTAACCCTAAGCTTAAACATAACGTAACATTAACCTTAACCCTAACCCTTACCCTTACCCTTACCCTAACCCTAACCCTAACCCTAAACCTAACCCTAACCCTAATCCTAACTCCAAACTTAACCCTATATCTAAACTTAACCTTCGACCTTACAGTAACCCTAACCCTAAACCAATCACTAATCCTAACCCTAACCCTAACCCTTAACGTTACCCTAAACCTAACCCTAACCCTAACCCTAACCCTAACCCTAAACCCTAACCCTAACCCTAACCCTAATCCTTACCCTTATCCTAACCCTAACACTAACCCTAACACTTACCCTTACCCTAAAGCCTACCCTATCCCTAACCCTAACCCTAACCCTTACCCTAACCCTAACCCTAACCCTAACCCCAAACCTTACCCTTACCCTAAACCTAACCCTAAACCCAACCCTAAACCTAACCCTAAACCTAACCCTAACCCTTACCCTTATCTTAACACTAACTCTAAACCTAACCCTTCCCCTACCCTAACGCTAACCCTAAACCTAACCCTAACCCTAATCCTAACCCTAACACATACTCTTACCCTAACCCTAACCTTAAACCGTACACTAACCCTAACCCTAATCCTAACCCTTACCCTTACCCTAACCCTAACCATAATCTTAACCCAACCATAACCTAACATTAACCTTAACCTTAACCCTAACCCTTACCCTTACCCTAACCCTGGCGCTAAACCTAACCCTAACCCTAACCCTAAACCTTACCCTAACCCTAACCCTAATCCTAAACCTAACCCTTACCCTTACCCTAACCCTAAACCTAACCCTAACCATAAACCTAACCCTCAACCTAAACCTAACCCTAACCCTTACCCTTACCCTAACCCTAATCCTAACCTTAACCCTAACCCTAACCCTAACCCTTACCCTTACCCTAACCCTAACTCTGAACCTAAAACGAACCCTAATCCTATCCCTAACCCTAACCCTAACCTAACCCTTTACTTAATGCTAACTCTAACCCTAACACTAACCCTTACCCTAAACCTAACCCTAACCCTAACCCTTACCCTAACCGTAACCCTCAAACTAACCCTAAAACTAACGCCTAACCCTAAACCTAACCCTAAACCTAACCCTTGCCCTTACCCTAACCCTATCCCTAACCCTAAACCTTACCCTTACCTTTACCCTAACCCTAACCTTAACCCAACCCTAACCCTAAACCTAACCCTTACCCTACCACTAACACTAACCCTAATTTATACCCTAACCCTAAGCCTACCCCTAAACCTTACCATTTCCCTAACCCTAACCCTAACCCTTACACTTACCCTAACCCTAAACCTAACCCTAAACCTAACAATAGCCTTAACCCTGACCCTAACCTTAAACCTAACCCAAACCTTAACCCTAAACCTAACCTGTAACTTTCCCTAAACCTAAACCTAAACCTAACCCTAACCCTAACCCTAACCCTGACCCTTACCCTTACCCTAACCCTAACCCTACACCTAACCCTAACCCTAACCCTAACCCTAACACCTAACCCTAACCCTAACCCTAACCCTTACCCTTACCCTTACCCTAACCCTAACCCTGACCCTTACCCTTACCCTAAACCTAACCTTAAACCTAACCCTAACCCTAACCCTAACTCTAAACTTAACCCTATCCCTAACCCTAACACTCGCCCTTACCCTAACTCTAACCATAAACCTATCACTAACCCTAACCCAAAACCTAACCCTTACCCTTAACCTAAACCTAACCCTAAACCTAAACATAACCCTACCCTAAACCTACCCTAACCCCTAACCCTAACCCTAACCCTAAACCTTACCCTTACCCTAAACCTAACCCTAACCCTTACCCTAAACCTAACCCTAACCCTAAGCCTAAACCTAACCCTTAACCTTATCTTAACCCTAACCCTAAACATGACCCTTACCCCTACCCTAACGCTAACCCTAAACCTAAACCTAACCTTAAACCTAACACATACCCTTACCCTAACCCTAACCCTACTTTACCCTAACCCTAATCCTAACCCTAACCCTAACCCTAACCCATACCCTAACCCTACCCTAACCCTAACCCTTACCCTAACCCTAACCCTAACCCTTACCCTAACCCTAACACTAACCCTAACCCTAACTCTAAACTTAACCCTAACCCTAACCCATACCCGAACCCTACCCTAACCCTAACCCATACCCTAACCCTAACCCTAACCCTTACCCTCACCCTAACCCTAACCCTAACCCTAACTCTAAACTTAACCCTAACCCTAACCCTAACCCTTACCCTAACCCTAACCCTAAACCTAAACCTAAACCTAACACTATCCCTAACCCTAACGCTAACCTTAAACCTAACCCAAACCCTAACCCTAAACCTAACCCGTACCTTTCCCTAAACCTAACCCTAACCCTAACCCTAACCCTGACCCTTACCCTTACCCTAACCCTAACCCTACACCTAACGCTAACAACTAAACCTAACCTAACCCTAACCCTTACCCTTACCCTACACCTAATCCTAACCCTGATCATTACCATTACCATTACCCTAACCCTAACCCTAACTTTAACCCCATCCCTAAACCTAACCCTAACCCTAACCCTAATCCTAATCCTTACCCTAAACCTAACACTAACCCTAACCCTAAGCCTAACACTTACCCTTACCCTAACCCTAACTCTAATCCTAACGCTTACCCTTACCCTAACCCTAAACCTAACCCTAAACCTAACCCTAACCCTAACCCTAACACTAACCTTAAACCTAATCCAAACCCTAACACTAACCCTAACCCGTACCCTAACCCTAACTCTAATCCTTACCCTAACCCTAACCCTAACCCTACCCTAGGCCTAACACTTACCCTTACCCGAACCCTAAACCTAACCATAACGCTTACCCTTACCCTAAACCTAAACCTAACCCTGACCCTAACACTAACCCTAAACTTAACCGCCAACCCTAACCCTCACACTAACCCCTAACCCTATCCCTAACCAAAAACATAACCCTTACACTTTTCCTAACCCTACCCCTAACCTAAAACTTACGCTTACCCTAACCCCTCCCTAACCCTAACCCTAACCCTAACCCTAACCAGTAACCATAACCCTAACACTAAGCCTAACCCTAACCCAAAACTTAACCCTTACCCTTACGCTAACCCTAACCCTAAACCTCACCGTAAACCTTACCCTAACCCTAACACTAATCCTAAATCTAACCCTAACCTTAACCCTAACCCTTACCGTTACCCTAACCCTAACCCTAAACCTAACCCTAACCCTAACCCTAATCCTTACCCTAATCCTAACCCTAACCATAACCCTTACCCTAACGCTAATCCTTACTCTAATACTTACCCTAACCCTAACCCTAACCATAACCCTTACCCTACCCCTAATCCTTACCCTAAACCTAACCCTAACCCTAACCCTTCCCCTAACCCTAACCCTAACCCTAACCCTACCCTAACCCTAACCCTTACCCTTACATTAACCCTAACCCTAACCTTAAACCTAACCCGAACCCTAACCCTAACCCTAAACCTAACCTTAATCCTAACCCTTATCCTTACCCTAACCCTAACCATAACCCTAACCCTAAGCCTATCCCTAACCCTAAACCTAACCCTTACACTTACCCTTACGCGAACCCTAACCCGAAACCTAACCGTAACCCTTACCCTAACCCTAACCCTGGCCCTAACCCTAACCCTAACCCTAACCCTAACACTTACCCTAAACTTAACCCTAACCATTGCCCTTATCCTAACCCTAACCCTAAACTTAACCCCAACCCTAAACCTAACCCTAACCATAACCCTTACCCTAACACTTACCTTAACCCTAACCCTTACCCTAACCCTAACCCTTATCCTAACCCTAACTCTAACCATAAAACTTACCCTAACCCTAACCCTAACTTTAACACTTAACCTTACCCTAACCCTAACCCTAACCCTAACCCTTACACTAACCCTAACCATAACCCTAACACTTACACTAACCCTAACCCTTACCCTAACCCTAACCCTAACCCTAACCCTTACCCTAATCCTAACACTAACACTAACCCTAGCCTCTAACCGTTACCCTAACCCTAACCCTAACCCTAACCCTTACTCTTACCCTAACCTTTAACCTAACTCTATCCCTAACCCAAACCCTAAGCCTTACCCTAACCCTAACCCTAACACTTACCATAACCCTAACCCTAACCTTAAACCTAACCCTAACCCTAACCATAACCCTAACCCTTACCCTTACCCTAAACCTAACCATAAACCTAAACCTAACCCTAACCCTAACTCTAAACTTAACCCTATCCCTAACCCTAACACTCGCCCTTACCCTAACCCTAACCATAAACCTATCACTAACCCTAACCCTAACCCTAACCCTAACCCTACCCTAAACCCTAACCCTAACCCTAACCCTAACCCTAACCCTAATCCTTACCCTTATCCTAACCCTAACACTAACCCTAACCCTAACCCTAAACCTTAACCTTACCCTAAACCTAACCCTGACCCTTACCCTAAACCTAACCCTAACCCTAAACCTAACCCTAAACCTAACCCTTAACTTTATCTTAACCCTAACCCTAAACCTGACCCTTACCCATACCCTAACGCTAACCCTAAAACTAAACCAAACCCTAACCCTAACACATACCCTTACCCTAACCCTAACCCTACTTTAACCCAAACCCTAAACCTAACCCTAACCCTAACCCTAACCCATACCCTAACCCTACCCTAACCCTAACCCTTACCCTAACTCTAACCCTAACCCTTACCCTAACCCTAACAGTAACCCTAGCCCTCACTCTAAACTTAACCCTAACCCTAACCCATACCCGAACCCTACCCTAAACCTAACCCATACCCTAACCCTGACCCTAACCCTTACCCTCACCCTAACCCTAACCCTAACCCTAACTCTAAACTTAACCCTAACGCTAACCCTAACCCTAACCCTTACCCTAACCCTAACCCTAAACCTAACCCTAAACCTAACACTATCCCTAACCCTAACGCTAACCTTAAACCTAACCCAAACCCTAACCCTAACCCTAACCCTTACCTTTCCCTAACCCTAACCCTAACCCTAACCCTAACCCTGACCCTTACCCTTACCCTAACCCTAACCCTACACCTAACCCTAACACCTAACCCTAACCCTAACCCTAACCCTACCCTTACCCTAAACCTAATCCTAACCCTGACCATTACCATTACCATTACCCTAACCCTAACCCTAAACTTAACCCCATCCTTAAACCTAACCCTAACCCTAACCCTAATCCTTACCCTAACCCTAATCCTTACCCTAACCCTAACACTAACCCTAACCCTAAGCCTAACACTTACCCTTACCCTAACCCTAACTCTAACCCTAACGCTTACCCTTAACCTAACACTAAACCTAACACTAACCCTAACCCTAACCCTAAACCTAACCCCTAAAACCTAACCCTAACCCTACCCCTACCCCTAACCCTAACCCTAACTATAACCATAGCCCTTACCCTTATCCTAACCCTACGCCTAACCCTAAAACTTACCTTACCCTAACCCCAACCCTAACCCTAACCCTAACCCTTCCTCTAACCCTATCCCTAACCCTAAACCTAACCGTAACCCTTACCCTTACTCTAACCCTAACTCTAACCCTAAAACTTACCCTAACGCTAACCCTAACCTTAACAATTAACCTTACCCTAACCCTAACCCTAACCCTAACCCTTACCCTAACCCTAACCCTAACACTTACCCTATCCCTAACTCTAACCCTAACCCTTACCATAAACCTAACACTAACCCTAACCCTAACCCTTACCCTAATCCTAAACCTAACACTAACTCTAACCCCTAGCCCTAACCTTTAACCTAACTCTAACCCTAAACCTAACCCTAACCCTTACCCTTACCTTTACCCTAACCTTAAACCTAACTCTAACTCTAACCCATACTCTAACCCTTACCCTAACCCTAACCCTACCACTTACTCTTACCCTAAACCTAACCCTAAGCTTAAACATAACGTAACATTAACCTTAACCCTAACCCTTACCCTTACCCTAACCCTAACCCTAACCCTAAACCTAACCCTAACCCTAATCCTAATCCTAACTCCAAACTTAACCCCATATCTAAACTTAACCCTCGACTTTACAATAACCCTAACCCTAAACCAATCACTAATCCTAACCCTAACCCTAACCCTTACCGTTACCCTAAACCTAACCCTAACCCTAACCCTAACCCTAACCCTAAACCCTAACCCTAACCCTAACCCTAATCCTTACCCTTATCCTAACCCTAACACTAACCCTAACACTTACCCTTACCCTAAAGCCTACCCTATCCCTAACCCTAACCCTAACCCTTACCCTAACCCTAACCCTAACCCTAACCCCAAACCTTACCCTTACCCTAAACCTAACCCTAACTCTTACCCTAAACTAACCCTAAACCCAACCCTAACCCTTACCCTTATCTTAACACTAACTCTAAACCTAACACTTCCCCTACCCTAACGCTAACCCTAAACCTAACCCTAACCCTAATCCTAACCCTAACACATACTCTTACCCTAACCCTAACCTTAAACCGTACACTAACCCTAACCCTAATCCTAACCCTTACCCTTACCCTAACCCTAACCATAATCTTAACCCAACCATAACCTAACATTAACCTTAACCCTAACCCTAACCCTTACACTTACCCTAACCCTGGCGCTAAACCTAACCCTAACCCTAACCCTAAACCTTACCCTAACCCTAACCCTAATCCTAAACCTAACCCTTACCCTTACCCTAACCCTAAACCTAACCCTAACCATAAACCTAACCCTCAACCTAAACCTAACCCTAACCCTTACCCTTACCCTAACCCTAATCCTAACCTTAACCCTAACCCTAACCCTAACCCTTACCCTTACCCTAACCCTAACTCTGAACCTAAAACGAACCCCAATCCTATCCCTAACCCTAACCCTAACCTAACCCTTTACTTAATGCTAACTCTAACCCTAACACTAACCCTTACCCTAAACCTAACCCTAACCCTAACCCTTACCCTTACCCTAACCGTAACCCTCAAACAAACCCTAAAACTAACGCCTAACCCTAAACCTAACCCTAACCCTAACCCTTGCCCTTACCCTAACCCTAACCCTAACCCTAAACCTTACCCTTAACTTTACCCTAACCCTAACCTTAACCCAACCCTAACCCTAAACCTAACCCTTACCCTACCACTAACACTAACCCTAATTTATACCCTAACCCTAAGCCTACCCCTAAACCTTACCCTTTCCCTAACCCTAACCCTAACCCTTACACTTACCCTAACCCTAAACCTAACCCTAAACCTAACAATAGCCTTAACCCTAACCCTAACCTTAAACCTAACCCAAACCTTAACCCTAAACCTAACCTGTAACTTTCCCTAAAGCTAAACCTAAACCTAACCCTAACCCTAACCCTAACCCTGACCCTTACCCTTACCCTAACCCTAACCCTACACCTAACCCTAACCCTAACCCTAACCCTAACACCTAACCCTAACCCTAACCCTAACCCTTACCCTTACCCTTACCCTAACCCTAACCCTGACCCTTACCCTTACCCTAAACCTAACCTTAAACCTAACCCTAACCCTAACCCTAACTCTAAACTTAACCCTATCCCTAACCCTAACACTCGCCCTTACCCTAACCCTAACCATAAACCTCTCACTAACCCTAACCCAAACCCTAACCCTTACCCTTAACCTAAACCTAACCCTAAACCTAAACATAACCCTACCCTAAACCTACCCTAACCCCTAACCCTAACCCTAACCCTAATCCTTACCCTTATCCTAACCCTAACACTAACCCTAACCCTAACCCTAAACCTTACCCTTACCCTAAACCTAACCCTAACCCTTACCCTAAACCTAACCCTAACCCTAAGCCTAAACCTAACCCTTAACCTTATCTTAACCCTAACCCTAAACCTGACCCTTACCCCTACCCTAACGCTAACCCTAAACCTAAACCTAACCTTAAACCTAACACATACCCTTACCCTAACCCTAACCCTACTTTAACCCTAACCCTAATCCTTACCCTAACCCTAACCCTAACCCATACCCTAACCCTACCCTAACCCTAAACCTTACCCTAACCCTAACCCTAACCTTTACCCTAACCCTAACACTAACCCTAACCCTAACTCTAAACTTAACCCTAACCCTAACCTATACCCGAACCCTACCCTAACCCTAACCCATACCCTAACCCTAACCCTAACCCTTACCCTCACCCTCACCCTAACCCTAACCCTAACTCTAAACTTAACCCTAACCCTAACCCTAACCCTTACCCTAACCCTAACCCTAAACCTAAACCTAAACCTAACACTATCCCTAACCCTAACGCTAACCTTAAACCTAACCCAAACCCTAACCCTAAACCTAACCCGTAGCTTTCCCTAAACCTAACCCTAACCCTAACCCTAACCCTGACCCTTACCCTTACCCTAACCCTAACCCTACACCTAACGCTAACAACTAAACCTAACCTAACCCTAACCCTTACCCTTACCCTAAACCTTATCCTAACCCTGATCATTACCATTACCATTACCCTAATCCTAACCCTAACTTTAACCCCATCCCTAAACCTAACCCTAACCCTAACCCTAACCCTAACCCTAATCCTTACCCTAAACCTAACACTAACCCTAACCCTAAGCCTAACACTTACCCTTACCCTAACCCTAACTCTAATCCTAACGCTTACCCTTACCCTAACCCTAAACCTAACCCTAAACCTAACCCTAACCCTAACCCTAACACTAACCTTAAACCTAACCCAAACCCTAACATTAACCCTAACCCGTACCCTAACCCTAACTCTAATCCTTACCCTAACCCTAACCCTAACCCCACCCTAGGCCTAACACTTACCCTTACCCGAACCCTAAACCTAACCATAACGCTTACCCTTACCCTAAACCTAAACCTAACCCTGACCCTAACACTAACCCTAAACTTAACCGCCAACCCTAACCCTCACACTAACCCCTAACCCTATCCCTAACCAAAAACATAACCCTTACACTTTTCCTAACCCTACCCCTAACCTAAAACTTACGCTTACCCTAACCCCTCCCTAACCCTAACCCTAACCCTAACCCTAACCAGTAACCCTAACCCTAACCCTAACCCTAACCCTAAACCTCACCGTAAACCTTACCCTAACCCTAACACTAATCCTAACTCTAACCCTAACCTTAACCCTAACCCTTACCCTTACCCTAACCCTAACCCTAACCCTAACCCTAAACCTAAACCTAACCCTAACCCTAATCCTTACCCTAATCCTAACCCTAACCATAACCCTTACCCTAACCCTAATCCTTACCCTAATACTTACCCTAACCCTAACCCTAACCATAACCCTTAACCTACCCCTAATCCTTACCCTAAACCTAACCCTAACCCTAACCCTTCCCCTAACCCTAACCCTAACCCTAACCGTACCCTAACCCTAACCCTTACCCTTACATTAACCATAACCCTAACCTTAAACCTAACCAGAACCCTAACCCTAACCCTAAACCTAACCTTAATCCTAACCCTTATCCTTACCCTAACCCTAACCATAACCCTAACCCTAAGCCTATCCCTAACCCTAAACCTAACCCTTACACTTACCCTTACGCGAACCCTAACCCGAAACCTAACCGTAACCCTTACCCTAACCCTAACCCTGGCCCTAACCCTAACCCTAACCCTAACCCTAACACTTACCCTAAACTTAACCCTAACCATTGCCCTTATCCTAACCCTAACCCTAAACTTAACCCCAACCCTAAACCTAACCCTAACCATAACCCTTACCCTAACACTTACCTTAACCCTAACCCTTACCCTAACCCTAACCCTTATCCTAACCCTAACTCTAACCATAAAACTTACCCTAACCCTAACCCTAACTTTAACACTTAACCTTACCCTAACCCTAACCCTAACCCTAACCCTTACACTAACCCTAACCCTAACCCTAACACTTACCCTAACCCTAACCCTTACCCTAACCCTAACCCTAACCCTAACCCTTACCCTAATCCTAACACTAACACTAACCCTAGCCTCTAACCCTAACCCTAACCCTAACCCTAACCCTTACTCTTACCCTAACCTTTAACCTAACTCTATCCCTAACCCAAACCCTAAGCCTTACCCTAACCCTAACCCTAACACTTACCATAACCCTAACCCTAACCTTAAACCTAACCCTAACCCTAACCATAACCCTAACCCTTACCCTTACCCTAAACCTAACCATAAACCTAAACCTAACCCTAACCCTAACTCTAAACTTAACCCTATCCCTAACCCTAACACTCGCACTTACCCTAACCCTAACCATAAACCTATCACTAACCCTAACCCTAACCCTAACCCTAACCCTACCCTAACCCCTAACCCTAAACCTAAACCTAACAGTAATCCTTACCCTTATCCTAACCCTAACACTAACCCTAACCCTAACCCTAAACCTTAACCTTACTCTAAACCTAACCCTGACCCTTACCCTAAACCTAACCCTAACCCTAAACCTAACCCTAAACCTAACCCTTAACCTTATCTTAACCCTAACCCTAAACCTGACCCTTACCCATACCCTAACGCTAACCCTAAACCTAAACCAAACCCTAACCCTAACACATACCCTTACCCTAACCCTAACCCTACTTTAACCCAAACCCTAAACCTAACCCTAACCCTAACCCTAACCCATACCCTAACCCTACCCTAACCCTAACCCTAAACCTTACCCTAACCCTAACCCTAACCCTTACCCTAACCCTAACACTAACCCTAGCCCTCACTCTAAACTTAACCCTAACCCTAACCCATACCCGAACCCTACCCTAAACCTAACCCATACCCTAACCCTGACCCTAACCCTTACCCTCACCCTAACCCTAACCCTAACTCTAAACTTAACCCTAACGCTAACCCTAACCCTAACCCTTACCCTAAACCTAACCCTAAACCTAACACTATCCCTAACCCTAACGCTAACCTTAAACCTAACCCAAACCCTAACCCTAACCCTAACCCTTACCTTTCCCTAACCCTAACCCTAACCCTAACCCTGACCCTTACCCTTACCCTAACCCTAACCCTACACCTAACCCTAACACCTAACCCTAACCCTAACCCTAACCCTACCCTTACCCTAAACCTAATCCTAACCCTGACCATTACCATTACCATTACCCTAATCCTAACCCTAAACTTAAGCCCATCCTTAAACCTAACCCTAACCCTAACCCTAATCCTTACCCTAACCCTAATCCTTACCCTAACCCTAACACTAACCCTAACCCTAAGCCTAACACTTACCCTTACCCTAACCCTAACTCTAACCCTAACGCTTACCCTTAACCTAACACTAAACCTAACCCTAACCCTAACCCTAACCCTAAACCTAACCCCTAAAACCTAACCCTAACCCTACCCCTACCCCTAACCCTAACCCTAACTATAACCATAGCCCTTACCCTTATCCTAACCCTACGCCTAACCCTAAAACTTACCTTACCCTAACCCCAACCCTAACCCTAACCCTAACCCTTCCTCTAACCCTATCCCTAACCCTAAACCTAACCGTAACCCTTACCCTTACTCTAACCCTAACTCTAACCCTAAAACTTACCCTAACGCTAACCCTAACCTTAACAATTAACCTTACCCTAACCCTAACCCTAACCCTTACCCTAACCCTAACCCTAACACTTACCCTAACCCTAACTCTAACCCTAACCCTTACCATAAACCTAACACTAACCCTAACCCTAACCCTTACCCTAATCCTAACCCTAACACTAACTCTAACCCCTAGCCCTAACCTTTAACCTAACCCTAACCCTAAACCTAACCCTCACCCTTACCCTTACCCTTACCCTAACCCTAAACCTAACTCTAACTCTAACCCAAACTCTAACCCTTACCCTAACCCTAACCCTACAACTTACTCTTACGCTAACCCTAACCTTAACAATTAACCTTACCCTAACCCTAACCCTAACCCTTACCCTAACCCTAACCCTAACACTTACCCTAACCCTAACTCTAACCCTAACCCTTACCATAAACCTAACACTAACCCTAACCCTAACCCTTACCCTAATCCTAACCCTAACACTAACTCTAACCCCTAGCCCTAACCTTTAACCTAACCCTAACCCTAAACCTAACCCTAACCCTTACCCTTACCCTTACCCTAACCCTAAACCTAACTCTAACTCTAACCCAAACTCTAACCCTTACCCTAACCCTAACCCTACCACTTACTCTTACCCTAAACCTAACCCTAAGCTTAAACATAACGTAACATTAACCTTAACCCTAACCCTTACCCTTACCCTAACCCTAACCCTAACCCTAAACCTAACCCTAACCCTAACCCTAATCCTAACTCCAAACTTAACCCTATATCTAAACTTAACCCTCGACTTTACAATAACCCTAACCCTAAACCAATCACTAATCCTAACCCTAACCCTAACCCTTACCGTTACCCTAAAAATAACCCTAACCCTAACCCTAACCCTAAACCCTAACCCTAACCCTAACCCTAACCTTACCCTTATCCTAACCCTAACACGAACCCTAACACTTACCCTTACCCTAAAGCCTACCCTATCCCTAACCCTAACCCTAACCCTAACACTAACCCTAACACTTACCCTTACCCTAAAGCCTACCCTATCCCTAACCCTAACCCTAACCCTTACCCTAACCCTAACCCTAACCCTAACCCCAAACCTTACCCTTACCCTAAACCTAACCCTAACCCTTACCCTAAACCTAACCCTAAACCTAACCCTAACCCTTACCCTTATCTTAACACTAATTCTAAACCTAACCCTTCCCCTACCCTAACGCTAACCCTAAACCTTACCCTAACCCTAATCCTAACCCTAACACATACTCTTACCCTAACCCTAACCCTAAACCGTACACTAACCCTAACCCTAATCCTAACCCTTACCCTTACCCTAACCCTAACCATAATCTTAACCCAACCATAACCTAATATTAACCTTAACCCTAACCTAACCCTTACCCTTACCCTAACCCTGCCGCTAAACCTAACCCTAACCCTAACCCTAAAACTTACCCTAACGCTAACCCTAACCTTAACAATTAACCTTACCCTAACCCTAACCCTAACCCTAACCCTTACCCTAACCCTAACCCTAACACTTACCCTAACCCTAACTCTAACCCTAACCCTTACCATAAACCTAACACTAACCCTAAACCTAACCCTTACCCTAATCCTAACCCTAACACTAACTCTAACCCCTAACCCTAACCCTTAACCTAACCGTAACCCTAAACCTAACCCTAAACCTTACCCTTACCCTTACCCTTACCCTAACCCTAAACCTAACTCTAACTCTAACCCAAACTCTAACCCTTACCCTAACCCTAACCCTACCACTTACTCTTACCCTAAACCTAACCCTAAGCTTAAACATAACGTAACATTAACCTTAACCCTAACCCTTACCCTTACCCTTGCCCTAACCCTAACCCTAACCCT
Organism: Megascapheus bottae; assembly: GCA_024803745.1. NCBI lineage: Eukaryota > Metazoa > Chordata > Mammalia > Rodentia > Geomyidae > Megascapheus > Megascapheus bottae. The sequence goes on from JANJXV010000261.1 coordinate 595,097, forward strand.
AAACCTAACCCTAACCCTAATCCTAACTCCAAACTTAAGCCTATATCTAAACTTAACCTTCGACCTTACAATAACCCTAACCCTAAACCAATCACTAATCCTAACCCTAACCCTAACCCTTACCGTTACCCTAAACCTAACCCTAACCCTAACCCTAACCCTAAACCCTAACCCTAACCCTAACCCTAATCCTTACCCTTATCCTAACCCTAACACTAACCCTAACACTTACCCTTACCCTAAAGCCTACCCTATCCCTAACCCTAACCCTAACCCTTACCCTAACCCTAACCCTAACCCTAACCCCAAACCTTACCCTTACCCTAAACCTAACCCTAACCCTTACCCTAAACCTAACCGGAAACCTAACCCTAACCCTTACCCTTATCTTAACACTAACTCTAAACCTAACCCTTCCCCTACCCTAACGCTAACCCTAATCCTAACCCTAACCCTAATCCTAACCCTAACACATACTCTTACCCTAACCCTAACCTTAAACCGTACACTAACCCTAATCCTAATCCTAACCCTTACCCTTACCCTAACCCTATCCATAATCTTAACCCAACCATAACCTAACATTAACCTTAACCCTAACCCTAACCCTTACCCTTACCCTAACCCTGGCGCTAAACCTAACCCTAACCCTAACCCTAAAACTTACCCTAACCCTAACCCTAATCCTAAACCTAACCCTTACCCTTACCCTAACCCTAAACCTAACCCTAACCATAAACCTAACCCTCAACCTAAACCTAACCCAAACCCTTACCCTTACCCTAACCCTAATCCTAACCTTAACCCTAACCCTAACCCTAACCCTTAACCTTACCCTAACCCTAACTCTGAACCTAAAACGAACCCTAATCCTATCCCTAACCCTAACCCTAACCTAACCCTTTACTTAATGCTAACTGTAACCCTAACACTAACCCTTACCCTAAACCTAACCCTAACTCTAACCCTTACCCTTACCCTAACCGTAACCCTCAAACTAACCCTAAAACTAATGCCTAAACCTAAACCTTACCCTAACCCTAACCCTTGCCCTTACCTTAACCCTAACCCTAACCCTAAACCTTACCCTTACCTTTACCCTAACCCTAACCTTAACCCAACCCTAACCCTAAACCTAACCCTTACCCTACCACTAACACTAACCCTAATTTATACCCTAACCCTAAGCCTACCCCTAAACCTTACCCTTTCCCTAACCCTAACCCTAACCCTTACACTTACCCTAACCCTAAACCTAACCCTAAACCTAACAATAGCCTTAACCCTGACCCTAACCTTAAACCTAACCCAAACCTTAACCCTAAACCTAACCCGTAACTTTCCCTAAACCTAAACCTAAACCTAACCCTAACCCTAACCCTAACCCTGACCCTTACCCTTACCCTAACCCTAACCCTACACCTAACCCTAACCCTAACCCTAACACCTAACCCTAACCCTAACCCTAACCCTTACCCTTACCCTTACCCTAACCCTAACCCTGACCCTTACCATTACCCTAACCCTAACCCTAACCTTAACCCCAACCTTAAACCTGACCCTAACCCTAACCCTAACAATTAACCTAACCCTAATCCATACCCTAACCCTAACCCAAAGCCTAACACTTACCCTTACCCTAACCCTAACGCTTACCCTTACCATAACCCTAACCCTAACCCTAACCCCTAACCCTAAACCTAATCCTAACCCCTAAACCTAACCCTAACCATAACCATAACCATTACCCTTATCCTAACCCTACCCCTAACCCTAAAACTTACCCTTTCCCTAACCCCAACCCCAACCCTAACCCTAACCCTTCCCCTAACCCTAAAGCTAACCCTAACACTACCCTAACCATTACCCTTACCCTAACCCTAAACCTAACCATAACCCTAACCCTAACCCTTCCCTTACACTAACCCTAACCCTAACCTTAACCCTAACCCGAACCCTAACCCTAACCCTAAACCTAACCTTAACCCTAACCCTTATCCTTACCCTAACCCTAACCATAATCCTAACCCTAAGACTAACCCTAACCCTATACCTAACCCTTACCCTTACGCTAACCTAACCCTAAACCTAACCGTAACCCTTACCCTTACCCTTAACCTAACCCTAACACTAATCCTAACTATAAACATAACCTTAACCGTAAACCTTACCCTAACACTAACCCTAACCCTAACCCTAAACCTAACCCTAAACCTAAACCTAACCCTTACCCTAACCCTTCCCCTGGCCCTAACCCTAACCCTAACCCTAACCCTAACACTTACACTAACCCTAACTCTAACCCTAACCCTAACACTTACCCTAAACCTAACCCTAACCCTAAACCTTACCCTTACCCTAACCCTAACACTAACCCTAACCCCTAACCCTAACCCTTAACCTAACCCTAACCCTAACATTAACCCTAACGTTACCCTTACCCTAACCCTAAACCTAACTCTAACCCTAACCCAAACCCTAACCCTAACCCTAACACTAACCCTAACCCTTACCCTTAGCCTAACCCTAACTCTAAAATTAAACCTAACCCTAACCCTAACCATAAGCCTAACCCTTACCCTTACCCTAACCCTAACCCTTAACCTAATCCTAACCCTAACCCTAACTCTGAACTTAAACCTATCCCTAACCCTAACCCTCGCCATTACCCTAAACCTAACCCTAAACCTATCACTAACCCTTACTCTAACCCTCACCCTTACCTTATCCTAACCCTAACACTAATCCTAACACTTAACCTTAACCTTACCCTAAACCCTACGCTATCCCTAACCCTAACCCTAACCCTTACCCTAACCCTAACCCTAAACCTAACCCTAAACCTTACCCTTACCCTAAACCTAACCCTAACCCTTACCCTAAACCTAACCCTAACCCTAACCCTTACCTTTACCTTCAACCTAACCCTAAACCTAACCCTAACCCCTATCCTAACGCTAACACTAACCCTAACCCTAACCCTAAACCTAACACATACCCATACCCTAACACTAAACCTAACCTTAACCGTAACCCTAAACCGAACCCTAACCCTTACCCTAACCCATACCCTAACCCTAACGCTAACCCTATCCTTTACCCTTACTCTAACAGTAACCCTAACCTTAACCTAAACCTAAACCTAACCCTAATCCTAACCCTCAACTTACCCTAACCCTAGCGTTAAATCTAACCCTAACCCTAACACTAACACTAAACCTTACCCTAAACATAACAGTAATCCTAATCCTAACCATTACCCTTACCCTAACAACAACCCTAAACGTAACCCTCACCCTCACCCTAACCCTAACTCTAACCTTAACCCTAACCCTTATCCTTACCCTAACCCTAACCCTAACCCTAACGCTAAACCTAACCCTAAACCTAACCCTAACCCTGGCCCTAACCCTAACCCTAACCCTAACCCTAACCCTAACACTTACCCTAACCCTAACCCTAACCATTGCCCTTATGTTAACCCTAACCCTAAACTTAACCCAAACCCTAACCATTACCCTAACCCTAACCCTAAACCTTACCCTAACCCTAACCCTAACCCTAACCTTAAACCTAACCCTAACCCTAACCATAACCCTAACCCTTACCCTTACCCTAACCCTATCCCTAAACCTAACCCTAACCCTGACCCTAACTCTAAACTTAACCCTATCCCTAACCCTATCCCTCGCCCTTACCCTAACACTAACCCTAAACCTATCACTACCCCCAACCCTAACCCTAACCCTTACCCTTAATCTAAACCTAACCCTAACCCTAACCCTAATCCTTACCCTTAACCGAACCCTAACACTAACCCTAACACTTACCCTTACCCTAAACCCTACCCTATCCCTAACCCTAAAACTAACCCTTACCGAATCTCTAACCCTAACCCTAAACCTTACCCTTACCCTAAACCTAACCCTAACCCTAACCCTAACCCTTACCCTTATCTTAACTGTTACCCTAAACCTAACCCTTACCCCTACCCTAACACTAACCCTAACCCTAACCCTAACCCTAACCCTTGCCCTTACCCTAACCCTAACCCTAAACCTATCACTAACCCTAACCCTAACCCTAACCCTTAACCTTAACCTAAACCTAACCCTAACCCTAACCTTAACCCAACCCTAAACCTAACCCTAATCCTAACTCTAACCCTTACCCTTACCCTAACCCTAGTCCTAAACCTTACCCTAACCCCAACCCTAACCCTTACCCTAACCCTAACCATAATCCTAACCCTACCCTTACCCTAACCCTAACAATAAACCTAACCCTAAACCTAACTCTAACCCTAACCTTAACCCTAACCCTTATCCTTCCCCTAATCCTAACCCTAAACCTAACCCTAACCCTAAACCTAACCCTTGCCCTTACCCTAACCCTAACTCAAAACCTAACCCTAACACTTACCCTAACACTAACCCTAACCCTAACCCTAACACTTACCCTTATCCTAACCCTAACCCTAACCCTTACCCTTACCCTAACCCTAACCCTAAACCTAACCCTTACCCTTACCCTTACCCTAACACTAACCCTAAACCTAACCCTAAACCTAACCCTAACCCTACCCCTAACCCTTAGCCTTTCCCTTACCCTAACCCTAAACCTAACCCTAAACCTAACCCAAACCCTAACCTTAACCCTAACCTTAACCCAAATCTAACCCTAACCATAACCCTTACTCTTACCCTAACCCTAACCGTAACCTTAACCCAACCCTAACCCTAACCCTAAACCTAACAATTTCCCTCACACTAACCCGAACCCTCATCCTTACCCTAACCCTATCCCTAACCCGTACCCTTTCCCTAACCCTAACCCTAACCCTTACCTTTAGCCTAAACCTAAACCTGACCCTAAACCTAACCCTAACCCTAACACTAAGCCTAAGCTTAAACCTAACCCAAACCCTAACCCTAACCCTAACCTGCAACTTTCCCTAATCCTAACCCTAAACCTAACCCTATCCCTAACCCTAAACCTGACCCTTACCCTTACCCTAACCCTAACCCTACACCTAACCCTTACCCTAACCCTAACCCTAACACCTAACCCTAACCCTAACCCTAACCCTAACCCTTACCCTTACCCTAAGCCTTACCCTAACTCTGACCCTTACCATTACCCTAACCCTAACCCTAAACTTAACCCCAACCCTAAACCTAACCTTAACCCTAACACTAAATCTAGGCTTAACACTTACCCTTACCCTAACCCTAAACCTAACCCTGACCCTAACACTAACCCTAAACCTAACCACCAACCCTAACCCTCACACTAACACCTAACCCTATCCCTAACCAGAACCATAACACTTACCCTTTTCCTAAGCCTACCCCTAACCCTCAAACTTACGCTTACCCTAACCCCTCCCTAACCCTAACCCTAACCCTAACCCTAACCCTTCCCCTAACCCTAATCCTAACCCTAACCTGACCCTAACCCTTAACCTTACAATAACCTTAAACCTAACCCTAACCCTAACCCTTACCTTACACTAACCCTAACCCTAATCTTAAACCTAATACGAACCCTAACCCTAACCCTAAACCTAACCTTAACCCTAACCCTTATCCTTACCGTAACCCTAACCATAACCCTAACACTAAGCCTAACCCTAACCCAAAACCTAACCCTTACCCTTACGCTAACTTTAACCGTAAAGCTTACCCTAACCCTAACACTAATCCTAACTCTAACCTTAACCTTAACCCTAAGCCTTACCCTTACCCTAACCCTAACCCTAAACCTAACCCTAATCCTTACCCTAATCCTAACCCTAACCATAACCCTTACCCTAACCCTAATCCTTACCCTAATACTTACCCTAACCCTAACCCTAACCATAACCCTTACCCTAACCCTAATCCTTACCCTAAACCTAACCCTAACCCCAAACCTTCCCCTAACCCTAACCCTAACCCTAACCCTACCCTAACACTTACCCTTACCCAAACCTTAAACCTAACCCTAACCCTAACCCTTACCCTTACATTAACCCTAACCCTAACCTTAACCCTAACCCGAAACCTAACAATAACCCTAAACCTAACCTTAATCCTAAACCTTATCCTTACCCTAACCCTAACCATAACCCTAACCCTAAGCCTAATCCTAACCCTAAACTTAACCCTTACGCGAACCCTAACCCGAACCTAACTGTAACCCTTACCCTAACCCTAACCCTAACCCTAACCCTAACACCTAACCCTAACCCTAACCCTAACCTTACCCTTACCCTAACCCTAACCCTAACTCTGACCCTTACCATTACCCTAACCCTAACCCTAACATTAACCCCAACCCTAAACCTAACCCTAACACTATCCATAACCCTTACCCTAACTCTAATTCTTACCCTAACCCTAACCCTAACCCTAACCCTAGGCCTAACACTTACCCATACCCTAACCCTAACCCTAACCCTAACGCTTACTCTCACCCTAACCCTAAACCTAACCCTGACCCTAACACTAACCTGAAACCTAACCGCCAACCCTAAACCTCACACTAACCCCTAACCCTATCCCTAACCATAACCATAACCCTTACCCTTTTCCTAACCCTACCCCTAAGCCTAAAACTTACGCTTACCCTAACGCCTCCCTAAACCTAACCATAACCCTAACCCTTCCCCTAACCCTAATCCTAACCCTAACCCGACCGTAACCCTTACCCTTACCCTAACCTTAAACCTAACACTAACCCTATCCTTACCTTACACTAACCCTAACCCTAATCTTAACCCTAAAACGAACCCTAACCCTAACCCTAAACCTAACCTTAACCCTAACCCTTATCCTTACCCTAACCCTAACCATAACCCTAACCCTAAGCCTAACCCTAACCCAAAACCTAACCTTTACCCTTACGCTAACCCTAACCCTAAACCTAACTGTAAACCTTACCCTAACCCTAACAATAATCCTAACTCTAACCCTAAACTTAACCCTAAGCCTTCCCCTTACCCTAACCCTAACCCTAAACCTAACCCTAACCCTAACCCTAATCCTTACCCTAATCCTAACCCTAACCATAACCCTTACCCTAACCCTAATCCTTACCCTATTCCGTACCATAACCCTAACCCTAACCATAACCCTTACCCTAACCCTAATCCTTACCCTAACCCTAACCCTAACCCTAACCCTTCCCCTAACCCTAACCCTAACCGTACCCTGACCCATACCCTTACCCTAAGCTTAAACCTAACCCTAACCCTAACCCTAACCCTTACCCTTACATTAAACCTAACCCTAACCTTAACCCTAACCCGAACCCTAACCCTAACCCTAAACCTAACCTTAATCCTAACCCTTATCCTTACCCTAACCCTAACCATAACCCTAACCCTAAGCCTAAACCTAACCCTAATCCTAAACCTGACCCTTACCCTTACCCTTACTCGAAACCTAAACCGAAACCTAACCTTAACCCTTACCCTAATCCTGACCCTAACCATAACCCTAACCCTAACCCTAACCCTAACCCTTACCCTAACCGTAACCCTGGCCCTAAACCTAACCCTAACCCTAACCCTCACCCTAACACTTACCCTAACCCTTACCTAACCCTTATCCTAACCCTAACTCTAACCCTAAAACTAACCCTAACCCTAACCCTTACCTTAACACTTAACCCTACCCTAACCCTAACCCTAACCCTAACCCTTACCCTAACCCTAACCCTCACCCTAACACTAACACTTACCCTAACCCTAACCCTAACCCTATCCCTTAACCTAATCCTAACCCTAACCCTAACCCTAACCTCTAACCCTAAACCTTAACCTAACCATAACCCTAACCCAAACCCTTACCCTTACCCTAAACTTAAACCTAACTCTAACCCTAACCCAAACCCTAACCCTTACCCTAACCCAAACCCTAACACTTAACCAAACCATAACCCTAATCCTAACCGTAAACCTAACCCTAACCCTAACCATAAGACTAACCCTTACCCTTACCCTAACCCTAACCTTAAACCTAACCCTAACCCTAACACTAACTCTAAACTTAACCCTAACGCTAACCCTAAACATCGCCCTTACCCTAACCCTAACCCTAAACCTATCACTAACCCTAACCCTAACCCTAACCATTACCCTTAACCTAAACCTAACCCTAAACCTAACCCTAACCCTAACCCTAACCCCTAACCCTAACCCTAACCCTAATCCTTACACTTATCCTAACCCTAACACTAACCCTAACACTTACCCTTACCCTAAACCCTACCCTATCCCTAACCCTAACCCTAACCCTTACCCTAACCCTAACCCTAACCCTAAACCTTACCCTTACCCTAAACCTAACCCTAAACCTTACCCTAAACCTAACCCTAACCCTAACCCTAACCATTACCCTTATCTTAACTCTTACCCCGAACCTAAGCCTTACCCCTACCCTAACATTAAACCTAACCCTAACCCTAACCCTAAACCTAACCCTAACACATACCCTTACCGTAACTCTAACCCTAACCTTAACCGTAACCCTAAACCTAACCCTAACCCTAACCCCAACCCATACCCAAACCCTAACCCTAACCTAACCCTTACACTTACCCTAACCCTAACCTTAACCCAACCCTAAACCTAACCCAAACCCTAACCCTAACCCTAACACTTACCCTTACCCTAACCCTAGCGCTATACCTAATCCTAACCCTAATCCTAACCCTATCTCTTACCCTAACCCTAACCCTAACCCTAAACCTAACCCTAACACTTACCCTAACCCTACCCCTAACCATTACTCTTATCCTAACCCTAACTCTTACCCTACCCCTAACCCTAACCCAAACCCTAACACTTACCCTAACCCTAAACCTAACACTTACCCTTACCCTAACCCTAACTCTAACCCTTAAACTTACCTAACCCTAACCCTAACCTTAACACTTAAACTTACCCTAACCCTAACAATAACCCTAACCCTTACCTAACCCTAACCCTAACCCTAACACTTACCCTAACCCTAACCCTTACCCTAATCCTAACCCTAACCCTTACCTTAATCCTAACCCTAACACTAACTCTAACCCCTAACCCTAACCCCTAACCCAACCCTACCTCTAACCCTAACCCTAACACTAACACTTACCCTTACCCTAACCCTAAACCTAACTCTAACCCTAACCCAAACCCTAACCCTTACCCTAACCCTAACCCTAACTCGTACACTAACCCTAACCCTAACCCTAAACTTCAACCTAACCCTAACCCTAACCATAACCCTAACCCTTACCCTTACCCTAACCATAACCCTAATCCTAACCCTAACCCTAACTCTAAACTTAACCCTATCCCTAAACCTAAACCTCGCCCTTACCCTAACCCTAACCATAAACCTATCACTAACCCTAACCCTAACTCTAAACCTTATCCTTACCCTAAACCTAACCCTAAACCTAACCCTAACCCTAATCCTAACCCTAACACATACTCTTACCCTAACCCTAACCCTAACCCATACCCTAACCCTAACCATAATCCTAACCCTTACCCTTACCCTAACCCTAACCTTAACCTTAACCCAACCATAAACTAACATTAACCCTAACCGTAACCCTAACCCTTACCCATACCCGAACCCTAGCGCTAAACCTAACCCTAACCCTAACCATAACCCTTACCCTAACCCTAACCCTAATCCTAACCATAACCCTTACCCTAACCCTAACCCTAACCCTAACCCTAACACTAACCTTAACCCTAACCCTTATCATTACCCTAACCCTAACCCTAACCCTAACCATAAACCTAACCCTCAACCTAAACCTAACCCTAACCCTTAACCTTACCCTAACCCTAACCCTAACCTTAAACCTAACCCTAACACTAACCCTTACCCTTACCCTAACCCTAACTCTGAACCTAAACCGAACCCTAACCATATCCATAACCGTAACCCTAACCTAATCCTATACTTAATGCTAACGCTAACCCTAACACTAACCCTTACCCTAAACCTAACCGTAAACCTAACCCTTACCCTTACCCAAACCGTAAACCTCAACCTAACCCTAACCCTAAACCTAACTCCTAAACCTAAAGCTTACCCTAACCCTTATCCTTACCCTTACCCTAACCCTAACCCTAAACCTAACCCTAACACTAACCCTAACACTAAACTTAACCCTAACCCTAAACCTAAACCTACACCTAACCCTTACCCTTTCCCTAAACCGAACCCTAACCCTAACCCTTACACTTACGCTACCCCTAATCCTAACCCTAAACCTAACACTAACCCTAACTCTAACCCTAACCTTAAACCTAACCCAAACCCTAACTCTAACCCTAAACCGTAACTTTCCGTAACCCTAACCCTAAACCTAACCCTAACCCTAACCCTAACCCTGACCCTTACCCTTACCCTAACCCGAACCCTACATCTAACCCTAACACCTAACCCTAACCCTAACCCTAACCCTTACACTTACCCTAAACCTAATCCTAACCCTGGCCTTCACCATTACCCTAACCCTAACCCTAACCTTACCCCCATCCATAAACCTAACCCTAACCCTAACCCTAACCCTTACCGTAACCCTAATCCTTACCCTAACCCTAACACTAACCCTAACCCTAAGCCTAACACTTACCCTTACCCTAACACTAACTCTAACCCTAACTCTTACCCTTAACCTAACCCTAAACCTAACCCTAACCCTAACCCTAACCCTAAACCAAACCCCTAAAACCTAACCCTAACCCTACCCCTAACCCTAACCATAACCATAATCCTTACCCTTATCCTAACCATACGCCTAACCCTAAAACTTACTTTACCCTAACCCCAACCCTAACCCTAACCCTAACCCTAACACTTCCTCTAACCCTATTCGTAACCCTAAACCTAACCGTAACAATTGCCCTTACCCTAACCCTAACCCTAACCCTAACCCCTACCCTAACCCTAACCCTAACCCTAACCCTTACCGTAACCCTAACCCTAACCCTAACCCTCACCATAAACCTAACACTAACCCTAACCCTAACCCTTACCCTAATCCTAAACCTAACACTAACTCTAACCCCTAACCCTAACCCTTAACCTAACCCTAACGCTAACCCTAACCCTTACCCTTACCCTTACTCTAACCCAAACCTAACTCTAACTCTAACCCAAACCCTAACCCTTACCCTAACCCTAACCCTACCACTTACCCTAACCCTAACCCTAACCCTAACCTTAAACATAACCTAACATTAACCTTAAACCTAACCCTTACCCTTATCCTAAACCTAACCCTAAACCTAACCCTAACCCTAACCCTAACTCCAAACTTAACCCTATACCTAAACCTAACCCTCGCCTTTACCCTAACCCTAACCGTCAACCTATCACTAATACTAACCCTAACCCTAACCCTTGCCGTTACCCTAAACCTAACCCTAAACCTAACCCTAACCCTAACCCTAACCCTAAACCCTAACGCTAACCCTAACCCTAACCTTAATCCTTACCCTTATCCTAACCCTAACACTAACCCTAACACTTACCCATACCCTAAACCCTACCCTATCCCTAACCCTAACCCTCACCCTTACCCTAACCCTAACCCTAACTCTAAACCTTACCCTTACCCTGAACCGAACCCTAACCCTTACCCTAAACCTAACCCTAAAACTAACCCTAACCCTTACCCTTATGTTAACACTAACCCTAAACCAAACCCTTCCCCTACCCTAACGCGAACCCTAAACGTAACCCTAACCCTAATCCTAACCCTAACACATACTCTTACCCTAACCCTAACTCTAACCCATACCCTAACCCTAATCCTAATCCTAACCCTTACCCTTACCCTAACCCTAACCCTAACCTTAACCCAACCATAACCTAACATTAACCCTAACCCTAACCCTAAACCTTACCTTTACCCTAACCCTAGCGCTAAACCTAACCCTAACCCTAACCGTATCCCTTACCCTAACGCTAACCCTAATCCTAACCCTAACCCTTACTCTTAACTTAACCCTAACCCTAACCCTAACCCTAACCCTAACCCTAACTTTAACCCTAACCCTTATCATTACCCTAACCCTAACCCTAACCCTAACCATAAAACTAACCCTCAACCTAAACCTAACCCTAACCCTTACCCTTACCCTAACCCTAACCCTAAACCTAACCCTAACCCTAACCCTTACCCTTACCCTAACCCTAACTCTGAACCTAAACCGAACCCTAACCCTATCCCTAACCCTAACCCTAACCTAACCCTATACTTAATGCTAACTCTAACACTAACACTAACCCTTACCCTAAACCTAACCCTAACCCTAACCCTTACCCTTACCCTAACCGTAACCCTCAACCTAAACCTAAAACTAAACCTAACGCCTAACCCTAACCCTAACCCTAGCCCTAACGCCTAACCCTAACCCTAACCCTAACCCTTACCCTTACCCTAACCCTAACCCTAAACCTTACCCTTATCTTTACCCTAACCCTAACCTTAACCCAACCCTAACCCTAAACCTAACCCTTACCCAACCACTAACACTAACCCTAACCCTTACCCTAACCCTAAGCCTACCCTTAACTCTTACCCTTTCTTTAACTCTAACCCTAACCCTAACCTTAACCCTAACCCTAAACCTGACCCTAACCCTAACCCTAACAATTAACCTAACCCTAATCCTTACCCTAACCCTAACCCTAAGCCTAACACTGACCCTTACCCTAACCCTAACCCAAATCCTAACGCTTACCCTTATCCTAACCCTAACCCTAACCCTAACCCTAACCCCTAACCCTATCCCTAATCCTAACCCCTAAACCTAACCCTAATTATAACCATAACCCTTACCCTTATCCTAACCCTACCCCTAACCCTAAAACTTACCCTTAACCTAACCACAACCCTAATCCTAACCCTAACCCTAAACCTAACCCTTCCCCTAACCCTAAACCTAACCCTAACCCTACCCTAAATCTTACCCTTACCCTAACCCTAAACCTAACCCTAACCCTAACCCTAACCCTTACCCTTACACTAACCCTAACCCTAACCTTAACCCTAAACCGAACCCTAACCCTAACCCTAAACCTAACCTTAACCCTAACCCTTATCCTTACCTTAACCCTAACCATAACCCTAACCCTAAGCCTAACCATAACCCTATACCTAACCCTTACCCTTACGCTAATTCTAACCCTAAACCTAACCGTAACCCTTACCCTTACCCTTAACCTAACCCTAAGACTAATCCTAACTCTAAACCTAACCTTAACCGTAAGCCTTACCCTTACCCTAACCCTAACCCTAACCCTAAACCTAACCCTAACCCTAACCCTTACCCTAACCCTACCCCTGGCACTAACCCTAACCCTAACCATAACCATAACCCTAACACTTACACTAACCCTAACCCTAACCCTAACCCTAACACTTACCCTAAACCTAACCCTAACCCTAACCCTTACCCTAATCCTAACCCGAACACTAACCCTAACCCCTAACCCTAACCCTTAACCTAACCCTAAACCTAACACTCACCCTAACGGTACCCTTACCCTAACCCTAAACCTAACTCTAACCATAACCCAAACCCTAACCCTAACCCTAACACTAACCCTAACCCTTACCCTAAGCCTAACCCTAACTCTAAACTTAAACCTAACCCTTACCCTAAGCATAAGCCTAACCCTTTACCTAACCCTAACCCTAAACCGAACCCTAACTCTAAACTTAAACCTATCCCTAACCCTAACCCTCGACATTACCCTAACCATAACCCTAAACCTAAAGCTAATCCTTACCCTTATCCTAACCCTAACCCTAACCCTAACACTTACCCTTACCCTAACCCTAAACCTAACTCTAACCCTCACCCAAACACTAACCCTTACCCTAACCCTAATCCTAACCCTTACCCTAACCCTAACCCTAACCCTACACCCTACCCTATCCCTAACCCTAACCCTGAACCTTACCCTAACCCTAACCCTAACCCTAAAACCTTACCATTACCCTAAACCTAACCCTAACCCTTACCCTAAACCAAACCCTAACCCTAACCCTAACCCTTACCCTTACCTTCAACCTAACCCTAAACCTAACCCTTACCCCTACCCTAACGCTAACCCTAACCCAAACCCTAACCCTAACCCTAACACATACCCGTACCCTAACACTAACCCTAACCTTAACCGTAAACCTACACCTATCCCTAACCCTTACCCTAAACCATACCCTAACCCTAACCCTAACCATATCTCTTACCCTTACCCTAACAATAACCCTAACCTTAACCCAAACCTAAACCTAACCCTAAATCTAACCCTTAACCTTACCCTAACCCTAGCGCTAAACCTAACCCTAACCCTAACCCTAACCCTTACACTTATCCTAAACCTAACCCCAACCCTAACACTTACCCTTACCCTAAGCCCTACCCTAACCCTAACCCTAATCCTAACCCTTACCCTAAACCTAACCCTAACCCTAACCCTCACCATTACCTTAACCCTAACCCTAAACCTAATACTTAACCTTACCCTAACGCTAACCGTAACTTCAACCCTAAACCTAACCCTAACACATACCCTTACCCTAACCCTAAACCTAAGACTCACCGTAACCTAAAACCAACCCAAACTTAACCCTAACCCTAACACAAACCCTTACCCTAACACTAACCTTAACCCCAACACTTAACCTAACCATAACCCTAACCCTAACACTTACCGTTACCTAATCCTAACCCTAAGCCTAACCCTAACCCTTAACCTAACTCTAACCCTTACCCTTACCCTAACCCTATCCCTAACCATAAACCTAAACCTAACTCTAAACTTAACCCTAACCTTACCCTTACCAGAACACTAACCCTAACCCTAACCCTAAACCTAACCCTAAAAATAACCCTACCCCTTACCCTTACCCTAAACCTAACCCTAAACCTAACCCTAACCCTTACCTTTACCCTCACACTTACACTAACCTTTAACCTAACCCTAACCCTAACCCTAACCCTAACCCTATCATTAACCTTAACCCTAACCCTTATCTTTACCTAACCCTAACTCTAACCTTAACCTTAACCCTAACCCTTTCCCTTAACCTAACCCTAACCCTAACCCTAACCCTTACCCTTAACCTTACCTAACCCAACCCTAACCCTAAACCTAACCCTAACCCTAAACCTTACGCTTACTCTAAACCTAACCCTAAACCTAACCCTAACCACTGAACTTAACCCTAACCCTAACCCTAACCCTTACACTTACCCTAACCCTAACCCTAACCCGAACCCTAACACTTACACTAACACTAACCCTAACCCTAACCCTTACCCTTACCCTAACCCTAACCATAAACTTAACCCAAACCTAAACCTAAACCTAACCTAACGTTTATCCTAACACTTACCCTAACTCTAAGCCTAACCCTAACGTTAACACGTACCCTAAACATAACCGTAACCCTAACCGTTACCCTAACCGTAATCCTAACCCCAACCCTTACACTAACACTAACACTATCCCTAACCTCTAACCCTAACCAATAACTTAACCTCTAATCCTAACCCTAACCCTAAACCTTACCCTAACCCTAAACTTAACCCATACCCTTACCCTTACTCTAACCCTATCCCTAAACTTAACCCCACAACCAAACCTAACCGTAACCTAAACCCTAACCCTTACCCTTACCCTAACCCTAACCATAAACCTAACCCTAACCCTAAAACTAACCCTTACCCTAACCCTAATCCTAATCCTTACCCTAACCCTTACCCTTACCATTACCCTAAACCTAACCCTAACCCTAAACCTTACCCCAACCCTAACACTAACCCTAACCCTAACCTTAACCCTTACCCTTATCCTTACCTTAACCCTAACCCTAAACCTAACCCTAAACAAAACCCTAACCCTAAAAAAAACCCTTACCCTTAACCTAACCCTAACCCTAAACCTAACCCTAACCCTTACCCTAAACCTAACCCTAACTCTAACCTTAACCCTATCCCTTAACCTTACCCTAACCATAACCCCTATCCTAACCCTAACCCTAACCTTAACCCTTACCCTAGCACTAACCCTAATCCTAACCCTAACCCTTACCCTTACCCTAAACCTACACCATACCCTAACCCTACGCCTAACCCTTTCCCTTAACCTAACCCTAACCCTAACCCTAACTCTAAAACTTACACTTACCCTAACCCTAACCCTATCCCTGAAACCTAAACCTAACCCTAACCCTAACCCTAACCCTTATCCTTACCTTAATCCTAACCCTAAATCTAACCCTTACCCTTAATCTAACTCTAACCCTAACACATACCCTTACCCTAACCCTAACCCTAACCCTAACGGTAACCCTAACCCTAACCCTAACCCTAACCCTAACCCTAACCCTTACGCTAACCCTAGGCCTAACACTAACCCTTACCCTTACCCTAACCCTAACCCCAACCTTAATACCAACATTAAATCTAACCCTAACCCTAACTCTAACCATTACCCTTACCCTAAACCTAACCCTAAATGTAACTCGTAACCCAACCTTAACCCTAATCCTAACCCTAACCGTTAACTTACCCTAAACCTAACCCAAACCTAACCCTAACCCTAACCTTAACCCTATCCCTTACAATTACCCTAACCCTAACATTAACCCTAACCTAACCCTAACACTAACCATACCCTTACTCTAACCCTACACCTACCCCTAACCCTAACCCTAATCCTTACACAAACCCGAACCCTAACCCTAACCCGTACCCTTTCCCTAACCCTAACCCTAACCCCTACCCTTACCCTAAACCTAACATTAAACCGAACCCTAACCCAAACCATAACACTAACACTAACCCTAACCTTAACCCTAATCCTAAACATAACCCTAACCCTTACCCTTACACTAACCGTAACGCTAAACTTAACCCTAACCTAACCCTAACCCTTACCCTTAGCCTAACCCTAACCCTAACCCCTAACCCTAACCCTAACCCTTACCCTTACCCAAACCCTAACTCTAACTCTAACCCTAACCGTAACACTTACCCTAACCCTAACCCTAATCCTAACCCTTACTCTTACCCTAAACCTAACCCTAACCTTAACCCCAACTCTAAACCTAACCCTAATCCTAACCCTTATCCTAACACTTACCCTAACCCAAACACCAACCCTAACCCTTACCCTAACCCTAACCCTAACAGTTACACTTACCCTAACCCTAACCTAACCCTTAACCTAACCCTCACGCTAACCCTAACCACTAAACCTAAACCTTAACCCAACCCTAACCCTAACCCTAACACTTACCCTTACCCTAACCGTAACCCTAAACCTAACCCTAACCCTAACCCTAAACTTAACCCTTTTCCTAACCATAACCCTAATCCTAACCCTAACCCTTACCCTTACCCTAACCCTAACCCTAACCGTAAAACTAACACTTACCCTTACCCTAACCCTAACCCTAACCCTAACCCTAACCCTTACCCTTACCCTTACCCAACCCTAACCCTAAATCTAAACCTAACCCTAACCCTAACCCTAACCCTTACTCTTACCGTAACCCTACCCCTAAACCTAACCATAATCCTAACCCTTATCTTAACACTTACCCTAACCCTAACACCAACCCTAACCCTTACCCTAACCCTAACCCTAACAGTTACACTTAACCTAACCCGAACCCTAACCCTAACCCTTACTCTTACCCTAACCCTAACCCTAAACTTAACCCCAACCCTAAACTTAACCCTAACACTAACCCTTACCCTAACACTTACCCTAATCCTAACCCTAACCTAACACTTACCCTTACCCTAACCCTTACCCTAACACTTACCCTAACCCTAAACTTAAACCCAATCCTTACCCTTACCCTAACCTTAACCCTAACCCTAATCCTTACCCTAAACCTACCCCTAACCCTAATCCTTACGCTTTCCCTAACCCTAACCCTAACCCTAAATCTAACCCTTACCCTTACCCTAACCCTAACCCTAACCCTAACCTTAACCCTAACCCTGACCCTAAACCTAACCCTAACCTTACCCTTACCCTAACCGTAACCCTAAACCTATCCCTAACCCTAACCCTAAACCTACCACCTAAATCTAACCCTAACCCTTACCCTTATCCTAACCCTAACCCTAACCCTAAAACTTACCCTTACCCTAATCCTAACCCTAACCATTACACTTACCCTAACCCTAACCCTAAACTTAACGCCAACCCTAAACCTAACCCTAACCCTAACCCTTACCCTAACACTTACTGCAATCCTAACACTTACCCTTACCCTAAACCTTACCCTAACATTATCCTTAACCCTAACCCTAACCGTAACCCTTACCCTAACCCTAATCGTAACACTAACCCCTATCCCTAATCCTTAACCTAATCCAAACCCTAACCGTAACGCTAACCCTTACCCTTACCCTAACCCTAAACCTAACTCTAACACTAACCCTAACCGTAAACCTAACCCTAACCCTTACCCTCATCCTAAACCTAACTCTTATCCTAACCCTAACCCTAACCCACAACTTAAGCCTAAAACTAACCCTAATCCTAACTCTAACCCTTACCTGTACCCTAACCCTAACCCTAACCCTAACACTTACTCTTACCCTAACCCTAAACCTCACGCTAACCCTAACCCTCACCTTAAACCTAACCCTAACCCTAACCCTAACCTAACCCTAAACCTAACCCTAACCCCTGAACCTAACCATAACCCTAACCCTAACCCTTACACTTACCCTAACCCTAACCCTAACCCGAACCCCAACACTTACACTAACCCTAACCCTATCCCTAACCCTTACCCTTACCCTAACCCTAACCCTAAACTTAACCCAAACCTAAACCTAAACCTAACCCTAACGTTGATCCTAACACTTACCCTAACTCTAACCCTAACCCTAACGCTAACACTTACACTTACCCTAACCTTAACCCTAACCCTAACCGTTACCCTAACCCTAATCCTAACCCCAACCCTTACACTAACCCTAACACTATCCTTAACCTCTAACCCTAACCAATAACTTAACCTCTAATCCTAACCCTAACCCTAAACTTACCCTAACCCTAACCCTAACCCAAACCCTTACCCTTACTCTAACCCTATCCCTAAACTTAACCCCACACCCAAACCTAACCGTAACCTTAACCCTAACCTTTACCCTTAACCTAACCCTAAACCTAAACCTAACCCTAACCCTAACACTAACCCTTACCCTAACCCTAACCCTAAACCTAACCCTAACCCTTACCCTTACCCTAAACATAACTCTAACCCTAAACCTTACCCCAGCCCTAACACTAACCCTAACCCTAACCTTAACCCTTACCCTTATCCTTACCTTAACCCTAACCCTAAACCTAACCCTAAACCTAACCCTAACCCTAAACAATACCCTTACCCTTAACCTAAACCTAACCCTAAACCTAACCCTAACCCTTACCCTAACCCTAACCCTAACCCTAACCTTAACCCTATCCCTTAACCTTACCCTAACCCCCACCCTAACCCTAATCCTATTCCTTACCCTAACCCTACCCCTAATCCTAATCCTTACACTTTCCCTAACCCTAACCCTTACCCTAACCCAATCCCTAACCCTAACCCTTACCCTAACCCGAACCCTAACCCCAATCATTACCCTAACCCTAACCCTAACCCTAACCCCTAACCCTAAACCTAACCCACCCAAACCCTAACCCTAACCCTTACCCTTACCCTAACCCTAAACCTAACTTTAACCCTAACCCTAACCCTAACCCATACCCTAACACTAACCCTATCCCTTAACCTAACTCTAACCCTAACCCTATTCTTAACCCTAAACCTAACCCTAACCCTAAAACTAACCTTAACCCTAAACCTAACCATAAGCTTAACCCTAACCCTAACCCTAACCCTTACCCTTACAATAACCGTAACCCTAAACCTGACACTAACCCTAACCCTAAACCTAAACCTAACCATTAACCTTACCCTAACCCTAACGCTAAACCTAACCTAACCCTAACCCTAACCCCTAACCCTAACCCTAACCCTAACCCTTACACTTATCCTAACCCTAAACCTAACCCTAACACTTACCCTCACCATAACCCCTACCCTAACCCTAACCCTAACCTTAACCCTTACCCTAGCACTAACCCTAATCCTAACCCTAACCCTTACCCTTACCCTAAACCTACACCGTACCCTAACCCTACGCCTAACCCTTTCCCTTAACCTAACCCTAACCCTAACCCTAACTCTAAAACTTACACTTTCCCTACCCCTAATCCTAACCCTTAAACCTAAACCTAAACCTAACCCTAACCCTAACCCTTTTCCTTACCTTAATCCTAACCCTAAATCTAACCCTTACCCTTAACCTAACTCTAACCCTAACCCTAACCCTAACCCTAACACATACCCTTACCCTAACCCTAACCCTAACCCTAACCGTAACCGTAACCCTAACCCTAACTCTAACCCTAACACTTACGCTAACCCTAGGCCTAACACTAACCCTTACCCTTACCCTAACCCTAACCCTAACCTTAATACCAACATTAAATCTAACCCTAACCCTAACTCTAACCATTACCCTTACCCTAAACCTAACCCTAACCGTAACTCGTAACCCAACCCTAACCCTAACCCTAATCCTAACCCTAACCGTTAACTTACCCTAACCCTAACCCAAACCTAACCCTAACCCTAACCTTAACCCTATCCCTTACAATTACCCTAACCCTAACATTAACCCTAACCTAACCCTAACACTAACCATACCCTTACTCTAACCCTACCCCTAACCCTAACCCTAACACTAATCCTTACCCGAACCCGAACCCTAACCCTAACCCGTACCCTTTCCCTAACCCTAACCCTAACCCCTACCCTTACCCTAAACCTAACCCTAAACCGAACCCTAACCCAAACCATAAGACTAACACTAACCCTAACCTTAACCCTAATCCTAAACATAACCCTAACCCTTACCCTTACACTAACCGTAACGCTAAACCTAACCCTAACCTAACCCTAACCCTAACCCTTACCCTTAGCCTAACCCTAACCCTAACCCCTAACCCTAACCCTAACCCTTACCCTTACCCAAACCCTAACTCTAACTCTAACTCTAACCGTAACACTTACCTTAACCCTAACCCTAATCCTAACCCTTACTCTTACACTAAACCTAACCCTAACCTTAACCCCAACCCTAAACCTAACCCTAATCCTAACCCTTATCCTAACACTTACCCTAACCCTAACACCAACCCTAACCCTTACCCTAACCCTAACCCTAACAGTTACACTTACCCTAACCCTAACCTAACCCTTAACCTAACCCTCACCCTAACCCTAACCACTAAAAATAAACCTTAACCCAACCCTAACCCTAACCCTAACCCTAACACTTACCCTTACCCTAACCGTAACCCTAACCTCTAACCCTAACCCTAACCCTAACCTTAACCCTAACCCTAACCCTAACCCTAACCCTAACCCTAACCCTAACCCTAACCCTTACCCTTACCCAACCCTAACCCTAAACCTAAACCTAAACCTAACCCTAACCCTAACCCTAACCCTTACTCTTACCGTAACCCTACCCCTAACCCTAACCCTAATCCTAACCCTTATCTTAACACTTACCCTAACCCTAACACCAACCCTAACCCTTACCCTAACCCTAACCCTAACAGTTACACTTAACCTAACCTTAACCTAACCCTTAACGTAACCCTACCCCTAACGCTAACCCTAATCCTAACACTTACCCAAACCCGAACCCTAACCCTAACCCTTACTCTTACCCTAACCCTAACACTAAACTTAACCCCAACCCTAAACCTAACCCTAACCCTAACCCTTACCCTAACACTTACCCTAATCCTAACCCTAACCTAACACTTACCCTTACCCTAACCCTTACCCTAACCCTTACCCTAACCCTAACCTTAAACCTAATCCTTACCCTTACCCTAACCCTAACTCTAACCCTAACCCTAACCCTAATCCTTACCCTAAACCTACCCCTAACCCTAATCCTTACCCTTTCCCTAACCCTAAATCTAACCCTTACCCTTACCCTAACCCTAACCCTAACCCTACCCTAACCCTAACCCTAACCCTAACCTTAACCCTAACCCTGACCCTAAACCTAACCCTAACCTTACCCTTACCCTAACCCTAACCCTAAACCTATCCCTAAACCTAACCCTAACCCTACCACCTAAACCTAACCCTAACCCTTACCCTTATCCTAACCCTAAACCTAACCCTAACCCTAAAACTTACCCTTACCCTAATCCTAAACCTAACCATTACTCTTACCCTAACCCTAACCCTAAACTTAACCCCAACCCTAAACCTAACCCTAACCCTAACCCTTACCCTAACACTTACTGTAATCCTAACACTTACCCTTACCCTAAACCTTACCCTAATATTATCCATAACCCTAACCCTAACCCTAACCCTTACCCTAGCCCGAACCCTAACACTAACCCCTATCCCTAACCCTTAACCTAATCCAAACCTTTACCCTCATCCTAAACCTAACTCTTACCGTAACCCTAACCCTAACCCAAAACTTAAGCCTAACCCTAACCCTAATCCTAACTCTAACCCTTACCTGTACCCTAACCCTAACCTAACCCTAACACTTACTCTTACCCTAACCCTAAACCTAACCCTAACCCTAACCCTAACCCCTAACCCTAACCCTTAACCCAACCCTAACCCTAACCCTAACCCTGACCCTTACCAGTACCCTACCCCTAACCCTAAACCTTCCACTAATCCTAACCCTAAACCTAACCCTAACCCTAATCCTAACCCTAAACCTAACCCTAACCCTAACCCCTAACACTAACCCTAACCCTAACCCTTACCCTTACCCTAACCCTAACACTTAACCTTACCCTAATCCTAACCCTAACACTTATACTTACCCTAACCATAACCCTAAACTTAACCCCACCCCTAAACCTAACCCTAACCCTAACCCTTTTCCTAACTCTTACACTAACCCTAACCCTAACCCTAAAACTTACACAAACCCTAACCCTAACACTTACACTTACCCTAACCCTAAACCTAACCGTTACCCTAACCCTCACCCTACCCCTAATCCCTAACCCTAACCCTTACAATAAACCTAACCCTAACGCTAACCCTAACCCTTACCCTTACCTTAACCCTAACCCTAAACCTAATCCTTATTCTTACCCTAACACTAACCCTAAACCTACCCCTAATCCTTCGCCTAACCCCTAACCCTACCCCTAAAACTTACCCTTATTCTAACCCTAACCCTAAAACTTACCCTTACCCTAACCCCTACCCTAACCCAACCCTAACTTAACCCTTACCCTAAGCCTTCCCTAACACAAGCTGTAACCCTTACCCTTGCCCTAATCCTAACCCTAACCTTCACCCTAAACCTAACCCTAACCCTTACCCTTACCCTAACCCTAAACCTAATCTAATCCGAACCCTAACCCTATCCCTAACCCTAACTCTTATCCTTACCCTAAACCTCACCCTAAACCTAACTCTAACCATAACCCCTAACCATAACCGTAACCCTAACTCTAACCCTCACCCTAACCCTAACCCTTACCCTTACCCTAACCCTAACCTTAATGCTAACCCTAACCCTAACCCTAACCCTTACCCTAACCCTAACCCTAACCGTAACCGTAAAGCTAAAACTTACGCTTACCCTAAACCTAATCCTAACCCTTACCCTAACCCTAACCTTATCCCTAACATTAAACCTAACCCTAACCCTATCCCTAACCCATACCCTAGCCCTAACCCTAAACCTAATACTAAACCTAACCCTAACCCTAACCGTTACCCATACCCTAATCCTAAACCTAACCATAAACCTAACCCTAACCCAAACCTAACCCTAACCCTTACACTTACTGTAACCCTATCCGTAAACCTAACCCTAACCCTTAACCTAACCCTAACCCTAATCCTAACCCTAATACTTACCCTTACCCTAACCCAAACCCTAACCCTAACCTTAACCCTAACCCTTAACGTTACCCTAACCCTAACCCTAAACCTAATCCTAAACCTAACCCTAACTGTAACCCTAATCATAACCCTAACCCTAACGCTTACCCTAACCCTAACCCTAACCTTAACCCTTATCTTAACCCTAAACCAAACCCTAATCCTAAACGTTTACCTAACCATAACAATAACCCTAACACCTAACCCTAACACTTACCGTAACCCTAACCCTAACCCCTAACCCTAACCCTAACGCTAACACTTACCCTTATCCTAACCCTCATCTAACTCGAACACTTACCCTTACCCTGCCCCCGAACCTAACCCTAACCCTAACCCTAACCCTTACCCTAACCCTAACCCTAAGAATAACCCTAACCCTAAACCTAACCCTAATCCTAACCCTAAACCTTACACTAGCCCTAACCCTAACCCTAACCCTAAACCTTCCCCTAACCCTAAAACTAACCCTTACCCTAACCCTAACCCTTACCCTAACCCTAACCCTAACAATAACCCTAACCCTAAACCTAACCCTAATCCTAACACTAAACCTTACACTAACACTAACCCTAACCCTAACCCGAACCCTTCCCCTAACCCTAAAACTAACCCTTACCCTAACCCTAACCCTACCCCTAAACCATACCCTAACCCTAACCCTAACCCTTACCCTAAACCTAACCCTAACCCTAACACTAACTCTAACACTTACCCTAACCCTAACCCTAACCCTAACGATACTCTAACCCTAACCCTAATCCTAACCCTTATCCTAACCCTAACCCTAACCTTAACCCTAACACATACCCTTACCCTAACCCTAACCCTAACCCTAAACGTAACCCTAAACCTAACCTTAAACCTAACCCTAACCCTAACACTAACCATAACCCTTAAACCTAAAACTAATCCTAACCCTTCCCCTTACCCTAAACCTAACCCTAAACCTAACACTAACCCTAAACCTAACCTAACCCAAACACTTACCCTTACCCTAATCCTCACCCTAAACCTAACCCTAACCCTAACCCTTACCCTAAACCTAACACTTACCCTTACCCTAACCCTAAACCTAACCCTAACCCTAACCCTAAACCTAACCTTTACCCTTACCCTAACCCTAACCCTAATCCTATCCCTGAACCTTACCCTTACCCTAAACCTAACCCTAACCCTTACCCTAAACGTAACCCTAACCCTAACGCTAACCCTAACCCTAACACTTATCTTAATCCTAACCCTAACCCTAACCCTAACCCTAACCCTTACCCTTAACCTAACCCTAACCCTAACCCTAACCCTAACCCTTACCCTTACCCAACCCTAACCCTAAACCTAAACCTAAACCTAACCCTAACCCTAACCCTAACCCTTACTCTTACCGTAACCCTACCCCTAACCCTAACCCTAATCCTAACCCTTATCTTAACACTTACCCTAACCCTAACACCAACCCTAACCCTTACCCTAACCCTAACCCTAACAGTTACACTTAACCTAACCTTAACCTAACCCTTAACGTAACCCTACCCCTAACGCTAACCCTAATCCTAACACTTACCCAAACCCGAACCCTAACCCTAACCCTTACTCTTACCCTAACCCTAACCCTAAACTTAACCCCAACCCTAAACCTAACCCTAACTCTAACCCTTACCGTAACACTTACCCTAATCCTAACCCTAACCTAACACTTACCCTTACCCTAACCCTTACCCTAACCCTAACCTTAAACCTAATCCTTACCCTTACCCTAACCCTAACTCTAACCCTAACCCTAACCCTAATCCTTACCCTAAACCTACCCCTAACCCTAATCCTTACCCTTTCCCTAACCCTAAATCTAACCCTTACCCTTACCCTAACCCTAACCCTAACCCTACCATAACCCTAACCCTAACCCTAACCTTAACCCTAACCCTGACCCTAAACCTAACCCTAACCTTACCCTTAACCTAACCCTAACCCTAAACCTATCCCTAAACCTAACCCTAACCCTACCACTTAAACCTAACCCTAACCCTTACCCTTATCCTAACCCTAAACCTAACCCTAACCCTAAAACTTACCCTTACCCTAATCCTAAACCTAACCATTACTCTTACCCTAACCCTAACCCAAAACTTAACCCCAACCCTAAACCTAACCCTAACCCTAACCCTTACCCTAACACTTACTGTAATCCTAACACTTACCCTTACCCTAAACCTTACCCTAATATTATCCTTAACCCTAACCCTAACCCTAACCCTTACCCTAACCCGAACCCTAACACTAACCCCTATCCCTAACCCTTAACCTAATCCAAACCTTTACCCTCATCCTAAACCTAACTCTTACCGTAACCCTAACCCTAACCCAAAACTTAAGCCTAACCCTAACCCTAATCCTAACTCTAACCCTTACCTGTACCCTAACCCTAACCTAACCCTAACACTTACTCTTACCCTAACCCTAAACCTAACCCTAACCCTAACCCTAACCCCTAACCCTAACCCTTAACCCAACCCTAACCCTAACCCTAACCCTGACCCTTACCAGTACCCTACCCCTAACCCTAAACCTTACACTAATCCTAACCCTAAACCTAACCCTAACCCTAATCCTAACCCTAAACCTAACCCTAACCCTAACCCTAACCCCTAACACTAACCCTAACCCTAACCCTTACCCTTACCCTAACCCTAACACTTACCCTTACCCTAATCCTAACCCTAACACTTATACTTACCCTAACCATAACCCTAAACTTAACCCCACCCCTAAACCTAACCCTAACCCTAACCCTTTTCCTAACTCTTACCCTAACCCTAACCCTAACCCTAACCCTAACACTTACACAAACCTTAACCCTAACACTTACACTTACCCTAACCCTAAACCTAACCGTTACCCTAACCCTCACCCTACCCCTAATCCCTAACCCTAACCCTTACAATAAACCTAACCCTAACGCTAACCCTAACCCTTACCCTTACCTTAACCCTAACCCTAAACCTAATCCTTATTCTTACCCTAACACTAACCCTAAACCTACCCCTAATCCTTCGCCTAACCCCTAACCCTACCCCTAAAACTTACCCTTATTCTAACCCTAACCCTAAAACTTACCCTTACCCTAACCCCTACCCTAACCCAACCCTAACTTAACCCTTACCATAAGCCTTCCCTAACACAAGCCGTAACCCTTACCCTTGCCCTAATCCTAACCCTAACCTTCACCCTAAACCTAACCCTAACCCTTACCCTTACCCTAACCCTAAACCTAATCTAATCCGAACCCTAACCCTATCCCTAACCCTAACTCTTATCCTTACCCTAAACCTCACCATAAACCTAACTCTAACCATAACCCCTAACCCTAACCGTAACCCTAACTCTAACCCTCACCCTAACCCTAACCCTTACCCTTACCCTAACCCTAACCTTAATGCTAACCCTAACCCTAACCCTAACCCTTACCCTAACCCTAACCCTAACCGTAACCGTAAAGCTAAAACTTACGCTTACCCTAAACCTAATCCTAACCCTTACCCTAACCCTAACCTTATCCCTAACATTAAACCTAACCCTAACCCTATCCCTAACCCATACCCTAGCCCTAACCCTAAACCTAATACTAAACCTAACCCTAACCCTAACCGTTACCCATACCCTAACCCTAACCCTAACCATAAACCTAACCCTAACCCAAAACTAACCCTAACCCTTACACTTACTGTAACCCTATCCGTAAACCTAACCCTAACCCTTAACCTAACCCTAACCCTAATCCTAACCCTAATACTTACCCTTACCCTAACCCAAACCCTAACCCTAACCTTAACCCTAACCCTTAACGTTAACCTAACCCTAACCCTAAACCTAATCCTAAACCTAACCCTAACTGTAACCCTAATCATAACCCTAACCCTAACGCTTACCCTAACCCTAACCCTAACCTTAACCCTTATCTTAACCCTAAACCAAACCCTAATCCTAAACGTTTACCTAACCATAACACTAACCCTAACACCTAACACTAACCCTTACCGTAACCCTAACCCTAACCCCTAACCCTAACCCTAACGCTAACACTTACCCTTATCCTAACCCTCATCTAACTCGAACACTTACCCTTACCCTGCCCCCGAACCTAACCCTAACCCTAACCCTAACCCTTACCCTAACCCTAACCCTAAGAATAACCCTAACCCTAAACCTAACCCTAATCCTAACCCTAAACCTTACACTAGCCCTAACCCTAACCCTAACCCTAAACCTTCCCCTAACCCTAAAACTAACCCTTACCCTAACCCTAACCCTAACAATAACCCTAACCCTAAACCTAACCCTAATCCTAACACTAAACCTTACACTAACACTAACCCTAACCCTAACCCTAACCCTTCCCCTAACCCTAAAACTAACCCTTACCCTAACCCTAACCCTACCCCTAAACCATACCCTAACCCTAACCCTAACCCTTACCCTAAACCTAACCCTAACCCTAACACTAACTCTAACACTTACCCTAACCCTAACCCTAACCCTAACGATATTCTAACCCTAACCCTAATCCTAACCCTTATCCTAACCCTAACCCTAACCTTAACCCTAACACATACCCTTACCCTAACCCTAACCCTAACCCTAAATGTAACCCTAAACCTAACCTTAAACCTAACCCTAACCCTAACACTAACCATAACCCTTAAACCTAAAACTAATCCTAACCCTTCCCCTTACCCTAAACCTAACCCTAAACCTAACACTAACCCTAAACCTAACCTAACCCAAACACTTACCCTTACCCTAATCCTCACCCTAAACCTAACCCTAACCCTAACCCTTAAACTAACCCTAACCCTAACCCTAACACTTACACTTACCCTAACCCTAATCCTAACCCTAACCCTAACCCTAAACCTAACGTTTACCCTTACCCTAACCCTAACCCTGATCCTATCCCTGAACCTTACCCTTACCCTAAACCTAACCCTAACCCTTACCCTAAACGTAACCCTAACCCTAATGCTAACCCTAACCCTAACACTTACCTTAATCCTAACCCTAACCCTAACCCTAACCCTAACCCTAACCCTTACCCTTAACCTAAACCTAACCCTAACCCTAACCCTAACCTTAACCCTAAACTTAACCCTAACCCTAACCCTAACCCTAACCCTAACCATAACCTAACCCTAACCCTAACCCTAACCCTTACCCTAACCCTAACCATAACCCTAACAAAAACCTTAACCCTAACCCTAACCCTAACCATAACATTTATCCTTACGCTAACCCTAACCCTAAACCTATCCCTAACCCTAACACTAATCTTAACCCTAAACCTAACCCTAACCTTGCCATACCCTAACCCAAACCCAAAACCTTACACTAACCCTAACCCTAACCCTAACCCTTAACCTTACCCTTACCCTAACCCTAACCCTAACCCTAACCCTAACCCTTACCTTATCCTAACCCTAACCCTAACCCAAACACTTACCCTTACCCAAAACCCTACCCTAACCCTAACCCTAACCCTTAACCTAACTGTAACCCTAACCCTTACCTTACCCTAACCCTAAACCTAACCCTAATCCTAACCCTAACCCTTACCCTTACCCTAAACCTAACCCAAACCTTAACCCCAACCCTAAACCTAACCCTAAACCCAACGCTAACCCTTACTCTTACCCTAAACCTAAACCTAAAACTAACCATAACCCTAACCCTTACCCTTACATTAACCCTAACGCTAATGCTAACCCTAACCCTTACACTTACCCTAATCCTAAACCTTAACCTAACCCTAATCCTAACCCTAACCTTAACCCTAAACCTTACCATTACCCTAACCCTAAACCTAAACCTAAACCTTAACCTTACCCTAACCCTAACCCTTAACCTAACCCTAACACTTACACTTACCCTCAACTTACCCCTAACATTAACGCTAACCCTAACCCTAAACCTAACCCTAACTTTAACCTAACCCTTATCCTTACCCTAACCATAACCCTAACCCTAACCCTGAACCTAATCCTAACCCTAAACCTAACCCTTACCAAAACCCTGACCCTAAACCTAACCCTAAACTTTACCCTTGCCCTAAACCTAACCCTTACCCTATCCCTAAACCTAACCCTAACCATTACCCCAACCCTAACCTTAACCCTAACCCTAAACCTTACCCTTACCCGTACCCTAACCCTAACCTTAACCCTCACCCTAACCCAACTCTAACACTTACCCATACCCTATCCCTAACGCTAAACATTACCCGAACCCAAATCCTATCCCTAACCCTAACTTTTATCCTTACCCTAACCCTAACCCCTAACCCTAAACGTAACCCTAACCCTAATACTTACCCTAACCCTAACCTTAACCCTAAAACTTACCCTAACCCTAACCCTAACCCTAAACCTAACCATAACCCTAACACTTACCCTAAACCAAACCCTAACCCTAACGCTTACACTAACCCTAACCCTAACCCTAACCCTTACCCTAACCCTAACCCTAACCTAACCCTAACTCCTAACCTTAACCCTTAACCTTACCCGAACCCTAAATTTAACCCTAAACTTTACACTTACCCTAACCCTAAACCTAACTCTAACCCTAACACTAACCCTAAACCTAACCCTAACCCTAAACCTAACCCTTACCCTTACACTAACCCTAACCCTAAACCTAACCCTAACCCTTAGCCTAACCCCTAATCCTAACCCTAACCCTAACCCTTACCGTTATCCTAAACCTAACCCTAACCCTAACCCTTACCTTAACCCTAACCCTAACACTTACCCTTACCCTAAACCTAAACCTAACCCTAACCCTAACCCTAAACCTAACCCTTACCCTTACCCTAACCCTAACCCTAATCCTAACCTTAAGCCTTACCCTTACCCTAAACCTAACCCTAACACTTACCCTAAACCTAACCCTAACCCTAACCCTAACCCTAACACTTACCTTAATCCTAACCTTAACCCTAACCCTCCCTTTACCCAAACGCTAACCCTAACCCTAACCCTAAACCTAACACATACCCTTAACCTAACGCTAACCCTAACCCTTACCATAACCCTAAACCTAACCCTAACACTAACACTAACCCTAACCCTTAACCTATCCCTCACCCTAACCCTTACCTTACCCTAACCGTAAACCTAACCTTAACCCGAATCCGAAACCTAAACCTAACCCTAATGCTAACCCTTACCCTTACCCTAAACCTAACCCTAAACCTAACCCTAACCCTTACCCTAACCCTACCCCTAATCCTACCCCTAACACATACCCTTACCCTAAGCTAACCCTAACCCTAAACGTAACCCTAACCGTAAAATTAACACTAACCCTTACCCTTACCCTAACCCTAACCCTAACCCTAACCCTAACACTAAAAATAACCCTAAACCTAACCCTAACCCTTACCCTTCCCCTAACCCTAACCCTAATCCTAACCCTTACCATAACCCTAACCCTAACCCTAATCCTTACCCTAACCCTGACCCTAACCCTAACCCTAAACCTAACACTAACACTAACCCTAAACCTAACCCTAACCCTAACCCTTACCCTTAGCCTAATCCTCACCCTAAATCTAACCGTAACCCTAACCCTTACCATAACCCTAACCCTAACACTTACCCTTACCCTAACCCTAAACCTAACCCTAACCCTAACACTAACACTAACCCTAAGCCCTACCCTAACCCTAACCCTAACCCTAACCCTTACCCTAACCGTAACCTAACCCTAAAACTTACCCTTACCCTAAACCTAACCCTAACCCTTACTCTAACCCTACCCTAACCCTAACCCTAATTTTTACCCTATCCCTAACCCTAACCCTAACCCTAAACTTAACCCTAACCCTAATCCTTACCCTAACCCTAAACCTAACTCTAACCCTAACCCTAAACCTAACCCTAATCCTTACCCTAACCCTAACCCTAACCCTAACCCTAACCCCTAACCCTAACAGTAAACCTAACCATACCCCTTACCTTATCCTAACCCTAACCCTAACCCGAACCCAAAGCCTTAGCCTTACCTTAACTCTAAATCTAAAGCTAACCCTTACCCTTACCCAAATGCTAACCCAAACCCTAACGCTAACCCTAACACATACCCTTACCCTAAACCTAACCCTAACCCTAACCCTAACCCTTACCCTAACCATAACCCTAAACATAACCGTAACCCAAACCCTAACCCTAACCCCTAACCCTAACCTTAACCCTAACCCTAACCCTTACCCTTACCCTAACCCTAACCCTTACCTCAATGCTAACCCTAAACCTAAACCTAACCCTTATCCTAACCCTAACCCTAAACCTAACCCTAACCCTAA
>JANJXV010000261.1:632500-665000 GCA_024803745.1 Megascapheus bottae
ACCCAATCCTTAACCCTTACCCTTACCTTAACCCTCACCCTAAAGCTAACGCATAATCTTACCCAAACGCTAACCCTAACCCTAATCCTAACCCTAACACATACCCTTACCCTAACCCTAAACCTGACCCTTACCGTAACCCTAAACCTAACCCTAACTCTAACGCTAACCCTAACCCTAACCCTTCCCTAATCCTAACCCTAACCCTTACCCTTACCCTAAACCTAACCCAAACCTTAACCCCAACCTTAAACCTAACCCTAAACCCAACGCTAACCCTTACCCTTACCCTGAACCTAAACCTAAAACTAACCATAACCCTAACCCTTACCCTTACCTTAACCCTAACCCTAATCCTAACCCTAAGCCTTACACTTACCCTAACTCTAACCCTTAACCTAACCCTAATCCTAACCCTAACCTTATCCCTAAACCTTACCATTACCCTAACCCTAACCCTAACCCTAACCCTCAACCTAACCCTAACCCTAAACCTAAACCTTAACCTTACCCTAACCCTAACCCTTAACCGAACCCTAACCCTTACGCTTACCCTCAACCTACCCCTAACATTAACGCTAACAATAACCCTAAACCTAACCCTAACCTTAAACCTAACCCTTATCCTTACCCTAACCATAACCCTAACCCTAACCCTGAACCTAATCCTAACACTAAACCTAACCCTTACCATAACCCTGACCCTAAACCTAACCCTAACCCTTACCCTTACCCTAACCCTAACCCTAACCATTACCCCAACCCTAACCTTAACCCTAACCCTAACCCTTACCCATACCCGTACCCTAACCCTAACCTTAACCCTCACCCTAACCCAACTCTAACACTTACCCATACCCTATCCCTAACCCTAAATCTTACCCGAACCCAAATCCTATCCCTAACCCTAACTTTTATCCTTACCCTAACCCTAACCCCTAACCCTAAACGTAACCCTAACCCTAATCCTCACCCTAACCCTAACTTTAACCCTAAACCTTACCCTAACCCTAACCCTAAACCTAACCATAACCCTAACACTTACCCTAAACCAAACCCTAACCTAACGCTTACACTAAACCTAACCCTAACCCTAACCCCTAACCTTAACGCTTAACCTAACCCGAACCCTAAATTTAACCCTAAACTTTACACTTACCGTAAACCTAAACCTAATTCTAACCCTAGCACTAACCCTAAACCTAAACCTAAACCTAAACCTAAACCTAACCCTTACCCTTACCCTAACCCTAACCCTAAACCTAACCCTAACCCTTACCCTAAACCCTAATCCTAACCCTAACCCTAACCCTTACCCTTATCCTAACCCTAACCCTAACCCTAACCCTTACCCTAACCCTAACACTTACCCTTACCCTAACCCTAAACCTACCCCTAACCCTAACCCTAAACCTAACCCTTACCCTTACCCTAACACAAACCCTAATCCTAACCTTAAACCTTACCCTTACCCTAAACCTAACCCTAACCCTTACCCTAAACCTAACCCTAACACTAACCCTAACGCTAACATTTAACTTAATCCTAACCCTAACCCTAACCCTAACCCTAACCCTAACACATACCCTTAACCTAACGCTAACCCTAACCCTTACCATAACCCTAAACCTAACCCTAACACTAACACTAACCCTAACCCTTAACCTAACCCTAACCCTAACCCTTAACCTTACCCTATCCCTAACCTTAACCCTATTCCTAAGAATTTCCCTTACACTAACCCTAACCCTAACCCTAACCATAACCCTTACCCTAACCCTAATCCTAAACTTAATCCTAACCCTTACATTTACCATCACCCTAACCCTAATATTAACCCTAACCCTAACCGTAAACCAAACCCTAACCTTAACGCTAACCCTTATCTTTACCCTAACCATAACCCTAACCCTAACCCTAAAATTAACCCCAACCCTAAACCTAACCCTTACCCTAACCCCAACCCTAAATCTTACCCTAAACCTAATCCTAACCTTAACCCTAACCCTAACCTTTACCTTTATCCTAACCCTAAACATAACCCTAACCCTAACCCTTACCCTAACCCTAACCATAATCCTAACCCTAAACCTTGAAATTACCCTAAACCTAACCCTAACCCTAACCCTCAACCTAACCCTAACTCTAACCCTAAATTTAACTCTAACCCTCACCCTTACCCTAACCCTAACCCTAACCCTAACCCTAACTCTAACCCTAACCGTAAAACTAACCCTAACCTTAAAACTTAACATAAACCTAACCCTAACCATTACACTAACCCTAACCCTTACACTACCCCTAATCCTAACACTAACCCCTAAACTTAACCCTTAACCTAACCCTAATCCTAAACTTAACCCTAACCATTACCCTTATCCTAACCCTAACACTAACCCTGAACTTAAACCTTACCGTAACCCTAACCCTAACCCTTACCCTAACCCTAACCATAACCCTAAACATAACCTTAACTCTAACACTAATCCTTACCCTTGCCCTAACCCTAAACCTAACCCTAAACCTAACACTAAACCTAACCCTAACCCTAACCCTAACCCTTACCCTTACCCTAATCCTAACCCTAAACCTAACCCTAACCCTAACCCTAACCCCTAACCCTAACTCTAACCCTTACCCTTATCCAAATCTAACCCTAACCCTAACACTTACCCTTTCCCTAACCCCTACACTAACCCTAACCCTAACCCAAACCCTTACCCTAACCCTAACCCTAACAATAACCCTTACCATTACCCTAACCCTAAACCTATCCGTAACCCTAACGCTAAACCTAACCCTTACCCTTACCCTAACCCTAACCCTAACCCTAACCCTAACCCTAACGCCTAAACCTAACCCTAACCCTACCCCTACCCTTTACCTTATCCTAACCATAACCCTAACCCAAACACTTACCCTTACCCTACCCCCACCCTAACCCTAACCATAAAACTTACCCTAACTCTAACACAAACCCTTACCTTACCCTAACCCTAAACCTAACCCTAACCCTAACTTTAACCCTTACCCGTACCCTAAACCAAACCCTAACCCTAACCCTAAACCATACCCTTACCCTAACCCTACCCTAACCCGTACCTTAAACCTAACCCTAACCCTAAACCTAACCCTAACCCTAACCCTTACCCTAACCCTAACCCAAACCTTAACCCCAAACCTAAACCTAACCCTAACCCTAACGCTAACCCTAACCCTAACGCTTACCCTAACCCTAACCCTTACCCTTACCCTAACCCTAACCCAAACCTTAACCCCAACCCTAAACGTAACCCTAAACCTAACCCTAACCCTAACCCTAACCCTTACCCTAACCCTAACCCTAATCCTAACCCTAACCCTTACACTTACCCTAACCTTGTCCCTAAACCTAACCCTAATCCTAACCCTTACCTTAACCCTAACCCTAACCCTAACCCTTACCCTTACCCTTACCCTAAACCTAACCGTAACCCTAACCCTTACCCCTACCCCAACGCTACCCCTAACACTAACCCCTAACCTTAACCCTTAACCTAACCCTAACCCTAAATTTAACCCTAAACCTTACCCTATCCCTAACCCTAACCTAACTCTAAATCTAATACTAACCCTAACACTAACCCTTATCGTAACCCTAATCCTAACCATTACCCTAATCCTAACCATAACCCTAACAATAACCTTAACCCTAACCCTAACCCTAAACCTAACATTTACCCTTACCCTAACCCTAACCCTAAACCTAACCCTAACCCTAACCTTAACCCTTACCCGTACCCTAAACCAAACCCTAACCCCAACCCTAAACCTTACCCTTACCCTAAACCTACCCTAACCCGTACCTTAAACCTAAACCAAAACTTAACCCTAACCCTTACCCTAACCCTAACGCTAACCCTTACCCTTACCCTAACCATAACCCAAACCTTAACCCCAAACCTAACCCTAACCCTAACCCTAACGCTAACCCTAACCCTAACGCTTACCCTAACCCTAACCCTTACCCTTACCCTAACCCTAACCCAAAACTTAACCCCAACCCTAAACCTAACTCTAAACCTAACCCTAACCCTAACCCTAACCCTTACCCTAACCCTAACCCAAATCGTAACCCTAACCCTTACACTACCCTAACCTTATCCCTAAACATGACCCTAATCCTAACCCTAACCTTAACCCTAAAACTTACCATTACCCTAACCCTAACCCTAAACCTAAACCTAAACCTTACACTTGCCCTCACCCTACCCCTAGCATTAACCATAACCCTAACCCTAACCCTAACCCTAACCTTAAACCTAACCCTTATACTTACCCTAACCATAACCCTAACCCTAACCGTGAACCTAACCCTAAACCTAAACCTAACCCTTACTCTAACCCTAACCCTAAACCTAAACCTAAACCTTACCCCTACCCTAACCCTAACCCTAAGCCTAACCCTAAACCTAAACCTAACCCTGACCCTAACCCTAACCCTAATCATTACCCTTACCCTAACTGTAAGCCTAACCCTAACCCTTACCCTTACCCGAACCCTCAGCCTAACCTTAACCCTAACCCTAACGAAACCCTAACTCTTACCCTTACACTAACCCTAAACCTAAACCTTACCCGAACCCTAATCCTAACTCTAACTCTTATCCTTACCCTAACCCGTACCCCTAACCCTAACCGTAACCCTAAACCTAACCTAATCCTTACCCTAACCCTAACCCTAAACCTTACCCTAACCCTAACCCTCTACCTAACCCTAAACCTAACCATAACCCTAACAATTACCCTAAACCAAACCCAAACGCTAACCCTTACACTAACCCTAACCCTAACCCTAAACCTTACCCTAACACTAACCCTAACCCTAACCCCTACCCTTAACCCTTAACCTAACCCTAACCCTAAATTTAACCCTAACCCTTACACTTACCCTCACCCAAACCTAACTCTAACCCTAACACTAACCCTAAACCTAACCCTAATCCTAAACCTAAGCCTTACCCTTACCCTAACCCTAAACTTAAACCTAACCCTAACCCTAAACCAAACCCTAAACCTAACCCCAACCCTAACCCTAACCCTAACCCTAACCCAAACCCCTAACCCTAACCCTAACCCTAATCCTTAACCTAACCCTAACCCTAAAACATACCCTAACCCTAACCCTAACCCTAACCCTAAACCTAACCCTAACCCCTAACCTTAACCCTTAACCTAACCCTAACCCTAAATTTAACCCTAACCCGTACACTTAACCTAAACCTAAACCTAACTCTAACCCTAACACTAACCCTAAACCTAAATATTACCGTAACCCTAACCCTAACCCTTACCCTAACCCTAACTATAACCCTAACCATAACCTTAACCCTAACCCTAACACTAACCCTTGCCCTTACACTAACCCTAAACGTAAACCTAACACTAACCCTAACCCTAACCCTAAACCTAACCCTAACCCTAACCCTAACCCCTAAACCTAACCCTAACCCTAACCCTTACCTTAGACTAACCCTAACCTTAACCCTAACACTTACCCTTCCCCTAATCCCTACCCTAACAATTACCCTAACCCTAACCCTAAACCTAACCCTAACCCTAACCCTAACCCTTACCCTAACCCTAACCCTAACCCTAACCCTTACGACTACCCCAACCCTAACCCTAACCTTCACCCAAACCCTAAACCTAACCCTAACCCTAACGCTAACCCTTACCCTTACCCTAACCCTAACCCTAAACCTAACCCTAAACCTAACCATAACCATAACCCTTACCCTAACCCTAATCCTAAACCTAACCCTTCACTCACCATAACCCTAACCCTAAACCTAACCCTAACCCTAACCCTAACCTTAAACCTAAACCTTACCCTAACCCTAACCCTAACCCTAACCATAAAACCTAACCTTAACCCTAACCCTTAACCTTACCCTAACCCTAACCGTAAACATCACCCTAACGCTTACACTTACCCTCACCCGAACCCTAACATTAACCC
This sequence comes from Megascapheus bottae, assembly GCA_024803745.1. Lineage (NCBI taxonomy): Eukaryota > Metazoa > Chordata > Mammalia > Rodentia > Geomyidae > Megascapheus > Megascapheus bottae. The sequence goes on from JANJXV010000261.1 coordinate 638,502, forward strand.
TAACCCTAACCCTAATCCTAAACCTAACCTTAACCCTAACCCTTATCCTTACCCTAACCATAACCCTAACCCTAACCATAAACCTAACCCTAGTCCTAAACCTAACCCTTACCCTAACCCTAACCCTAAACCTAACCTCAAACCTTACCCTTACCCTAACCGTAACGCTAACCCTAACCTTAACCCTAATCCTTACCTTACCCTAACATTAACCCTAACCCTAAACCTAAACCTAATCCTAACCCTAACCCTAACCCTAACCCTAACCCTTACCCTAACCCTAACCCTGATCCAAACCCTAACCCTTTCACTTACCCTAACACTAACCCTAAACCTAACCCTAACCCCAACCCTAACCTTAACCGTAAAACTTACCCTTACCATAACCCTAACCCTAACCTTAATCCTAACCCTAACCCTAACCCTACCCCTACCCGTTACCTTCTCCTAACCCTAACCGTAAACCAAACTCTTACCTTTACTCTAACCCATCCAACCCTAACACTAACCCTAACCCTTAGCCTAACTCTAACCCTAACCCTTACCCTTACCCTAACCCTAAACCTAACCCTAACCCTAACCCTAACCCTTACCCTTACCCTAACACAAACCCTAACCCTAACCCTAAACCTTACCCTTACCCTAAACCTGACCCTAACCCTTAACCTAACCCTAACCCTAAACCTAACCCTTACCCTTACCTTAACCCTAACCCTAAAGCTAACCCTTACCCTTACCGAAACGTTAACACGAACCCTTACCCTTACCCTAACCCTAACACATACCCTTACCCTAACCCTAACCCCAACCCTAACCATTACTCTTACCCTAACTCTAACCCAAACCTTAACCCCAACCCTAAACCTAACTTTAACCCTAAGGCTAACCCTTACCCTTACCCTAAACCTAACCCTAAACCTAACCCTAAACCTAACCCTTACCCTAACACTAATCCTAATCCTAACCCTAACCCTTACACTAACTCTAAACCTCACCCTAATCCTAACCGTAACCTTAACCCTAAACCTTACCATTACCCTAACACTAACCCTAACCATAAACCTCATCCGAACCCTAACCCTAAACCTTAACCTTACCCTAAACCTAACACTAAACCTAACCCTAACACTTACACTTACCCTCACGCTACCCCTAACATTAACCCTAAACCTAACCCTAACCCTAACCCTAACCTTAACCCTAACCCTTACCTTACCCTAACCCTAACCCTAACCCTAAAACTCAAAATAACCCTAACCCTAACCCTAACCCTAACCCTTACCCTAACCCTAACCCTAATCCAAACCCTAACCCTTTCACTTACCCTAACACTAACCCTAAACCTAACCCTAACCCTAACTCTAACCCTAACCCTAACCCTAACCCTAACCCTTACCCTAACCCTAACCCTAACCCTAATCCTAACCCTAACCCTAACCCTACCCCTACCCGTTACCTTATCCCAACCCTAACCCTAACCCAAACACTTACCCTTACCCTAATCCCTATCTAACCCTAACCTTAACCCTAACCCTTACCCTAACTCTAACCCTAACCCTTACCCTTTCCCTAACCCTAAACCTAACCCTAACCCTAACGCTAACCCTTACCCTTACCCTAACCCAAAACCTAACCCTAACTCTAAACCTTACCCTTACCCTAAACCTGACCCTAACCCTTACGCTAAACCTAACCCTAACCCTAATCCTAACCCTTACCCTTACCTTAACCCTAACCCTAAAGATAACCCTTACCGTTACTGAAACGTTAACCCTAACCTAACCCTTACCCTAACCCTAACACATACCCTTACCCTAACCCTAACCCTAACCCTTACTCTTACCCTAACCCTAACCCAAACTTTAACCCCAACCCTAAACCTAACCCTAACCCTAACACTAACCCTTACCCTTACCCTTACCCTAAACCTAACCGTAAACCTAAACCTAAACCTAACCCTTGCCCTAACCCTAACCATAACCCTAATCCTAACCCTAACTCTTACACTAACTCTAAACCTAACCCTAATCAAACCCTAACCTTAACCTTAAAATTTACCATTACCCTAACCCTAACCAGCCATAAACCTAATCCGAACACTAATCCTAAACCTTAACCTTACCCTAAACCTAACCCTAAACCTAACCCTAACACTTACACTTACCCTCACCCTACCCCTAACATTAACCGTAAACCTAACCCTAACCCTAAACCTAACCTTAACCCTAACACTTATACTTACCCTAACCATAACCCTAAACCTAACCCTGAACCTAACCCTAACCCTAAACCTAACCCTTACCCTAACCCTAACCCTAAACCTAAACCTAACCCTTACCCTTACCCTAACCCTAACCCTAACCCTAACCATTACCCTAATCCTAAACTTAACCCTAACCCTAACCCTTACCCTTACCCTAACCCTAACCCTAACCTTAACCCTAACCTTAACCCTAAGCCTAACCCAAACCTAACTCTTACCCTTACTCTAACCTTAACCCTAAACCTAACCCGAACCCTAATCCTATCCTTAACCCTAACTCTTATCCTTACCCTAACCCTAAACCCTAACCCTAACCGTAACCATAACCCTTAACCTAACCCTAAATCTAATCCTTACCCTAACCCTATCCCTAACCCTAAACTTTACCCTAACCCTAACCCTAACCCTAAACCTAAAACTAACCCTAACCCTAACACTTACCCTAAACCAAACCCTAACGCTAACCCTTACAGTAACCCTAATCCTAACCCTAAACCTTAACCTAACACTAACCCTAACCCTAACCCCTACCCTTAACCTTTAACCTAACCCTAACCCTAAATTTAACCATAACCCTTACACTTACCCTAAACCTAAACCTAACTCTAACCCTAACACTAACCCTAACCCTTAACCTTACCGTAACCATAACGCTAACCATTACCCTAACCCTAACCATAACCCTAACCAGAACCTTAACCCTAACCCTAACCCTAAGCCTAAACTTTACCCTTACCCTAACCCTAACGCTAAACCTAACCCTAACCCTAACCCTAACCTTAACCCTAATCCTAACACTAACCCTTGCCCTTACCCTAACCCTAACCGTAAACCTATCACTAACCCTAACCCTAACCCTAAACTTAACCCTAACCCTTACTCTTACTCTAACCCTAACCCTTAACCTAACCCTAACCGTAACCCTAACCCCTAAACCTAACCATAAACCTAACCCTAACCCTCACCCTTACCTTATCCTAATCCTAACCCTAACCCTAACACTTACCCGTACCCTAATCCCTGCCCTAAACCTAACCCTAACCCTTACCCTAACCCTAACCCTAACCCTTACCCTTACCTAACCTTAAACCTAACCCTAACTCTAACCTTAACCCTAACCCTTACCCTTACCCTAACACTAACCCTAACCCTAACCCTAAACCTTACCCTTACCCTAAACATAACCCTAACACTTACCCTAAACATAACCCTAACCCTAACCCTAACAGTAACCCTTACGTTAACCCTAACCCTAACCCTAACCCTTACCCTTATCCAAACGCTAACCCTAACCCTAACCCTAACACATACATTACCCTAACCCTAACCCTAACCCTTACCGTAATCCTAAACCTAACCTAACCCTAACACTAACCCTAAGCCTAACCCTTGCCCTAACCCTAACCCAAACCCTTACCCTTACACTAACCCTAACCCTAACCTGAACCCCAACCCTAAACCTAACCCTAACCCTAACGCTAACCCTTAGCCTTACCCTTACCCTAACACTAAAACTAACCCAAACCCTAACCCTAACCCTAACCCTTACCCTAACCCTAACCCTAAACCTAACCCTGACCCTAACCCTAAAATTAACCCTAAACCTTACCCTAACACTAACCCTAAACCTAACCCTGACCTTAACCCTAACCATAACCCAACCCTAACTCTTACCCTAACCCTAACCCTAAACCTAACCCGAACCCTAATCCTATCCCTAACCCTAACTCTTATCCGTACCCTATCCCTAACCCTGACCCTAACCATAACCCGTAACCCTAACCATAACCCTAATCCTAACCTAACCCTTACCCTAACCCTAACCCTATCTCTAATCCTTACCCTAACCCTAAACCTAACCATAACCCTTACCCTGACCCTAACCCTAAGCCTAACCCTAACCCTAACGCTAACCCTAACACTTACCATAAACCAAACCCTAACCCTATCCCTTACACTAACCCTAAACCTAAACATAACCCTTACCCTAACCCTAACCCTACCCCTAACTCTAACCATAACCCCTAACCTTAACCCTAAACCTAACCCTAACCCTAAACTTAACCCAAACCCTAACCCTTGCCCTAACCCTAAAGCTAACTCTAACCCTAAAACTAACCCTAACCCTAAACCTTACCGTAACCCCAACCCTAACATTTACCCTAACCCTAACCATAACCCTAACCATAATCTTCACCCTAACCCTAACCCTAACCCTTACTTTACCCTTACCTTAACCCTAAAAATAAACCTAACCCGAACCCTAACCCTAAACTTAACCTTAACACTAACACTAACCCTTGCCCTTACCCTAAACCTAACCCTAAACCTAACACTAACCCTAACACTAACCCTAATCCTAAACCTTACCCTTACCCTAAACCTAACCCTAAACACAACCCTATCCCTAACCCTAACCCATAAACCTAACCCTAACCCTAACCCTAACCCTTACCTTATAATAACCCTAACCCTAACACTTACCCTTACCCTAAACCCTACCCTAACCCTAACCCTAACCCTAACCCTTACCTAACCCTAAATCTCACCCTAACCCTAATCCTAACCCTAACCCTTACCCTTACCCTAGCCCTAACACTAACCCAAACCCTAAAACTTACCCTTACCCTAAACCTAACCCTAACCCTTACCCTAAACCTAACCCTAACCCTAACCCTAACACTTACCTTAACCCTAACCCTAACCATTACCCTTACCCAAAAGCTAACCCTAACCCTAACCCTAACCCTAACACATACCTGTACCCTAACCCTAACCCTAACCCTTACCGTAACCCTAAACCTAACCCTAACCCTAACACTAACCCTAACCCTAACCCTAACCCTAACACTAACACTAACCCTAACCCTAACACTAACCCTAACCCTAACCCTAACCCTTACCTTTACCCTCACCCTAACCCTAAACCTAACCATAACGCTAACCCTAACGCTAAACTTAACCCTAACCCTAACCCTAACCCTAACCCTTACCCTTAACTTACCCCTAACCCTAAACCTAACATTAACCCTACCCCTAACCCTAACACCTAACCCTAACCCTAAACTGAACCCTTACCCTTACCCTAAACCTAACCCTAACACTAACACTTACACTAAACCTAAACCAAACCCTAACCCTTACCCTTACCCTAACCCTAACGCTAATCTTAACCCCAACCCTAAACCTAACACTAGCCCTCACCCTAACCCTAACCCTTACCCTAACCCTAACACTAACCCTTATGCTAACCCTAACCCTAACCCTAACTCTAACCTTAACCCTTAACCTAACACTAACACTAACCCTAACACCTAACCCTAACCCCACACCCTAATCCTAACCCTAACCGCTAACCCTAACCCTAACCCTAAGCCTTACCCGTACCCTAACCCTAACCCCTAACCTTAATCCTAACCATAACCGCTAACCTAATCCTAACCCTAAGCCTTACCCGTACCCTAACCCTAACCCTAACACTTACCCTTACAATAACCCCTACCCTAACACTAACCCTAAGCCTAATCCTTACTCTAACCCTAAGCCTAACCCTAACACTAACCCTTACCCGTACCCTAACCCTAATCCTAATCTTAACCGTAACGCTAACCCTAACCCTTACACTTACCCTAACCCTAAACCTAACCCTCACCCTAAACCTAAAACTTACACTTACCCTAATCCTAACCCTAAACCTTACACTAACCCTAACCCTAACCCTAACCCTTACCCTTACCCGAACGCTAACCCTAACCCTAAACATAACCATAACACATACCCTTAACCTAACCCTAACCCTAACCGTAACCCTAAACCTAACCCTAACCTTAACCCTAACCCTACCACTTACCCTAACCCTAACCCTAACCCTTACCCTTACCCAAACCCTAACCTTAACCATAAACTTAACCCTAACCCTAACCCTATCCCGAACCTTTACCCTAACCCTAACCCTAAATCTAACCCTAACATTTACTCTTATCCTTACACTAACCCTAACCCTAAACCTAATCCTAAACCCATACCCTCACCCTAACCCTAAAATTAAACCCAACCCTAACCCTAAACCTAACCTCAAACCTAACCCTTATCCTTATCCTAACCCTAACCGGAAGCCTAAACCTAACCCTAACCCCAAACTTAACCATTACCCTTACCCTAACCCTAACCCTAAACCGAACCCTTTCCCTTACCCTTACCCTAACCCTAAACCTACCCCTAAACTTAATCCTAATCTTAACCCTAACCCTTACCCTACCCTAAACCTAACACTAAATCTAAACCTAACCCTAACACTAACCCTAATCCCTAACCCTAAGCCTAACCCTAAACCTTACCTAAACCTAATCCTAACCCTAACCCTAACCCTAATCCTTACCCTACCCCAAACCCTAACCCTTACTCTTTCCCTACCTAAACCTGACCCTAACCCTAAACCTAACACTAACCCTATCTCTAACCCTTACCTTAAACCTAACCATAATCCTAACCCTAACCCTTGCCCTTACCCTAATCCTAACCATAACCCTAAACCTAACAATAACCTTAACCTTAAACCTTACCGTAATCCTAATCCTAACCCCTAACCTTAACCCTTAACCTAAACCTAACCCTATACTTAACCCTTAACATTACCCTTACCCTAACCCTAAACCTAACTCTAAACCTAACACTAACCCTAACCTTAAACCTTACCGTAACCCTAACCCTAACCCTTACCTTAAGCCTAACAATAACCCTAAACATAACCTTAACCCTAACCCTAACCCTAACCCTAACCTTACCCTTACCCTAACCCTAACCCTAAACCTAACCCTAACGCTAACCCTACCCTAAACTTAACCCTAACCCTAATCCTAACCCTTGCCCTTACCCTAACCCTAACCCTAAACCTAACACTAACCCTAACACTAACCCTAACCCTAAACCTTACCCTTACCCTAAACCTAACCCTAAATCTAAACCAAATCCTAACCCTAACCTTAACCCTAACACTTACCCTAACCTAACCCTAACCGTAACACCTAACACTAAAGCTAACCCTAACCCTAATCCTAACACTTACCCTTACCCTAAACCTAACCCTAACCGTAACCCTTAACCTAACCCTAACCCTAACACTAACCCTAACATTTACCCTAACACTAACCCTAACACTAACCCTAACCCTAACCTTACACTAAACCTACCCCTAAACCCAACGCTATCCCTAACCCTAACCCCTAAACCTAACCCTAACCCTAACCCTAACACTTACCTTATCCTAGCCCTAACACTAACCCTAACCCTAAAACTTACCCTTACCCTAAACCTAACCCTAACCCTTACAATAAACCTAACCCTAACCCTAACCCTAACACTTCCCTTAATCCTAACCCTAACCATTACCCTTACCCAAAAGCTAACCCTAACCCTAACCCTAACCCTAACACATAGGCTTACACTAACCCTAACCCTAACACTTACCGTAACCCTAAACCTAACCCTAACCCTAACACTAACCCTAACCCTAACACTAACACTAACACTAACCCTAACCCTAACACTAACCCTAACCCTAACCCTAACCCTTACCCTTACCCTCACCCTAACCCTAAACCTAACCCTAAATCTAACCCTAACGCTAAACATAACCCTAACCCTAACCCTAAACCTAACCCTTACCCTTAACTTAGCCCTAACCCTAAACCTAATATTAACCCTAACCCTAACCCTAACACCTAAACCTAACCCTAATCTGAACCCTTACCCTTACCCTAACGCTAACCCTAACCCTAACCCTAACACTTACCTTAAACCTAAACCAAACCCTAACCCTTACCCTTACCCTAACCCTAACGCTAATCTTAACCCCAACCCTAAACCTAACCCTAGCCCTCACCCTAACCCTAACCCTTACCCTAACCCTAACACTAACCCTTATGCTAACAATAACCCTAACCCTAACTCTAACCCTAACCCTTAACCTAACCCTAACACTAACCCTAACACCTAACCCTAACCCTTACCCTAACCCTAACCCTAACCCTAACCCCTAACCCTAACCCTAACCCTAACCGCTAACCGTAATCCTAAGCCTTACCCGTACCTTAACCCTAACCCTAACCCTAACACTTACCCTTACAATAACCCCTACCCTAACACTAACTCTAAGCCTAATCCTTACTCTAACCCTAAACCTAACCCTAACACTAATCCTTACCCGTACCCTAACCCTAATCCTAATCCTAACCCTAACGCTAACCCTAACCCTTACCCTTACCCTAACCCTAAACCTAACCCTAAACATAACCCTAACCCTAACCTTAACCCTAATCCTTACCCTTACCCTAACCCTAACCCTAACCCTAAACCTAATCCTAACATTAACTCTTATCCTTACCCTAACCCTAACGCTAAACCTAATCCTACCCCATACCCTCACCCTAACCCTAAACTTAAACCTAACCCTAACCCTAACCCTAACCTCAACCCTAACCCTTATCCTCACCCAAACCCTAAGCCTAAACCTAACCCTAACCCCAAACTTAACCATTACCCTTATCCTAACCCTAAACCTAAACCTAACCCTATCCCTTACCCTTACCCTAACCCTAAACCTACCCCTAACCTTAATCCTAATCTTAACCCTAACCCTTACCCTACCCTAAACCTAACACTAAATCTAAACCTAACCCTAACCCTAACCCTAACCCCTAACCCTAACCCTAACCCTAAACCTTACCTAACCCTAATCCTAACCCTAACCCTAACCCTAATCCTTACCCTAACCCAAACCCTAAACCTTACTCTTTCCCTACCTAAACCTGACCCTAACCCTAAACCTAACCCTAACCCTAACGCAAACCCTTACCCTAACCCTAACCCTAACCCTAACCCAAACCCTAAACCTTACTCTTTCCCTACCTAAACCTGACCCTAACCCTAATCCTATCCCTAACCCTAACTCTTATCCGTACCCTATCCCTAACCCTGACCCTAACCATAACCCGTAACCCTAACCATAACCCTAATCCTAACCTAACCCTTACCCTAACCCTAACCCTATCTCTAATCCTTACCCTAACCCTAAACCTAACCATAACCCTTACCCTGACCCTAACCCTAAGCCTAACCCTAACCCTAACGCTAACCCTAACACTTACCATAAACCAAACCCTAACCCTATCCCTTACACTAACCCTAAACCTAAACATAACCCTTACCCTAACCCTAACCCTACCCCTAACTCTAACCATAACCCCTAACCTTAACCCTAAACCTAACCCTAACCCTAAACTTAACCCAAACCCTAACCCTTGCCCTAACCCTAAAGCTAACTCTAACCCTAAAACTAACCCTAACCCTAAACCTTACCGTAACCCCAACCCTAACATTTACCCTAACCCTAACCATAACCCTAACCATAATCTTCACCCTAACCCTAACCCTAACCCTTACTTTACCCTTACCTTAACCCTAAAAATAAACCTAACCCGAACCCTAACCCTAAACTTAACCTTAACACTAACACTAACCCTTGCCCTTACCCTAAACCTAACCCTAAACCTAACACTAACCCTAACACTAACCCTAATCCTAAACCTTACCCTTACCCTAAACCTAACCCTAAACACAACCCTATCCCTAACCCTAACCCATAAACCTAACCCTAACCCTAACCCTAACCCTTACCTTATAATAACCCTAACCCTAACACTTACCCTTACCCTAAACCCTACCCTAACCCTAACCCTAACCCTAACCCTTACCTAACCCTAAATCTCACCCTAACCCTAATCCTAACCCTAACCCTTACCCTTACCCTAGCCCTAACACTAACCCAAACCCTAAAACTTACCCTTACCCTAAACCTAACCCTAACCCTTACCCTAAACCTAACCCTAACCCTAACCCTAACACTTACCTTAACCCTAACCCTAACCATTACCCTTACCCAAAAGCTAACCCTAACCCTAACCCTAACCCTAACACATACCTGTACCCTAACCCTAACCCTAACCCTTACCGTAACCCTAAACCTAACCCTAACCCTAACACTAACCCTAACCCTAACCCTAACCCTAACACTAACACTAACCCTAACCCTAACACTAACCCTAACCCTAACCCTAACCCTTACCTTTACCCTCACCCTAACCCTAAACCTAACCATAACGCTAACCCTAACGCTAAACTTAACCCTAACCCTAACCCTAACCCTAACCCTTACCCTTAACTTACCCCTAACCCTAAACCTAACATTAACCCTACCCCTAACCCTAACACCTAACCCTAACCCTAAACTGAACCCTTACCCTTACCCTAAACCTAACCCTAACACTAACACTTACACTAAACCTAAACCAAACCCTAACCCTTACCCTTACCCTAACCCTAACGCTAATCTTAACCCCAACCCTAAACCTAACACTAGCCCTCACCCTAACCCTAACCCTTACCCTAACCCTAACACTAACCCTTATGCTAACCCTAACCCTAACCCTAACTCTAACCTTAACCCTTAACCTAACACTAACACTAACCCTAACACCTAACCCTAACCCCACACCCTAATCCTAACCCTAACCGCTAACCCTAACCCTAACCCTAAGCCTTACCCGTACCCTAACCCTAACCCCTAACCTTAATCCTAACCATAACCGCTAACCTAATCCTAACCCTAAGCCTTACCCGTACCCTAACCCTAACCCTAACACTTACCCTTACAATAACCCCTACCCTAACACTAACCCTAAGCCTAATCCTTACTCTAACCCTAAGCCTAACCCTAACACTAACCCTTACCCGTACCCTAACCCTAATCCTAATCTTAACCGTAACGCTAACCCTAACCCTTACACTTACCCTAACCCTAAACCTAACCCTCACCCTAAACCTAAAACTTACACTTACCCTAATCCTAACCCTAAACCTTACACTAACCCTAACCCTAACCCTAACCCTTACCCTTACCCGAACGCTAACCCTAACCCTAAACATAACCATAACACATACCCTTAACCTAACCCTAACCCTAACCGTAACCCTAAACCTAACCCTAACCTTAACCCTAACCCTACCACTTACCCTAACCCTAACCCTAACCCTTACCCTTACCCAAACCCTAACCTTAACCATAAACTTAACCCTAACCCTAACCCTATCCCGAACCTTTACCCTAACCCTAACCCTAAATCTAACCCTAACATTTACTCTTATCCTTACACTAACCCTAACCCTAAACCTAATCCTAAACCCATACCCTCACCCTAACCCTAAAATTAAACCCAACCCTAACCCTAAACCTAACCTCAAACCTAACCCTTATCCTTATCCTAACCCTAACCGGAAGCCTAAACCTAACCCTAACCCCAAACTTAACCATTACCCTTACCCTAACCCTAACCCTAAACCGAACCCTTTCCCTTACCCTTACCCTAACCCTAAACCTACCCCTAAACTTAATCCTAATCTTAACCCTAACCCTTACCCTACCCTAAACCTAACACTAAATCTAAACCTAACCCTAACACTAACCCTAATCCCTAACCCTAAGCCTAACCCTAAACCTTACCTAAACCTAATCCTAACCCTAACCCTAACCCTAATCCTTACCCTACCCCAAACCCTAACCCTTACTCTTTCCCTACCTAAACCTGACCCTAACCCTAAACCTAACACTAACCCTATCTCTAACCCTTACCTTAAACCTAACCATAATCCTAACCCTAACCCTTGCCCTTACCCTAATCCTAACCATAACCCTAAACCTAACAATAACCTTAACCTTAAACCTTACCGTAATCCTAATCCTAACCCCTAACCTTAACCCTTAACCTAAACCTAACCCTATACTTAACCCTTAACATTACCCTTACCCTAACCCTAAACCTAACTCTAAACCTAACACTAACCCTAACCTTAAACCTTACCGTAACCCTAACCCTAACCCTTACCTTAAGCCTAACAATAACCCTAAACATAACCTTAACCCTAACCCTAACCCTAACCCTAACCTTACCCTTACCCTAACCCTAACCCTAAACCTAACCCTAACGCTAACCCTACCCTAAACTTAACCCTAACCCTAATCCTAACCCTTGCCCTTACCCTAACCCTAACCCTAAACCTAACACTAACCCTAACACTAACCCTAACCCTAAACCTTACCCTTACCCTAAACCTAACCCTAAATCTAAACCAAATCCTAACCCTAACCTTAACCCTAACACTTACCCTAACCTAACCCTAACCGTAACACCTAACACTAAAGCTAACCCTAACCCTAATCCTAACACTTACCCTTACCCTAAACCTAACCCTAACCGTAACCCTTAACCTAACCCTAACCCTAACACTAACCCTAACATTTACCCTAACACTAACCCTAACACTAACCCTAACCCTAACCTTACACTAAACCTACCCCTAAACCCAACGCTATCCCTAACCCTAACCCCTAAACCTAACCCTAACCCTAACCCTAACACTTACCTTATCCTAGCCCTAACACTAACCCTAACCCTAAAACTTACCCTTACCCTAAACCTAACCCTAACCCTTACAATAAACCTAACCCTAACCCTAACCCTAACACTTCCCTTAATCCTAACCCTAACCATTACCCTTACCCAAAAGCTAACCCTAACCCTAACCCTAACCCTAACACATAGGCTTACACTAACCCTAACCCTAACACTTACCGTAACCCTAAACCTAACCCTAACCCTAACACTAACCCTAACCCTAACACTAACACTAACACTAACCCTAACCCTAACACTAACCCTAACCCTAACCCTAACCCTTACCCTTACCCTCACCCTAACCCTAAACCTAACCCTAAATCTAACCCTAACGCTAAACATAACCCTAACCCTAACCCTAAACCTAACCCTTACCCTTAACTTAGCCCTAACCCTAAACCTAATATTAACCCTAACCCTAACCCTAACACCTAAACCTAACCCTAATCTGAACCCTTACCCTTACCCTAACGCTAACCCTAACCCTAACCCTAACACTTACCTTAAACCTAAACCAAACCCTAACCCTTACCCTTACCCTAACCCTAACGCTAATCTTAACCCCAACCCTAAACCTAACCCTAGCCCTCACCCTAACCCTAACCCTTACCCTAACCCTAACACTAACCCTTATGCTAACAATAACCCTAACCCTAACTCTAACCCTAACCCTTAACCTAACCCTAACACTAACCCTAACACCTAACCCTAACCCTTACCCTAACCCTAACCCTAACCCTAACCCCTAACCCTAACCCTAACCCTAACCCTAACCCCTAACCCTAACCCTAACCCTAACCGCTAACCGTAATCCTAAGCCTTACCCGTACCTTAACCCTAACCCTAACCCTAACACTTACCCTTACAATAACCCCTACCCTAACACTAACTCTAAGCCTAATCCTTACTCTAACCCTAAACCTAACCCTAACACTAATCCTTACCCGTACCCTAACCCTAATCCTAATCCTAACCCTAACGCTAACCCTAACCCTTACCCTTACCCTAACCCTAAACCTAACCCTAAACATAACCCTAACCCTAACCTTAACCCTAATCCTTACCCTTACCCTAACCCTAACCCTAACCCTAAACCTAATCCTAACATTAACTCTTATCCTTACCCTAACCCTAACGCTAAACCTAATCCTACCCCATACCCTCACCCTAACCCTAAACTTAAACCTAACCCTAACCCTAACCCTAACCTCAACCCTAACCCTTATCCTCACCCAAACCCTAAGCCTAAACCTAACCCTAACCCCAAACTTAACCATTACCCTTATCCTAACCCTAAACCTAAACCTAACCCTATCCCTTACCCTTACCCTAACCCTAAACCTACCCCTAACCTTAATCCTAATCTTAACCCTAACCCTTACCCTACCCTAAACCTAACACTAAATCTAAACCTAACCCTAACCCTAACCCTAACCCCTAACCCTAACCCTAACCCTAAACCTTACCTAACCCTAATCCTAACCCTAACCCTAACCCTAATCCTTACCCTAACCCAAACCCTAAACCTTACTCTTTCCCTACCTAAACCTGACCCTAACCCTAAACCTAACCCTAACCCTAACGCAAACCCTTACCCTAACCCTAACCCTAATCCTAACCCTAACCCTTGCCCTTATCCTAACCCTAACCCTAACCCTAACCCTAAACCTAACAATAACCTTAACCTTAAACCTTACCGTAACACTAACCCTAACCCGCAAACTTAAAGCTTAACCTAACCCTAATCGTAAACTTAACCCTTACCATTACCCTTACCCTAACCCTAAACCTAACTCTAACCCTAACACTAACCCTAACCTTAAACCTTACCGTAACCCTAACCCTAACCCATACCTTAAGCCTAACGATAACCCTAAACATAACCTTAACCCTAACCCTAACCATAACCATAACCCTAACCTTACCCTTACCCTAACCCTAACCCTAAACCTAACCCTAACCCTACCCCTACCCTAACCTTAACCCTAAACCTAATCCTAACCCTTGCCCTTACCCTAACCCTAACCCTAACCCTAAACCTAACACTAGCCCTAACCCTAATCCTAACCCTTACCCTTACCCTAACCCTAACCCTAAATCTAACCCTAACCCTAAACCTAACCACTAACCCTAACCTTAACCCTAAGTCTTACCTAACACTAAACCTAAACCTAACCCTAAACCTAACCCTAGCCCTTACCCTTCCCATAACCCTAACCCTAATCCTAACCCTAAACCTTACCCTTACCCTAAACCTAACCCTAACCCTTACCCTAAACCTAACCCTAACCCTAACCCTAACCCTTACCTTAATCCTAACCCTAAACCTAACCCTTACCCTTACCCAAACGCTAACCCTAACCCTAACCCTAACCCAACCCTAACTTTTACCCTTACCCTAACCCTAACCCTAAAACTAACCTGAACGCTAACCCTATCCCTACCCTTAATATTTAATCTTACCCTAATCCTAACCCTAAAGCTAACCCTAACCCTTACCCCTACCCTAACCATAACCCTAACCCTAACCCTTACCCTACCCTAACCCTAACCCTAATCCTTACCCTTACCCTAACCCTAAACCTAAACTAACCCTAACCCTATACTTAACCCTAACCCTAACCCACACCGCAACCATAAACCTAACAATAATCCTAACCCTAACCCTAACCCTAACCCAAACCCTAAACCTAAACCTAACCCTAACCCTAACCATTACCCTAACCCTGACCCTAACCTTATCCCTAACCCTAACCCAACCCTATCTCTTACCCTTACCCTAACACTAACCCTAAAACTTACCCGAAACCTAACACTATCCCTAACCCTAACTCTTACCCTTACCCTAACCCTAACCCTAAACCTAACCTGAACCCTAACCCTATCCCTAGCCCTAACATTTATCCTTACCCTAATCCTAACCCTAAACCTAACCCTAACCCTTACCCCTACCCTAACCGTAACCCTTACTCTAACCCTAACACTAACCTTAACCCTAAGCTTAACCCTAACCCTAACCCGAACCTTTACCCTAACCCTAACCGTAACCCTAACCCTAACCCATACCCTAACCCTAACCCTAATCCTAACCCTAACCCTTACCCTTACCCTAACCCTAAACCTAACCCTCACCCTAAACCTAAAACTTACACTTACCCTAAGCTAACCCAAAACCTTACACTAAACCTAACCCTAACCCTAACCCTTACCCTTACCCGAACGCTAACCCTATCCCTAACCCTAACCATAACACATACCCTTAACCTAAACCTAACCCTAACCGTAACCGTAACCCTAACCCTAACCCTAACACTAACACTAACCCTAAACCTAACCCTTACCCTAACCCCAACCCTAACCCTTACCGTAACCCTAACCCTAATCCTAACCTTAACCCCAACACTAAATCTAACCCTAACCCTAACCCTTACCGTAACCCTGACCCTAATCCTGACCCTAAATCTTACCCTTACCCCAACCCTAACCCTAACCCTAAACATAATCCTAACCCTAACCTTAAGCCTAATCCTTACCCTTACCCTAACCCTAACCCTAACCCTAAACCTAATCCTAATCCTAACATTAACTCTTATCCTTACCCTAACCCTAACCCTAAACCTAATCCTACCCCATAACCTCACCCTAACCCTAAACTTAAACCTAACCCTAACCCTAACCCTAACCTCAACCCTAACTCTTATCCTCACCCTAACCCTAACCCTAAGCCTAAACCTAACCCTAACCCCACACTTAACCATTACCCTTATCCTAACCCTAAACCTAAACCTAACCCTATCCCTTACCCTTACCCTAACCCTAAACCTACCCCTAACCTTAATCCTAATCTTAACCCTAACCCTTACACTACCCTAAACATAACACTAAATCTAAAACCTAACCCTAACCCTAACCCTAACCCCTAACCCTAACCCTAACCCTAAACCTTACCTAACCCTAATCCTAACCCTAAACCTAACCCTAATCCTTACCCTAACCCAAACCCTAAACCTTACTCTTTCCCTACCTAAACCTGAACCTAACCCTAAACCTAACCCTAACCCTAACGCTAACCCTTACCCTAACCCTAACCCTAATCCTAACCCTAACCCTTGCCCTTACCCTAACCCTAACCCTAACCCTAAACCTAACAATAACCTTAACCTTAAACCTTACCGTAACCCTAACCCTAACCCCCAAACTTAACCCTTAACCTAACCCTAACCCTAAACTTAAACCTAACCCTAACCCTAACCCTAACCTCAACCCTAACTCTTATCCTCACCCTAACCCTAACCACTAACCCTAACCTTAACCCTAACCCTTACCTAACCCTAAACCTAAACCTAACCCTAAACCTAACCCTAGCCCTTACCCTTCCCCTAACTCTAACCCTAATCCTAACCCTAAACCTTACACTTACTTTAAACCTAACCCTAACCCTTACCCTAAACCTAACCCTAACCCTAAACCTAACCCTTACCTTAATCCTAACCCTAACCCTAAACCTTACCCTAAACCTAACACTAACCCTTACCCTAAACCTAACCCTAACCCTAACCCAACCCTAACTTTTACCCTTACCCTAACCTTAACCCTAAACCTAACCGGAACCCTAACCCTATCCCTACCACTAATATTTATCCTTACCCTAATCCTAACCCTAAAGCTAACCCTAACCCTTACCCCTACCCTAACCGTAACCCTAACCCTAACCCTAACCCTAAACCTTACCCTAACCCTAAACCTAACCCTAATCCTTACCCTTACCTAACCCTAACCCTAAACTAACCCTAACCCTAAACTTAAACCTAACCCTAACCCTAACTCAAACCGTAACCCTAAACCTAACAATAATCCTTACCCTAACCCTAACCCTAACCCAAACCCTAAACCTAAACTTAACCCTAACCCTAACCCTTACCCTAACCCTGACCCTAACCTTATCCCTAACCCTAACCCAACCCTAACACTTACCCTTACCCCAACCCTAACCCTAAAACTTACCCGAAACCTAACCCTATCCCTAACCCTAACTCTTACCCTTACCCTAACCCTAACCCTAAACCTAACATGAACCCTAACCCTATCCCTAACCCTAACATTTATCCTTACCCTAATCCTAACCCTAAACCTAACCCTAACCCTTACCCCTACATTAACCGTAATCCTTACCCTAACCCTAACACTAACCTTAACCCTAACCTTAACCCTAACCCGAACCCGAACCTTTACCCTTACCCTAACACTAATCCTAAACCTAAACCTAACCCTAACCCTAACCGTAACCCTAACTCTTACCCTAACCCTAACCCTAATCCTAACCCAAAACCTTACCCTTACGCTAAACCTAACCCTAAAACTAAACCAAACCCTAACCCTAACCTTAACCCTAACACTAAAACTACCCTAACCCTAATCGTAACACCTAACACTAAAGCTAACCCTAACCTTAATCCTAACACTAACCCTTACCCTAAACCTAACCCTAACACTAACCCTTAACCTAACCCTAACCCTAACCCTAACACTAACCCTAACACTTACCCTAACCCTACCCTAACCCTAAACCTTACCCTAAACCTAACCCTAAACCCAACCCTATCCCTAACACCAACCCGTAAACCTAACCCTAACCCTAACCCTAACCCTTACCTTATCCTAACCCTAACCCTAACACTTACCCTTATGCTAAACCCTACCCTAACCCTAACCCTAACCCTAACCCTTACCCTTACCTAACCCTAACCCTAACCCTAACCCTTACCCTTACCCTAGCCCTAACACTAACCATAACCCTAAAACCTACCCTTACCCTAAACCTAACCCTAACCTTACCCTAAACCTAACCCTAACCCTAACCCTAACCCTTACCTTAACCCTAACGCTAACCATTACCTTTACCCAAAAGCTAACCCTAACCCTAACCCTAACACCTACTCTTACCCTAACCCTAACCCTAACCCTTACGGTAACCCTAAACCCAACCCTAACCCTAACACTAACCCTTACCCTAACCCTAACCCTAACCCTTACCCTTACACTCACCCTAACCCTAAACCTAACCCTAACCCTAACCCTAAACTTAACCCTAAACCTAACCCTAACCCAAACCCTTACCGTTAACTTAGCCCTAACCCTTAACCTAACATTAACCCTAACCCTAACCCTAACACCTAACCCTAACCCTAAACTGAACCCTTAACCTTACCCTAACCCTAACCCTAACCCTAACTCTAACACTTACCCTAAACCTAATCCAAAACCTAACCCTTAAACTTACCCTAACCCTAACGTTAACCATAACCCCAACCCTAAACCTAACCCTAGCCCTCACCATAACCCTAACCCTTATGCTAACTCTAACCCTAACCCTAACACTAACCCTTATGTTAATCCTAACCCTAACCTTAACTCTAACCCTAACCCTTAACCTAACCCTAACACTAACCCTAACACCTAACCCTAACCCTTACCCTAACCCTAACTCTAACCCTAACCCCTTACCCTAACCCTAACCCTAACCGCTAACCCTAACCCTAACCCTAAGCCTTACCCGTACCCTAACCCTAACCCTAACACTTACCCTTACCATAACCCCAACCCTAACCCTAACCCTAAGCCTAATCCTTACTCTAACTCTAAGCCTAACCCTAACACTAACCCTTACCCCCACCCTAACCCTAAACCTAATCCTAAACCTAACGCTAACTCTAACCCTTACCCTTACCCTAACCCTAATCTAACCCTCACCCTAAACCTAAAACTTACGCTTACCCTAAGCCTAACCCTAACCATTACACTAAACCTAACCCTAACCCTAACCCTTACCCTTACCCTAATTCTAACCCTAACCCTAACCCTAACCCTAACACATACCCTTAACCTAAACCTAACCCTAACCCTAACCGTAACCCTAAACCTAACCCTAACCTTAACCCTAACCCTAACACTTACCCTAACCCTAACCCTAACCCTTACCCTAACCCAAACCCTAACCTTAACCATAAACTTAACCCTAACCCTAACCCTAACTCGAACCTTTACCCTTACCCTAACAATAACCCTAAACCAAATCCTAATCCTAACCCTAACCCTTACCTTAACCCTAACCCTAATCCTAACCCTAACCCTTACCCTAACCCTAAACCTAAACCTAAACCTAACCCTAATCCTAACCTTAACCCTAACCCTTAACGTTACCCTATCCCTAACCCTAACAATAACCCTAAACCTAACCCTAACCCTAACCTTAACCCTTACACTTACCCTAACTCTAACCCTAACCCTAACCCTTACCCTAACCCTAACCCTCACCCTAACACTAACACTAACCCTAACCCTTACACTAACCCCAACCATAACCCTTACCCTAACCTAACCCTAACCTTAACCCCAAAACTAAACCTAACCCTAACCCTAACCCTTACCCTAACACTAACCCTAATCCTGACCCTAAATCTTACCCTTACCCCAACCCTAACCCTAACCCTAAACCGAATCCTAACCATAACCTTAACCCTAATCCTTACCCTTACCCTAACCCTAACCCTAACCCTAAACCTAACCCTAACCCTAACATTAACTCTTATCCTTACCCTAACCCTAACCCTAAACCTAATCCTACCCCTTAACCTCACCCTAACCCTAAACTAAAACCTAACCCTAACCCTAACCTCAATCCTAACCCTTATCCTTACCCTAACCCTAACCCTAAACCTAAACCTAACCCTCACCCAAACTTAACCATTACCCTTACCCTAACCCTAACCCTAAACCTAACCCTATCCCTTACAGTTACCCTAACCCTAAACCTACCCATAACTTTAATCCTAATCTTAACCCCAACCCTTACCCTACCCTAAACCTAACCCTAATTTAAACCTAACCCTAACCCTAACCCTAACCCTAAACTTTACCTACCCCTAATCCTAACCCTAACCCTAACCCTAATCCTTACCCTAACCCAAACCCTAACCCTTACTCTTTCCATACCTAAACCTGACGCTAACCCTAAACATAACCCTAACCCTAACGCTAACCTTTACCCTAAACTTAACCCTAATCCTAACCCTAACCCTTGCCCTTACCCTAACCCTAACCCTAACCCTTACCTTAAGCCCAATCATAACCCTAAACATAATCTTAACCCTAACCCTAACCCTACCCCTAACCTTACCCTTACCCTAACCCTAACCCTAAACCTAACCCTAACCCTAACCCTACAATAACCTTAACCCTAACCCTAATCCTAACCATTGCCCTTACGCTAACCCTAACCCTAAACCTAATACTAATCCTAACCCTAACCCTAAACCTAACCCTTACCCTTACCCTAACCCTAACCCTAAACCTAACTCTAACCCCTAACCCTAACCTTAACCCTAACCCTTACCTAAACCTAAACCTAAACCTAACCCTAACCCTAACCCTAACCCTAACAGTAATCCTTACCCTAAGACTAACCCTAACCCTAATACTAACCCTAACCCTAACCCTAATCCTTACACTAACCCAAACCCTAACCCTTACTCTTTCCCTACCTAACCCTAACCCTAACCCTAAACCTAACCCTAACCCTAACCCTACCCTAAGCTTAACCCTAACCCTCATCCTAACCCTTGCCCTTACCCTAACCCTAACCCTAAACCTAACACTAACCCTAACCCTTACCTAACCCTAACCCTAAACCTAACCCTAACCCTAACCCCTAACCCCTAACCCTATCCCTAACCCTTACCTAACCCTAAACCTAAATCTAACCCTAAACCTAACCCTAACCCTAAACCTAACCCTAACTCTTACTCTAACCCTAACCCTAATCCTACCCCTAACCCTTACCCCTACCCTAAACCTAACCCTAAAACTAAACCAAACCCTAACCCTAACCTTAACCCTAACACTTACCCTTACCCTAACCCTAACCGTAACAACTAACACTAAACCTAACCCTAACCCTAATCCTAACACTTACCCTTACCCTAAACCTAACCCTAACCCTAACACTAACGCTAACACTTACCCTAACCTTAACCCTAACCCTAACCCTTATCCTAACCCCAAATCTAACCCTAACCCTCACCCTAACACATACCCTTACCCTAACCCTAACCCTAACCCTAACCGTAACCCTAAATCTAACCCTAAACCTAACCCTAAACCCTAACCCTAAACCTAACCATAACCCTAAGCATTACCCTTAACCTAAACCTAACCCTTACCCTAACCCTAACCCTAACCCTAACCTTAACCCTAAAACTTACCCGAAGCCAAACCCTAAACTTAACCCTTACACTAACCCTAACCCTAACCCTAACCCTTACCCTAACCTAAACCCTAACCCTAACCATAAACTTAACCCTAACCCTAACAGTAAACCGAACCTTTACCCTTACCCTAAAACTAACCCTAAAACAAATCCTAACCCTAACCCTAACCCTTACCTTAACCCTAACCCTAATGCTAACCCTAACCCTTACCCTTACCCTAACCCTAAACCTAAACCTAGCCCTAATCCTAACCTTAACCCTAACCCTTACCGTTACCCTATCCCTAACCCTAACAATAACCCTAAACCTAACCCTAACCCTAACCTTAACCCTTACACTTACCCTAACCCTAACCCTAACCCTAACCCTTACCCTAACCCTAACCCTCACCCTAACACTAACACTAACCCTAACCCTTACATTAACCCCAACCCTAACCCTTACCCTAACCCTTACCCTAACCCTAACCTTAACCCCAACACTAAACCTAACCCTAACCCTAACCCTTACCCTAACACTAACCCTAATCCTGATACTAAATCTTACCCTTACCCCAACCCTAACCCTAACCCTAAACGGAACCCTAACCCTAATCTTAACCCTAATCCTTACCCTTACCCTAACCCTAACCCTAACCCTAACCCTAAACCTAACCCTAACCCTAACATTAACTCTTATCCTTACCCTAACCCTAACCCTAAACCTAATCCTACCCCTTAACCTCACAATAACCCTAAACTTAAACCTAACCCTAACCCTAACCTCAATCCTAACCCTTATCCTTACCCTATCCCTAACCCTAATCCTAAACCTAACCCTAACCCAAACTTAACCATTACCCTTACCCTAACCCTAACCCTAAACCTAACCCTATCCCTTACCCTTACCCTAACCCTAAACCTACCCCTAACCTTAATCCTAATCTTAACCCTAACCCTTACCCTACCCTAAACCTAACCCTAAATCTAAACCTAACCCTATCCCTAACCCTAACCCCTAACCCTAACCCTAAACCTTACCTAACCCTAATCCTAACCCTAACCCAAACCCTAACCCTTACTCTTTCCATACCTAAACCTGACGCTAACCCTAAACCTAACCCTAACCCTATCGCTAACCCTTACCCTAAACTTAACCCTAATCCTAAACCTAACCCTTGCCCGTACCCTAACCCTAACCCTAACCCTTACCTTAAGCCCAACCATACCCCTAAACATGACCTTAACCCTAACCATAACCCTAACCCTAAACTTACCCTTACCCTAACCCTAACCCTAAACCTAACCCTAACCCTAACCCTACCCTAACCTTAACCCTAACCCTAATCCTAACCATTGCCCTTACGCTAACCCTAACCCTAAACCTAACACTAACCCTAACCCTAACCCTAAACCTAACCCTTACCCTTACCCTAACCCTAACCCTAAACCTAACCCTAACCCTAACCCTAACCCCTAACTCTAACCTTAACCCTAACCCTTACCTAACCCTAAACCTAAACCTAACCCTAAACCTAACCCTAACCGTTACCCTTCCCCTAAAACTAACCCTAACCCTAACCCTAAACCTTACCCTTACCCTTCCCCTAAACCTAACTCTAACCCTAACCCTAACCCTTACCTTAATCCTAAAACTTACCCTAACTTTTACCCTTACACTAACCCTAACCCTAAAACTAACCTGAACTATAACCCTATCCCTAATCCTAACATTTATCCTTACCCTAATCCTAACACTAAACCTAACCCTAACCCTTACCCGTACCCTAACCGTTACCCTAACCCTAACCGTAACCCTTACCCTAACCCTAACCCTAACCCTAATCCTTACCCTTACCCAAACCCTAACCCTAAACTAACCCTAACACTAAACTTAACCCTAGCCCTAACCCTAACAAGAACCCTAACCGTAAACCTAAACCTAACCCTAATCCTAACCCTAAACCTAACCCAAACCCTAAACCTAAACCTAACCCTAACCCTAACCCTAACCCTTACCCTAACCCTAACCCTAAACTTATCCCTAACCCTAACCCAACCCTAACTCTTACCCTTACCCGAATCCTAACCCTAAAACTTACCCGAAACCTAACCCTATCCCTAACCCTAACTCTTACCCTTACCCTAACCCTAACCCTAAATCTAACCTGAAACCTAAACCTATCCCTAACCCTAACATTTATCCTTACCCTAATCCTAACCCTAACCCTAACCCTAACCCCTAACCCTAACCCTAAACCTTACCTAACCCTAATCCTAACCCTAACCCTAACCCTAATCCTTACACTAACCCAAACCCTAACCCTTACTCTTTCCCTACCTAAACCTGACCCTAACCCTAAACCTAACACTAACCCTAACGCAACCCTAACCCTAACACTAACCCTAATCCTAACCCTACCTCTTGCCCTTACCCTAAGCCTAACCCTAACCCTAAACCTAACACTAACCCTAAACTTAAACCTTACTGTAACCATAACCGTAACCCCTAACCTTAACCCTTAACCTAACCCTAAACCTAAACTTAACCCTTACCATTACCCTTACACTAACCCAAAACCTAACACTAACCCTAACACTAACCCTAACCGTAAACCTTAACGTAACCCTAAACTTAACCCTTACCATAACCCTAACCATAACCTAAGCATAACCTTAACCCAAACCCTAACCCTAACCCGAACCTTACCCTTACCCTAACCCTAAACCTAACCCTAACCTTAACCGTACCCTAACCTTAACCCTAACCCTAATCCTAAACCTTGCCCTTACCCTAACCCTAACCCTAAACCTAACACTAACCCTAACCCTAACCTTACCCTTACCCTAACCCTAACCCTAAACCTAACCCTAACCTTAACCCTACCCTAAACTTAACCCTAACCCTAATCCTAACCCTTGCCCTTACCCTAACCCTCACCCTAAACCTAACACTAAAACTAACCCTAACCCTTACCCTAACCCTAACCCTAAACCTAACCCTAACCCTAACCCCTAACTCTAACCCTAACCCTAACCCTTACCTAACCCTAAACCTAAATCTAACCCTAAACCTAACCCTAACCCTAACCCTAACCCTAACTCTTACCCTAACCCTAACCCTAATCCTAACCCTAACCCTTACCCCTACCCTAAACCTAACCCTAAAACTAAACCAAACCCTAACCCTAACCTTAACCTTAACACTTACCCTTACACTAACCCTAACCGTAACAACTAACACTAAACCTAACCCTAACCCTAATCCTAACACTTATACTTACCCTAAACCTAACCCTAACCTTAACACTAACGCTAACACTTACCCTAACCCTAACCCTAACCCTTATCCTAACCCCAAACCTAACCCTAACCCTCATCCTAACACATACCCTTACCCTAAACCTAACCCTAACCCTAACCGTAACCCTAAATCTAACCCTAAACCTAACCCTAAACCCTAACCCTAACGCTAACCTTAACCCCAAACCGAACACTAACCCTTGCCCTTATCCTAACACTAACCCAAAATTAACACTAACCGTAACCCTAATCCTAACCCTAACCCTAACCCTTACCCTTACCCTAAACCTAACCCTAAACCTAACCCTATCCCTAAACCTAACCCCTAAACCTAACCATAACCCTGACCCTAACCCTAACCCTTACCTTATCCTAACCCTAACCCTAACCCTAACACTTCCCCTTCCCCTTAACCCTACCCTAACCCTACCCCTAACCCTTACCCTAACCCTAACGCTAACCCTAACCCTAACACTTACCTTATCCCTGACCCTAACCCTTACCCTTACCCAAACGCTAACCTTAAACCTAACCCTAACCCCAACCCTAACACCTACTCTTACCCTACCCCTAACCCTAACTCTTACCGTAACCCTAAACATAACCCTAACACTAACTCTAACCCTAACCCTAACTCTTACACTAACCCTAACTCTGACCCTAACCCTTGCCCTTACCCTAACCCTAACCCTAACCTTAACCCTAACCCTAACCCAACCCTAACTCTCACCCTTCCCCTAACCCTAACCCTAAACCTAACAAGAACCAAATCCTATCCCTAACCCTAACTCTTATCCTTCGCCTAACCCTAACCTTAAACATAACCCTAACCCTAACCCCTAACCCTAACCATAACCCTAACCCTAATCTTAACCCTTACCCTACCCCTAACCCTAACACTAATCCTTACCCTAACACTAACCCTAAACCTTACACTTTCCCTAACCCTAATCCTAACCCTAACCTAACCCTAACCCTAACCCTAACACTAACCATAGCCTAACCCTAACGCTAACACTTACCCTTACCCTAACCCTAACCCTAACCCTTATCCTAACCCTAACCCTAACTCTAAACCTAACACATATCCTTACCCTAACCTTAACCCTAACCCTAACCCTTAACCTAACCCTAACCTTAACCCCAACACTAAACCTAACCCTAACCCTAACCCTTACGCT
>JANJXV010000261.1:667500-685000 GCA_024803745.1 Megascapheus bottae
CCCTAACTCTAACCCTAACCATTACCCTAACCCTAACCCTAATCCTAACCCTAAACCTTACCCTTACCCTAACCCTAACCCTAACCCTAAACCTAACCCTAACCCTAACTCTAACCCTTACCCTTACCTTAACCCTAACCCTAACAGTTACACTTACCCTAACGCTAATCCTAACACTAACCCTAACACATATCCTCAACCTAAACCTAACCCTAACCCTAACCGTAACCCTAAACCTAACCCTAACCTTAACCCTAACCCTAACACTTACCCTAACCCTAACCTTAACCCCAACACTAAAACTAACCCTAACCCTAACCCTAACCCTTACCCTTACCCTAACCCTAAACCTAACCCTTACCCTTACCCTAAGCCTAAACCTAAATCTAACCCTAACCCTAACACTAACCCTAAACCTAACCCTAACCCTAAACCTAACCCTTATCCTAACCCAAACCCTAACCTTAAACATAACCTTAACCCTAACCCTAACCCTAATCCGAACCTTTACCCTTACCCTAACACTAACCCTAAACCTAACCCTAACTCTAACCCTAACCATTACCCTAACCCTAACCCTAATCCTAACCCTAAACCTTACCCTTACCCTAAGCCTAACCCTAACCCTAAACCTAACCCTAACCCTAACCTTAACCCTAACCCCTACCCTATCCCTAACCCTAACCCTATCACTAAACCTAACCCTAACCCTAACCCTAACCCTAACTCTTACCCTTAACCTAACCCTAACCCTAACCCTAACCCTTACCCTAACCCTAACCCTAACCCTAAGCCTAACACTAACCCTAACACTTACCCTAACCCTAACCCTAACCCTAACCCTAACGCTACCCTAAACCTAACCCTAACCCTAACCCTAACCCTTATCCTAACTCTAACCCTAACCCTAACCCTAACACATACTCTTACCCAACCCCTAACCCTAACTCTTACCGTAACCCTAAACCTAACCCTAACCCTAACACTAACCCTAACCCTAACCCTTACACTAAACCTAACTCTAACCTTAAACCTTGCCCTTACCCTACCCCTAACCTTAACCCTAACCCTAACCCAACCCTAACTCTCACCCTTCCCCTAACCCTAACCCTAAACCTAACAATAACCCTAATCCTATCCCTAACCCTAACTCTTATCCTTAGTCTAACCCTAACGTTAAACCTACCCCTAACCATAACCCCTAACCCTAACCCTAACCCTAACCCTAACCCTTACCCTACCCCTAACCCTAACACTAATCCTTACCCTAACACTAACTCTAAACCTTACCCTTTCCCTAACCCGAACCCTAACCCTAACCTAACCCTAAACCTAACCCTAACCCTAACCCTAACACTAACCCTAGCCTAACCCTAACGCTAACACTTACCCTTACCCTGACGCTAACCCTAACCCTAACCCTTAACCTAACCCTAACCCTAACTCTAACCCTAACACATACCCTTACTCTAACCATAACTCTAACCCTAACCGTAACCATAAACCTAACAGTAAACCAACCCTATCCCTCACCGTCACCCTTATCCTAACCCTAACCTTAACCCCAACTCTAAAACTAACCCTAACCCTAACCCTTACGCTAAACCTAACCCTAATCCTGACCCTAAACCATACCTTTACCCTAACCCTAACCCTAACCCTAACCCTAATCCTTACCCTAACCCTGACCCTAACCCTAACCCTTACCCTTTCCCTACCCAGAACCCTAACCCTAAACTTAACCCTTACCCTTACCCTCACCCTAAGCCTAAACCTAAACTTAACCCTAACCCTAACCCTAACCTTACCCCTAACCCTAACCCTAACCCTAACCCTTACCCTTACCCTAACCCTAACCCTAACCCTAACCCTTATCCTAACCCTAACCCTAACCCTAACCATAACACACACCCTTACCCTAACCCTAACCCTAACCATTACCCTAACCCTAACCTCAACCCCAACACTAAACCTAACCCTAACCCTAACCCTTACGCTAAACCTAACCCTAATCCTGACCCTAAACCTTACCCTTACCCTAACCCTAACCCTAACCCTAATCCTTACCCTAACCCTGATCCTAACCCTAACCCTTACCCTTTCCCAACCCAGAACCCTAACCCTAAACCTAACCTTTACCTTACCCTCAACCTAAGCCTAAACCTAACCTTAACCCTAACCCTAACCCTAACCTTACCCCTAACCCTAACCCTAACCCTAACCCTAACCCTTACCCTTACCCTAGCCCTAACCCTAAACCTAACCCTAAACCTAACCCTAATCCTAACACCTAACCTTATCCCGAACCCCTACGCTTTCCCTAACCATAACCCTAACCCTAATACTTACCCAAAACCTAATCCTAACCCTAACCCTTAACCTAACCCTAACCCTAACCCTAACGCTAAACTTAACCCCAACCCTAAACCTAAACCTATCCCTAACCCTAACCCTAACCCTTACCCTAACCCTAACCCTAACCCTAACACTAACACTAACACTTACCCTTAACCTAACTCTAACCCTAACCCTAACAATAACCCTTTTCCTAACCCTAACCCTAACTCTAACCGTAACCCTTAACCTAACCCTAACACTAAACCTAACCTCTAACCCTTACTCTAACCCTTACCCTAACCGTAACCCCTAACCCTAACCCTAACCCTAACCCTAACCGCTAACCCTAACCCTAACCCTAACCCTAACCCCTACCCTAACCCTAACCCTAATCCTAATCCTTACTCTAACCCTAACCCTAACCCTAACATTAACCCTTACCCGTACCCTAACCCTAAACCTAACCCTAACCCTAACCCTTACCCATACCCTGACCCTAAACCTAACCCTAACCCTAACCCTTACCGTTACCCTATCCCTAATTCTAACCCTAAACCTAAACCTAAAACTTACACTTACCATAAACATAACCTAACCCTTACACTAAACTTAACCCTAACCTTAACCCTTACCCTTACCTTAAACCTAAACGTAACCGTTACCCTTACCCTAACGCTAACCCTAACCCTAACCCTAACACATACCCTTAACCTAAACCTAACCCTAACACTAACCGTAACCCTAAACCTAACCCTAACTTTAACCCTAACCCTAACACTTACCCTAACCCTAACCTTAACCCTAACCCTAAACATAACCCTAACACTAACACTTACCCTTAACCTAACCCTAACCCTAACCGGAACACTAACCCTTATCCTAACCCTAACCCTAACCCTAAGTCTAACCCTAACCCTTAACCTAACCCTAACACTAACCCTAAACGTAACCCTAACCCTAAACCTAACCCTAACCCCTCACCCTATACGTAACTCTAAACCTAACACTAACCCTTACTCTAACCCTAACCCTAACCCTAACACTAATACTTACCCTAACCCTAGCCCTAACCCTAAACCTAACCCTAACCCTAAACCTAACCCTTACCCTAATCCAAACCCTAACCTTAAACATAACCTTATCCCTAACCCTAACCCTAACCCGAACCTTTACCCTTACCCTAACACTAACCCTAAACCTAACCCTAACTCTAACCCTAACCATTACCCTAACCCTAACCCTAACCCTAAACCTAACCCTAAACCTAACCCTAACCTTAACCCTTACCCTAACCCTTACTCTAACATCTAACTCTACCCCTAAACCAAACCCTAATCATTACCCTTATCCTAAACTTAACCCTAACACTAACACTTACCCTTACCCTAAACCCTACCCTAACCATAACCCTAACATTTACCCTTAACCTAACCCTAACCATAACCCTAACCTTAACACAAATCCTAACCCTTGCCCTTACCCTAACCCTAACCCTAACCCTAACCCATACCCTTACTCTAACCCTAACCCTAACACTTACCCTTACCCGAGCCCTAACCCCTAACCTTAACCCTAACCCTAACCCTTACCATCATACTTACTCTAACCCTAACCCTAACCCTTAACTTACCCTAAACATAACCCTAACCCTAATCCTTACCCTAAACCTAACCCTAACCCTAAGCCTAACACTAACCCTAACACTTACCCTAACCCTAACCCTAACCCTAACGCTACCCTAAACCTAACCCTAACCCTAACCCTTTTCCTAACTCTAACCTTAACTCTAACCCTAACACATACTCTTACCCAGCCCCTAACACTAACTCTTACCGTAACCGTAAACCTAACCCTAACCCTAACACTAACCCTAACCCTAACCCTTACACTAAACCTAACTCTAACCCTAAACCTTGCCCTTACCCTAACCCTAACCTTAACCCTAACTCTAACCCAACCCTAACTCTCACCCTTCTCCTAAACCTAACCTTAAACCTAACCCTAACCATAACCCCTAACCCTAACCGTAACCCTAACCCTAACCCTAACCCTATCCCTTACCCTACCCCTAACCCTAACACTAATCCTTACCCTAACATTAACCCTAAACCTTACCCTTTCCCTAACCCGAACCCTAACCCTAACCTAACCCTAACCCTAACCCTAACCCTAACCCTAACACTAACCCTAGCCTAACCCTAACGCTAACACTTACCCTTACCCTGACCCTAACCCTAACCCTAACCCTAGCCCTTAACCTAAACCTAACCCTAACTCTATCCCTAACACATACCCTTACTCTAACCCTAACCGTAACCCTAAACCTAACAGTAAACCAACCCTATCCTTAACCGTCACACTTATCCTAACCCTAATCTTAACCCCAACACTAAACCTAACCCTAACTCTAAACCTTACGCTAAACCTAAACCTAATCCTGACCCTAAACCCTACCCTTACCCTAACCCTACCCTAACCCTAACCCTAATCCTTACCCTAACCCTGACCCTAACCCTAACCCTTACCCTTTCCCTACCCAGAACCCTAACCCTAAACTTAACCCTTACCCTTACCCTCACCATAAGCCTAAACCTAAACTTAACCCTAACGCTAACCCTAACCTTACCCCTAACCCTAACCCTAACCCTAACCCTTACCCTTACCCTAGCCCTAACCCTAAACCTAACCCTAACCCTAACCCTAATCCTAACATCTAACCGTATATCTAACCCGAACCCCTAAACTTACCCTAACCCTAACCCTAACCCTAACCCTAACCCTTACACTTACCCTAAACCTAACCCTAACCCTAACCCTTACCCTCACCCTAACCCTAACGCTAACCTTAACCCCAACCCTAAACCTAACCCTAGCCCTAACCCTAACCCTAAACCTTACCCTAACCCTAACCCTAACCCTAACACTAACATTTACCCTTAACCTAACCCTAACCCTAACACTAACCCTTATCCTAACCCTAACCCTAACCCGAACTCTAACCCTAACCCTTAACCTAACCCTAAGACTAACCCTAACCCCTAACCCTTACTCTAACCCTAACCCTAACCCCTAACCCCTAACCCTAACCGCTAACCCTAACCCTAACCCTAACCCTAACCCTAACACTTACCCGAACCCTAACCCTAACCCTAACACGTACCCTTACCCTAACCCCTACCCTAACCCTAACCCTAATCCTAATACTTTCTAACCCTAACCCTAACCCTAAAATTAACCCTTACCTGTACCCTAACCCTAAACCTAAACCTAACCCTAACCCTAACCCTAACACTTACCCTTACCCTAACCCTAACCCTAACCCATACCCTAATCCTAACCCTAACCCTAACCCTAAGCCTAACACTAACCCTAACACTTACCCTAACCCTAACCCTAACCCTAACGCTACCCTAAACTTAACCCTAACCCTAACCCTTATCGTAACTCTAACCCTAACCCTAACGCTAACACATACTCTTACCCAACCCCTAACCCTAAGTCTTACCGTAAACCTAAACCTAACCCTAACCCTAACACTAACCCTAACCCTAACTCTTACACTAACCCTAACTCTAACCCTAAACCTTGCCCTTACCCTAACCCTAACCTTAACCCTAACCCTAACCCAACCCTAACTCTCACCCTTTCCCTAACCCTAACCCTAAACCTAACAAGAACCCTAATCCTATCTCTAAACCTAACTCTTATCCTTAGCCTAACCCTAACCTTAAACGTAACCCTAACCCTAACCCCTAGCCCTAACCGTAACCCTAACCCTAACCATAACCCTTACCCTACCCCTAACCCTAACACTAATCCTTACCCTAACCCTTACCCTAAAGCTTAACCTTTCCCTAACCCGAACCCTAACCCTAACCTAACCCTAACCCTAACCCTAACCCTAACACTTACCCTAACCCTTACCCTAAACCTTACCCTTTCCCTAACCCGAACCCTAACCCTAACCCTAACCCTAACCCTAACACTAACCCTAGCCTAACCCTAACGCTAACACTTACCCTTACCCTGACCCTAAACCTAACCCTAACCCTAACCCTAACCCTAAACTTAACCCTAACCCTAATCCTAACCCTTGCCCTTACCCTAACCCTAACCCTTAACCTAACACTAACCCTAACCCTAACAATAACCTTAACCCTAACCCTTACCCTTACCCTAACCCTAACCCTAAACCTAATCCTAAACCTAACCCTTACCCTTATCCTAACACTAACCCTAACACTAACACTTACCCCTACCCTAACCCCTACACTAACCCTAACCCTAACCCTAACCCTTACCCTAAACCTAACCCTAACCCTTACCCTTACCATAACCCTAACCCTAACCCTTACCCTAAACCTAACTCTAACCCTAATCCTTATCCTAACCCTAACCCTTACCCTAATCTAAACCTAACTCTAAACTTACCCCTAACCCTTACCCTTACCCTAACCCTAAACCTAACTCTAACCCTAACTCTAACCCTAACCCTAAAACTTACACTAACCCTATCCCTAACCCTAACCCTAACCCTAACCTTAACCCTAACCTTAACCCTAACCCTATCCCTGACCCGAAACTTTACCCTTAACCTAACCCTAACCCTAAACCTAACCCTAACCCTAACCGTAACCCTTACCCTAACCCTAACCCTAATCCTAACCCTAAACCTTTCCGTTTCCCTAACTCTAAACCTAACCCTAACGCTAACCTTAACAATAACACTTACCCTTAACCTAACCCTAAGCCTAACCCTAACACTAAACCTAACCCTAACCCTAACAATTACCCTTACCCTAACCCTAACCCTTAACATAACCCTAACCCTAACCCTAGCCCTAACCCTAACCCTAGCCCTAACCCTAACCCTTAACCTAAACCTAACCCTAAACTTAACCCTAACCCTTACCCTTACCCTAACCCTAAACCTAACTCTACCCTAACCCCACCCTAACCCTAAACCTTACGCTAACCTTAATCCTAACCCTTACCCTAACCCTAACCTTAACCATAACCTTAACCCTAACCCTAACCCTAACCCTAAACATAACCTTAACCCTAACCCTAACCCTAACACCTAACCCTATTCCTAAACCGAACCCCTACCCTTACCCTAACCCTAACCCTAACCCTAACCCTGACACTTACCCTAAAACTAATCCTAACCCTAACTCTTACCCTCACCCTAACCCTAACGCTAACCTTAACCCCAACCCTAAACCTAAACCTAGACCTAACCCTAACCCTACCCTTACCCTAACCCTAACCCTAACCCTAACCCTAACACTAACACTTACCCTTAACCTAAACCTAACCCTAACCCTAACACTAACCCTTATCATAACCCTAACCCTAACCCTAACCCTAACTCTAACCCTAACCCTTAATCTAACCCTAACACTAACCCTAAACGTAACCTTAACCCTAACACCTAACTCTATACGTAACTCTAACCCTAACCCTAACCCTTACCCTAACCCTAACCCTAACCCTAATCCTTACCCTAACCCTAGCCCTAAACCTAATCCTTACCCTAACCCTAGCCCTAACCCTAACCCTTAACGTAACCCTAACCCTAAATTTAACCCTAACCCTTACCCTTACCCTAACCCTAAACCTAACTCTAACCTTAAATTAACCCTAACCCTAAACCTTACCCTAACCTTAACCATAACCATAACCCTAACCCTAACCCTAACCCTAACCCTAAATCTAACCCTAAACATAACCTTAACCCTAACTCTAACCATAACCCTAACCCTAACCTTCACCCTTACCCTAACCCTAACCCTAACCCTAACCTTAACCCTAACCCTAATCCTAACCCTTGCCCTTAACCTAACCCTAACCGTAAACCTAACACTAACCCTAACCCTAAGCCTAAACTTAAACCTAACCCTTATTCTTACCCTAACCCTAACCCTAAACCTAACCCTAACCCTAACCCTAAACCCTAACCCTAACCCTAACCCTAACCCTTACCCTTATCCTAACCCTAACCCTAACACTAACACTTACCCTTACCCTAACCCCTACACTAACCCTAACCCTAACCCTTACCCTAAACCTAACCCTAACCCTTACCCTTACAATAACCGTAAATCTAAACCTAACCCTAAAACTAACCCTAACCCTTACCCTTACCCTAACCCTAACCCTAAACCTAACTCTAAACCTTGACCTTACCCTAAACTTAACCCTAACCCTTACCCTAAACCTAACCCTAACCCTAACCCTAACCCTTAATCCTAACCCTAATCCTAACACTTACCGGTACCCAAACGCTAACCCTAACCCTAACCCAACCCTACCTCTTACCCTTACCCTAACTATAACCCTAAACCTAACCTGAACCCTAACCCTATTCCTAACCCTAACATTTATCTTTACCCAAACCCTAACCCTAAACCTTAACCTAACCCTTACCCCTACCCCTAACCGTAACCCTAACCGTAACCCTAACCCTTACCCTAAACATAACCCTAACCCTAATCCTTACCCTAACCCTAACCCTAGCCCTAACCTAACCCTAACCCTAAATTTACCCCTAACCGTTACCCTTACCCTAACCCTAAACGTAACTCTAACCCTAACTCTAACCCTAACCCTAAAACTTACCCTAACCCTATCCCTAAGACTTACCATAACCCTAACCTTAACCCTAAACTTAACCCTAACCCTATCCCTGACCCGAACCTTTACCCTTAACCTAACCTTAACCCTAAACCTAACCATAACCCTAATCCTAACCGTAATCCTTACCCTAACCCTAATCCTAACCCTAAACCTTACCGTTTCCCTAACCCTAAACCTAACCCTAACCTAACCTTAACCCTAACACTTACCCTTACCCTAACCCTAACTCTAACCCTAACACTAAACCTAACCCTAACCCTAACAACTACCGTTACCCTAACCCTAACCGTTAACCTAATCCTAACCCTAACACTAACCCTAACACTTACCCTAACCCTAACCCTAACACTACCCTAATCCTAACCCTAACCCTAACCCTAACCTTTATCCTAACCCTAACCCTAACCCTAACCCTAACACATACCCTTACCCTAACCCTAACCCTAACCCTAACCGTAACCCTTAACCTAACAATAAACCTAACCCTAACCCTAAGCCTAACCCTAACCCTAACCGTAACCCTAAACCTAACCCTATCCCTAACCGTAAACCTAACCCTAACCCTAACACTTACCCTAAGCCAAACCATAATCCTAACACTTACACTAACCCTACCCCTAACCCTAACACTTAACCTAACCCTAAACCTGACCCTTACCCTAACCCTAAACCTAACTCTAACTCTAACACTAACCCTAACCCTAAACCTTATCATAACCCTAAACCTAACCCTAACTCTAACCTTAACCCTAACCATAACCCCAACACATACCTAACACTAACCCTAACCCTAACCCTAACCCTAACCCTAACTCAAACCTAACCCGAACCCTAATCCAATCCCTAACCCTAAACCTAATCCTTACCCTAACCCTAACCCTAAACCTAACCCTTAACCTAAATCCTATCCTAACCCTAACCCTAACCCTAATCCTTACTCTAACCCAAACCCTAACCCTAACACTAACCCTAACCTGTACCCTTACACTAACCCTAATGTTAAACCTAACCCTAAACCTAAAACTTACACTTACCCTAAACCTAACCCTAACGCTTACACTAAACCTAACCCTAAACCTAACCCTTACCCTTACCTTATCCCTAACCCTAACCCTTACCCATACCCTAAACCTTACTCTAACCCTAACTCTAACCCTAACCCTAAAACTTACCCTAACCCTATCCCTAACACTTACCCTAACCCTAACCTTAACCCTAAACTTAACCCTAACCCTATCCCTGACCCGAACCTTTACCCTTAATCTAACCTTAACCCTAAACCTAACCCTAACCCTAACCCTAAACGTAACCATTACCCTAACCCTAATCCTAACCCTAAACCTTACCGTTTCCCTAACCCTAAACCTAACCCTAACCCTAACCTTAACCCTAACACTTACCCTTACCCTAACCCTAACCCTAACCCTAACACTAAACCTAACCCTAACCCTAACCCTAACAACTACCCTTACCCTAACCCTAACCGTTAACCTAACCCTAACCCTAACACTAACACTAACACTAACACTTACCCTAACCCTAACCCTAACGCTACCCTAATCCTAACCCTAACCCTAACCCTAACCCTTAACCTAACCCTAAACCTTACCCTTACCCTAACCCTAAACCTAACTCTAACTCTAACACTAACCCTAACCCTAAACCTTATCATAACCCTAAACCTAACCCTAACCCTAACCCTAACCCTAACCCTAAGCCTAACCCTAACTCAAACCTAACCCGAACCCTAATCCAATCCCTAACCCTAAACCTAATCCTTACCCTAACCCTAACCCTAAACCTAACCCTTACCATAACCCCTATCCTAACCCTAACCCTAACCCTAATCCTTACTCTAACCCTAACCCTAACCCTAACACTAACCCTTACCCGTACCCTAACCCTAAACCTAACCCTAACCCTAACCCTAAGCCTAACCCTAACCCATACCCTTACACTAACCGTAATCTTAATCCTAACCCAAACCTAAAACTTACACTTACCCTAAACCTAACCCTAACCCTTACACTAAACATAACCCTAACCCTAACCCTTACCCTTACCCTAACCCTAACCCTAACCCTTACCCTTACTCTAACCCTAAACCTAAATCTAACCCTAACCCTAACCCTAACCCTAAACCTAACCCTAACCCTAAACCTAACCCTTACCCTAACCCAAACCCTAACATTAAACATAATCTTTACCCTAACCCTAACCCTAATCCGAACATTTACCCTTAACCTAACACTAATCCTAAACCTAACCCTAACTCTAACCCTAACCATTACCTTAAACCTAAACCTAACCGTTACCCTTACCCTAACGCTAACCCTAACCCTAACCCTAACACATACCCTTAACCTAAACCTAACCCTAACACTAACCGTAACCCTAAACCTAACCCTAACCTTAACCCTAATCCTAACACTTACCCTAACCCTAACCTTAACACTAACCCTAAACATAACCCTAACACTAACACTTACCCTTAACCTAACCCTAACCCTAACCCGAACACTAACCCTTATCCTAACCCTAACCCTAACCCTAAGTCTAACCCTAACCCTTAACCTAACCCTAACACTAACCCTAAACGTAACCCTAACCCTAACCCTAACCCTAACCCCTCCCCCTATACGTAACCCTAACCCTAACCCTAACCCTTACTCTAACCCTAACCCTAACCCTAATCCTTACCCTAACCCTAGCCCTAACCCTAATCCTTACCCTAACCCTAACCCTAACCCTAAACCTAACCCTGACCCTAAACCTAACCCTTACCCTAACCCAAACCCTAACCTTAAACGTAAACTTATCCCTAACCCTAACCCTAACCAGACCTTTACCCTTACCCTAACACTAACCCTAAACCTAACCCTAACTCTAACCCTAACCATTACCCTAACTCTAACCCTAATCCTCACACTAAACCTTACCCTTACCCTAACCCTAACCCTAACCCTAAACCTAACACTAACCCTAACCCTAACCCTAACCCTTACCCTTACCTTAACCCTAACCCTAACAGTTACACTTACCCTAACGCTAATCCTAACACTAACCCTAACACATATCCTCAACGTAAACCTAACCCTAACCCTAACCGTAACCCTAAACCTAACCCTAACCTTAACCCTAACCCTAACACTTACCCTAACCCTAACCTTAACCCCAACACTAAAACTAACCCTAAACCTAACCCTAACCCTTACCCTTACCCTAACCCTAACCCTAACCCTAACCCTTACCCTTACCCTAAGCCTAAACCTAAATCTAACCCTAACCCTAACCCTAACCCTAACCGTAACCCTAAACCTAACCCTTACCCTAACCCAAACCCTAACCTTAAACCTAAACTTAACCCTAACCCTAACCCTAATCCGAACCTATACCCTTACCCTAACACTAACCCTAAACCTAACCCTAACTCTAACCCTAACCATTACCCTAACCCTAACCCTAATCCTAACCCTAAACCTTACCCTTACCCTAACCCTAACCCTAACCCTAAACCCAACCGTAACCCTAAGCTAACCTTAACCCTAACCCTTACCCTATCCCTAACCCTAACCCTATCACTAAACCTAACCCTAACCCTAACCCTAACCCTAACCCTAACGCTACCCTAAACCTAACCCTAACCCTAACCCTAACCCTAACACTTACCCTAACCCTAACCTTAACCCCAACACTAAAACTAACCCTAACCCTAACCCTAACCCTTACCCTTACCCTAACCCTAACCCTAACCCTTACCCTAACCCTAACCCTAAGCCTAACACTAACCCTAACACTTACCCTAACCCTAACCCTAACCCTAACCCTAACGCTACCCTAAACCTAACCCTAACCCTAACCCTAACCCTTATCCTAACTCTAACCCTAACCCTAACCCTAACACATACTCTTTCCCAACCCCTAACCCTAACTCTTACCGTAACCCTAAACCTAACCCTAACCCTAACACTAACCCTAACCCTAACCCTTACACTAAACCTAACTCTAACCCTAAACCTTGCCCTTACCCTAACCCTAACCTTAACCCTAACCCTAACCCAACCCTAACTCTCACCCTTCCCCTAACCCTAACCCTAAACCTAACAATAACCCTAATCCTATCCCTAACCCTAACTCTTATCCTTAGCCTAACCCTAACGTTAAACCTAACCCTAACCATAACCCCTAACCCTAACCCTAACCCTAACCCTAACCCTAACCTCACCCTAACCCTAACGCTAACGTTAACCCCAACCCTAAACCTAAACCTAACCCTAACCCTAACTCTAACCCTTACCCTAACCCTAACCTAACACTAACCCTAAAACTAACACTTACCCTTAACCTAACTCTAACCCTAACCCTAACAATAACCCTTTTCCTATCCCTAACCCTAACCCTAACTCTAACCCTAACCCTTAACCTAACCCTTACACTAACCCTAACCCCTAACCCTTACTCTAACCCTAACCCTAACCGTAACCGCTAACCCTAACCCTAACCCTAACCCTAACACTAACCCCTAAGCTAACCCTAACCCTAATCCTAATAATTACTCTAACCCTAACCCTAACCCTAACATTAACCCTTACCTGTACCCTAACCCTAAACCTAACCCTAACCCTAACCCTTACCCTAACCCTAACCCTAACCCTAACCCTAAACCTAACCCTGACCCTAAACCTAACCCTTACCCTAACCCAAACCCTAACCTTAAACGTAAACTTATCCCTAACCTTAACCCTAACCAGACCTTTACCCTTACCCTAACACTAACCCTAAACCTAACCCTAACTCTAACCCTAACCATTACCCTAACTCTAACCCTAATCCTAACACTAAACCTTACCCTTACCCTAAACCTAACCCTAACCCTAAACCTAACACTAACCCTAACCCTAACCCTAACCCTTACCCTTACCTTAACCCTAACCCTAACAGTTACACTTACCCTAACGCTAATCCTAACACTAACCCTAACACATATCCTCAACGTAAACCTAACCCTAACCCTAACCGTAACCCTAAACCTAACCCTAACCTTAACCCTAACCCTAACACTTACCCTAACCCTAACCTTAACCCCAACAATAAAACTAACCCTAAACCTAACCCTAACCCTTACCCTTACCCTAACCCTAACCCTAACCCTAACCCTTACCCTTACCCTAAGCCTAAACCTAAATCTAACCCTAACCCTAACCCTAACCCTAACCGTAACCCTAAACCTAACCCTTACCCTAACCCAAACCCTAACCTTAAACCTAACCTTAACCCTAACCCTAACCCTAATCCGAACCTATACCCTTACCCTAACACTAACCCTAAACCTAACCCTAACTCTAACCCTAACCATTACCCTAACCCTAACCCTAATCCTAACCCTAAACCTTACCCTTACCCTAACCCTAACCCTAACCCTAAACCTAACCCTAACCCTAAGCTAACCTTAACCCTAACCCTTACCCTATCCCTAACCCTAACCCTATCACTAAACCTAACCCTAACCCTAACCCTAACCCTAAACCTAACGCTACCCTAAACCTAACCCTAACCCTAACCCTAACCCTAACACTTACCCTAACCCTAACCTTAACCCCAACACTAAAACTAACCCTAACCCTAACCCTAACCCTTACCCTTACCCTAACCCTAACCCTAACCCTTACCCTAACCCTAACCCTAAGCCTAACACTAACCCTAACACTAACCCTAACACTTACCCTAACCCTAACCCTAACCCTAACCCTAACGCTACCCTAAACCTAACCCTAACCCTAACCCTAACCCTTATCCTAACTCTAACCCTAACCCTAACCCTAACACATACTCTTTCCCAACCCCTAACCCTAACTCTTACCGTAACCCTAAACCTAACCCTAACCCTAACACTAACCCTAACCCTAACCCTTACCCTAACCCTAATTCTAACCCTAAACCTAAACCTAAAACTTACACTTACCCTAAACATAACCTAACCCTTACACGAAAACTAATCCTAACCCTAACCCTTACCCTTACCTTAAACCTAACCCTAACCGTTACCCTTACCCTAATGCTAACCCTAACCCTAACCCTAACACATACCCTTAACCTAACCCTAACCCTAACCCTAACCGTAACCCTAACCCTAACCCTAACCCTAACCCTAACCCTAACCCTAAACATAAACTTCACCCTAACACTAACCGTAATCCTAAAACCTAACCCTATCCCTAACCCAAACCCCTACCCTTCCCCTAACCCTAACCCTAACCCTAACACTAACACTTACCCTAAACCTAATCCTAACCCTAACTCTCACCCTTACCCTAACCCTAACCCTAACCTTAACCCTAACCCTAAACCTAACCCTAACACTAACACTTACCCTTAACCTAACCCTAACCCTGACCCGAACACTAACCCTTATCCTAACCCTAACCCTAACCCCTAACCCTATACGTAACCCTAATCCTAACCCTAACCCTTACTCTAACCCTAACCCTAACCCTAATCCTTACCCTAACCCTAGCCCTAACCCTAATCCTTACCCTAACCCTAGCCCTAACCCTAACCCTTAACCTAACCCTAACCCTAAACTTAACCCTAACCCTTACCATTACCCTTACCCTAAACCTAACTCTAACCCTAACCTTAACCCTAACCCTAAACCTTACCCTAACCCTAACCCTAACACTTACCCTAACCCTAACATTAACCCTAACCCTTACCCTATCCCTAAGCCTAACCCTAACACTAAACCTAACCCTAACCCTAACCCTAACGCTTACCCTTACCCTAACCCTAACACTAACCCTAATGCTTACCCTTACCCTAACCCTAACCCTAACCCTTACCCTAACCCTAACTCTAACACTAACCCTAACACTTACCCTAACCCTAACCCTAATCCTAACCCTAACGCTACCCTAACCCTAACCCTAACCCTAACCCTAAACCTTATCCTAACCCTAACCCTAACCCTAACGCTAACACATACCCTTACCCTAACCCTAACCCTAACCCTAACCATAACCCTAAACCTAACCCTAACCCTAACCCTAACCCTAACCCAAACCCTAAACCTAAACCTAAACCTAACCCTAACCCTAACTCTTACCCTAACCCTAACTCTAACCTTAACCCTAACCCTAACCCAACCCTATCTCTTACACTTACCCGAACCCTAACCCTAAACCTTACCCGAAACCTAATCCTATCCCTAACCCTAACTCTTATACTTACCCTAACCCTAACCCTAAACCTAACCCTAACCCTATTGCTAACCCTAATCTTAACCCTAAACCTTACCCTTATCCTAACCCTAACCCTAACCCTAATCCTAACACTTACCTTTGCCCTAACCCCTACCCTAAACCTAACCCTAACCCTAATCCTTACTCTAACCCTAACCCTAACCCTAACACTAACCCTTACCCGTACCCTAACCCTAAACCTAACACTAACCTTAACCATAACCCGTACACTTACACTAACCCTAATCCTAACCCTAACCCTAAGCCTAAAACTTACACTTACCCTAAACCTAACCCTAACCATTACACTA
Source organism: Megascapheus bottae (assembly GCA_024803745.1). Classification (NCBI taxonomy): domain Eukaryota; kingdom Metazoa; phylum Chordata; class Mammalia; order Rodentia; family Geomyidae; genus Megascapheus; species Megascapheus bottae. Next base: position 684,026 of record JANJXV010000261.1, read on the forward strand.
AACATAACCCTAACCCTAACCCTTACCCTTACCTTATCCCTAACCCAAACCCTTACCCTTACCCTAACGCTAACCCTAACCCTAACACTAACCCTAACCCAACCCTAACTCTTATCCTTACCCTATCCCTAACCCTAAACCTTACCCGAAACCTAACCCTATCCCTAACCTTAACTCTTATCCTTACCCTAACCCTAACCCTAAACCTGACCCTAACCCTAACCTCTAACCCTATACGTAACCCTAACCCTAACCCTAACCCTTACTGTAACCCTAACCCTAACCCTAATCCTTACCCTAACCCTGGCCCTAACCCTAACCCTTAACCTAACCCTAACCCTAACCCTAAACCTTACCCTTACCCTAACCCTAAACCTAACTCTAACCCTAACCCTAACCCTAACCCTAAAACTTACCCTAACCTTAATCCTATCCCTTACCCTAACCCTAACCCTAACCTTAACCATAACCTTAACCCTAACCCTAACCCTAACCCTAACCCTAAACATAAACTTCACCCTAACACTAACCGTAATCCTAAAACCTAACCCTATCCCTAACCCAAACCCCTACCCTTCCCCTAACCCTAACCCTAACCCTAACACTAACACTTACCCTAAACCTAATCCTAACCCTAACCCTTACCCTCACCCTAACCCAAACGCTAACCTTAACCCCAACCCTAAACCTAAACCTAGCCCTAAACCTAACTCTCACCCTTACCCTAACCCTAACCCTAACCTTAACCCTAACCCTAAACCTAACCCTAACACTAACACTTACCCTTAACCTAACCCTAACACTGACCCGAACACTAACCCTTATCCTAACCCTAACCCTAACCCCTAACCCTATACGTAACCCTAATCCTAACCCTAACCCTTACTCTAACCCTAAACCTAACCCTAATCCTTACCCTAACCCTAGCCCTAACCCTAATCCTTACCCTAACCCTAGCCCTAACCCTAACCCTTA
>JANJXV010000261.1:690000-707500 GCA_024803745.1 Megascapheus bottae
AACCCTAAACCTAACCCTAACCCTAACCCTAACCCTAACCCTAAGCCTAACCCTAACTCAAACCTAACCCGAACCCTAATCCAATCCCTAACCCTAAACCTAATCCTTACCCTAACCCTAACCCTAAACCTAACCCTTACCCTAACCCCTATCCTAACCCTAACCCTAACCCTAATCCTTACTCTAACCCTAACCCTAACCCTAACACTAACCCTTACCCGTACCCTAACCCTAAACCTAACCCTAACCCTCACCCTAACCCTAGCCCGTACCCTTACACTAACCGTAATCTTAATCCTAACCCCAAACCTAAAACTTACACTTACCCTAAACCTAACCCTAACCCTTACACTAAACATAACCCTAACCCTAACCCTTACCCTTACCTTATCCCTAACCGTAACCCTTACCCATACCTAAGGGTAACCCTAACCCTAACCCTAACCCTAACCCAACCCTTACCCTTACCATTACACTAACCCTAACCCTAAACCTTACCCGAAACCTAACCCTATCCCTATCCTTAACTCTTACCCTTACCCTAACCCTAACCCTAAATCTGACCCTAACCCTAACCCCTAACCCTAAACGTAACCCTAACCCTAAACCGAACCCTATCCCTTACCCTTAACCTAACCCTAAACCTAACTCTAACCCTAACCCTAACCCTAACCCTAAACCTTACCCTAACCTTAACCTAACCCTTACCCTAACCCTAAACCTAATCTTAACCATAACCTTAACCCTAACCCTAACCCAAACCTTAACCTTTACCCTTACCCTAACCCTAAACCTAAACCTAACCCTAACCCTAAACCTAACCCTAACCCTAACGCTAACAATTACCCTAACCAAAACCCTAATCCTAACCCTAACCCTTGCCCTTACCCTAACCCTAACTCTAACCCTAAATCTAACCCTAACCCTAACTTTAACCCTAACCCTTACCCTTACTCTAACCCGAACCCTAACCCTAACCCTAATCCTAACCCTAACCGTAACCCTAAACCTAACCTTAACCCTAACCCTAGCCTTAACCCAAACCCTAACCCTAAACCTAACCCTAACCCTAACCCTAAACCTTGCCCGTACCCTAACCCTTACGCTAACCCTAACCCTAAACCGAACCCTAACCCTAACACTTACCCTAAAACTAACCCTAACACTAACCCTTACACTAACCCTAACCCTAACCCTAACCATTACCCTAACCTTAACCCTTAACCTATCCCTAACCCTAAACTTAACCCTTACCATTACCCTTACTCTAACCCTAAACCTAACTCTAACCCTAACACTAACCCTCACCTTAAACCTTACCGTAACTCTAACGTTAACCCGTACCCTAACCCTAACCATAACCCTAAACATAACCTTAACCCTAACCCTAATCCTAACCCTAAACTTTACCCTTACCCTAACCCTAACCCTAAACCTAACCCTAACCCTAAACCTAACCCTAACCCTTATCCTAAACCTAACCCTAACCCTTACCCTTACCCTAACCCTAACCCTAATCCTAACGCTAAACCTTACCCTAACCCTATACCTAACCCAAACCCTTACCCTAAAATTAACCCTAACCCTAACCCTAACCCTTACCTTAATCCTACACCTAACCCTAACTCTTACCGTACCCAAACGCTAACCCTAACTCTAACCCTCACCCTAACCCAAACCTAACTCTTACCCTTACCCTAACCCTAACCCTAAATCTAACCTGAACCCTAAACCTATCCCTAACCCTAACATTTATCTTTACCCTAATCCTAACACTAAACCTAACACTAACCCTTACCCCTAATCCTAACCCTAACCCCTAACCCTAACCTTAACCTAACCCTAACACTAAACTTAACCCTAAACCTTACCCTTACCATAACCCTAAACCTAACTCTAACTCTAACAATAACCATAACCCTAAACCTTACCATAACCCTAAACCTAACCCTAACCCTAACCCTAACCCTACCAGTAACCCCAACACATACCTATCCCTAACCCTAAACCTAATCCTTACCCTAACGCTAACCCTAAACCTAACCCTTACCCTAACCCTAAACCTAACCCTAACACTTACCCTAAACCAAACGCTAAACCTAACCCTAACCCTAACCCAAACCTAACCCGAACCCTAATCCTATCCCTAAACCTAACCCTAATCCTTACCCTAACCCTAACCCTAAACCTAACCCTAACCCTAAAGCTAAATCTAACCCTAACCCTAAGCAATACCTAACCCGAACCCTAATTCTATCCCTAACCCTAACCCTAATCCTTACCCTAACCCTAAACCTAAACCTAACCCTAACCCTAAACCTAAACCTAACCCTAAACCTAACCCTTAAACTTAGCCTAACCCTAACCGTATACCTAACCTTAATCCGTACACTTACCCTCACAATAACCCTAACATTAACCCTAACCCTAACCCTAACCTTAACCCTAACCCTTATCCTTACCCTAACCATAACCCTAACCCTAACCCTAAACCTAACCATAACTCTAACCATTACACTAACCCTAACCCTAACTCTAACCCTAACCATTACCCTAAACCTAATCTTAACCCTAACCCTAACCCTAACCCTTACCCTAACCCTATCCCTAACCTTAACCCTAACCCTAACCCAACCCTAAATCTAACCCTTACCCAAACCCTAACCCTAAACCTAACCCTAACGCTAACACTTACCCTTACGCTAACCCTAACCCTAACCCTTATCCTAACCCTAACCGTAACCCTAACACTTACCCTAAACCAAACCCTAACCCTAACCCTTACACTAACCCAAAACCTAACCCTAACGCTTACCCTAACCCTATCCATAACCCTAACTCTAACCCTAACCCCGAACCTTAACCCTTAATCTAACACTAACCCTAAACTTAACCCTAACCCTAACCCTTACCCTAACCCTTACCCTTACACTAACCCTAACCCTAACCCATTCCCTAAACCTAACCCTAACCATAACCCTAACCCTAACCCTACCTTAACCCTAACCCTAATCCTTACCCATACCCAAATGCTAACCCTAACTCTAACCCTAACCCTAACCCTAACCCTAACACATACCCTTATCCTAAACCTACGCTAACCCTTACCGTAACCCTAAACCTAACCCTAACCCTAACACTAACCCTTACCCTAACCCTAAGCCTTACCCTATGCCTAACCCTAACCCTTACCCTTACCCTAACCCTAACCCTAACTATACCCCAACCCTAAACCTAAACCTAACCCTAACGCTAATCCTTTCCCTTACCCTAACCCTAACCCTAAACCTAACCCTAACTCTTACCCTAACCCTTACCCTAACCCTAACCCTAATCCTAACCCTAACCCTTATACTTACCCTAAACCTAACCCTAACCCTACCCTTAACCCTAACCCTTATCCTTACCCTAACCATAACCCTAACCCTAACCCTAAACCTAACCCTAACCTGAAAACTAACCCTTACCCTAACGCTAACCTAAACCTAACCGTAACACTTACCCTTACCCTAACCCTAACCATAACCCTAAACTTAACACTAACCCTTACCCTTACCCTTACCCTAACCCTAAACCTAACTCTAACCCTAAGCATTACCCTAACCCTAAGCTTAACCCTAACCCTAACCCTTACCCTTATCCTAACCCTAACCCTAGCCTTAACGCTAACCCTAACCCAACCCTAACTCTTACCATTACACTAACGCTAACCCTAAACCTAACCGAACCCTAATCCTATCCCTAACCCTATTTCTTATCCTTACCCTAACCCTAACCTTAAACCTGACCCTAACCTTAACCCCTAACCCTAACCGTAACCCTAAACCTAACCGTAACCCTTACCCTAACCCTAACCCTAACACGAATCCTTACCCTAACACTAACCCTAAACCTTACCCTTTCCCTAACCCTAACCCTAACCTAAACCTAACCTTAACCCTAACCCTAACCCTAACACTAACACTAGCCTAACCTTAACGCTAACACTTACCCTTACCCTAACCCTAACCTAACCCTTATCCTAACCCTAACCCTAACCCTAACCCTAACACATACCCTTACCCTAACCCTAACTCTAACCCTAACCGTAACCCTAAACCTAACAAATCCAAGCCTAACCCTAACCGTAACCCTTACCCTAAACCTAACCTTAACCCCAACACTAAACCTAACCCTAACCCTAACCCTTACGCTAACCCTAATCGTAATCCTGACCCTAAAACTTACCCTTACCCTTACCCTAACCTTAACACTAACCCTGAACCTAACCCTAACCCTAACCTTAACCCTAACCCTTACCCTTACCCTAACCCTAAACCTAACCCTAAACCTAAACCTAAACCTAACCCTAAACTTAACCCTAACTCTTATCCTTACCATAACCCTAACCCTAAACCTAACCCTAACCCTTACCCTCACCCTAACCCTAAACTTAAACCTAACCCTAACCCTAACCCTAACCTTAAACCTAAAGCTTACGCTTACCTTAACCCTAATCCTAACCCTAACACTAAACCTAACCCTTACCCTTACCCTTACCATAACCCTAAACCTACCCCTAACCTTAACCCTAACCTTAACCCTAACCCTTACCCTACCCTAACCCTAACCCTAAATCTAAACCTAACCCTAAACCTAACCACTAACCCTAACACTAAACCTTAGGTAACACTAATCCTAACCCTAACCCTAACCCTAATCCTTAACCTAACCCTAACCCTAACTCTAACCCTTACCCTTTACCTACCCAGAACCCTAACCCTAACCCTAACCCTACACTTACCCGAAAACTAACCTAACCCTAACCCTAACCCTTACACTTATCCTAACCCTAACGCTAACCTTAATCCCCAACCCTAAACCAAACCCTAGCCCTAACCCTAACCCTAACCCTTACCCTAACCCTAACCCTAAGACTAACACTAACACTTACCCTTACCCTAACCATAACCCTAACCCTAACACTAACCCTTATCATAACCCTAAACCTAACCCTAACTCTAACCATAACCCTTAACTTAACCCTAACACTAACCCTAACCCCTAAGCCTAACCCTTACCCTAACCCTAACCCGAACCCCTAACCCTAATCCTAACCGCTAACCCTGACCCTGACCCTAACCCTAATCCTTACCCGTACCATAACCCTAACCCTAACACTTACACTTACCCTAACCCCTCCCTAACCCTAACCCTAACCCTAATCCTTACTCTAACCCTAACCCTAACCCTAACACTAACACTTACCCGTACCCTAACCCTAAACCTAACCATATCCCTTACACTAAACCTAGCCCTAAACCTAACCCTTACCCTTACCTTAACGCTAACAAGAACCCTAACCCTTACCCTTACCATAATGCTAACCCTAACACTAACCCTCACCCTAACACATACCCTTAACTTAAAACTAATCCTAACCCTAACCGTAACCCTAAACCTAACCCTAACCTTAACCCTAACCCTAACACTTACCCTAACCCAAACCTTAACGCCAACACTAAACCTAACCCTAACACTAATCCTAACCCGTACCCTTACCCTAACCCTAACACTAACTTTAACCCTAACCCTTACCCTTACCCTAACCCGAAACCTAACGCTATCCCTAAGCCTAACCCTAACCCTAAACCTAACCCGAACCCTAACCCTAACAGTTAACCTAACCCAAAACCTAATCTTAAACATAACCTTAACCCTAACCCTAAACCTAACCCGAAGCTTTACCCTTACCCTAACACTAAACCTAAACCTAACCCTAACCCTTACCCTAATCCTAACCCTTACCCTAACACTAACCCAGATCCTAACCCTTACCCTTACCCTAACCCTAACCGTAAACCTAACACTAAACCTAACCCTAACCCTAAACCTAACCCTTACCCTTACCCTAACCCTAACCCTAACCCTAACCCTTATCCTAACCCTAACCCTAACACTATCCCTAACACTTACCCTAAACCTAACCCTAACCCTAACCCTAACGCTACCCTAAACCTAAACCTAACCCTAACCCTAACCCTTATCCTGACCCTAACCCTAACCCTAACCCTAACCCTAACAAATACCCTTACCCTAACCCTAACCCTAACCGTAACCCTAAACCTAACCCTAAACCTAACCCTAACCCTAACAAATACCCTTACCCTAACCCTAACCCTAACCGTAACCCTAAACCTAACCCTAAACCTAACCCTAACCCTAACAAATACCCTTACCCTAACCCTAACCCTAACCGTAACCCTAAACCTAACCCTAAACCTAACCCTAACCCTAACCCTAAATCTAACCCTAACCGTAACCCTAACCGTAACCCTAACCCTAATCCTTACCCTAACCCTAACCCTAACCCTAACCCTTACCCTAACCCTAACCCTAACCCTAACACTTACCTTAAACCAAACCCTAACCCTAACCTTTACACTAACCCTAAACCTAACCCTAACCCTTACCCTAACACTAAACCTAACCCTAACTCTAACCCTAACCCCTAATTTAACCCTTAACCTAACCCTAATCCTATACTTAACCCTAACCCTAACCCTTACCCTAACCCTAAAACTAACTCAAACCCTAACACTAACCCTAACCCTAAACCTTACCATAACCCTAACCCTAACACTTACACTAACCCTAACCATAACCCTAACCATAACCTTAACCCCAACCCTAACCATAACCTTTACCCTTTGCCTAACCCTAACCCTAAACCTAACCCTACCCCTATCCCTAACCTTAACCTAACCCTTACCCTAACCCTAGCCCTAACCCTTTCCCTTACATAACCCTAAACCTAACTCTCACCCTAACCCTAACCCTAACCCTTACCTTAAACCTAACCTTAACCCTTACCCTTACGCTAACCGTAAACCTAAACCTAACCCTAAATCTAACCCTAACCCTTACTCTTACCCTAACCCTAACCCTATTCCTAACGCTAAACCTTACCCTTACCCTAAACCTAACCCTAACTCTTACCCTAAACCTAACCCTAACCCTAACCCTAACCCTTACCTTAATCCTAACCCTAACCCTAACACTTACCCCTACCCAAACTCTAACCCTAACCCTAACCCTAACCCTAACCCTAACCCAACCCTAACTCTTAACCTTACCCTAACCCTAACCCTAAACCTAACCTGAACCCTCACCCTATCCATAACCCTAACATTTATCTTTACCCTAAACCTAACCCTAAAATTAACCCTAACCCTTACCCCTAACCCTAACCCTAACCCTAACCCTAACCCTTACCCTAAACCTAACCCTAATCCTAATCCTTACCCTACCCCTAACCCTAAACCTAACCTAACCCTAACACTAAACTTAAACCTAAACCTTACCCTTACCCTAAACCTAAACCTAACTCTAACCCTAACCCTAACCCTAACCCTAAAACTTACCCTAACACTAACCCAAACCCTTACCCTAACCCTAACCCTAACCTTAACCGTAACCTTAACCCTAACCCTATTCCTGACCCGAACCTTTACCCTTAACCTAACCCTAACACTAAACCTAACCCTAACCCTTAACGTAACCGTAACCGTTACCCTAAACCTAACCCTAATCCTAATCCTAACCCTTACTGTTTCCCTAACCCAAACCCTAACCCTAAACCTAACCCTAACCCTAACCCTAACCCTTACCCTTACCCTAACCCTAACCCTAAACCTAACCCTTAACCTAACTCTAACCCTAACCCTAACACTAACCCTATCCCTAACCCTAACCATAACACTAACCCTAACCTAATCCTCACCCTAACCCTGACCCTTACCCTTACCCTAAACCTAACCCTAAACCTAACACTAAACCTAACCCTAACCCCTAAACCTAACCCTAACCCTAACCCTAACCCTTACCTTATCCTAACCCTCACCCTAACCCTAACACTTACCCTTACCCTTAACCCTACTCTAACCCTAACCCTAACCCTTACCCTAACCCAAACCCTAACCCTTTCCCTTACATAACCCTAAACCTAACCCTCACCCTAACCCTAACCCTTACCCTTACCCTATCCCTAACCCTAAACCTAAACCTTACCCTTACTCTCAACCTAACCCTAACCCTTTCCCTAAACCTAACCCTAACCCTAACCCTAACCCTTACCTTAAACCCTAAACCTAATCCTTACCCTTACCCAAATGCTAACCATAACCCTAACCCTTACCCTAAGCATAACCCTAACCCTTACCCTTACCCTAAACCTAACCCCAACCCTTACCGTAATCCTAAACCTAACCGTAACCCTAACCCTTACCCTTACCCTAACCCTAACCATAACCCTTACCGTAACCCTGGCCTTAAACCCAACCCTAAACCTAACCCTAACCCTAACCTTAACCCTAACCCTTACCCTTACCCTAAACCTAAACCTAACCTTAAAACTAACCCTAACCTTAACCATAACCCTTACCCTTACAATAACCCTATCCCTAACCCTAACACTAACCCTTATCATAACCCTAAACCTAACCCTAACTCTAACCCTAACCCTTAACTTAACCCTAACACTAACCCTGACCGCTAAGCCTAACACTTACCCTAACCCTAACCCGAATCCCTAACCCTAACCCTAACCGCTAACCCTAACCCTAACCCTGACCCTAACCCTTACCCGTACCCTAACCCTAACCCTAACACTTACCCTTACCCTAACCCCTACCCTAACCCTAACCCTAACCCTAATCCTTACTCTAACCCTAACACTAACACTAACACTAACCCTTACCCGTACCCTAACCCTAAACCTAACCCTAACCCGTACCCTTACCCTAACCCGAATCCTAACCCTAACCCTAAACCTAAAACTTACACTTACCCTAAACCTAACCCTAACCATTACACTAAACCTAGGCCTAAACCTAACCCTTACCCTTAACTTAACCCTAACCCGAACCCTAACCCTTACCCTTACCATAACGCTAACCCTAACACTAACCCTAACGCTAACACATACCCTTAACTTAAAACTAATCCTAACCCTAACCGTAACCCTAAACCTAACCCTAACCTTAACCCTAACCCTAACACTTACCCTAACCCAAACCTTAACGCCAACACTAAACCTAACCCTAACCCTAATCCTAACCCTTACCCTTACCCTAACCCTAACACTAACTTTAACCCTAACCCTTACCCTTACCCTAACCCTAAACCTAACGCTAACCCTAACCCTAACTCTAACCCTAAATCTAACCCGAACCCTAACACTAACAGTTAACCTAACCCAAAACCTAACCTTAAACATAACCTTAACCCTAAACCTAAACCTAACCCGAACCTTTACCCTTATCCTAACACTAACCCTAAACCTAACCCTAACCCTTACCCTAACCCTAACACTTACCCTAACACTAACCCTGATCCTAACCCTTACCCTTACCCTAACCCTAACCGTAAACCTAACAGTAAACCTAACCCTAACCCTAACCCTAACCCTTACCCTTACCCTAACAATAACCCTAACCCTAACCCTTACCCTAACCCTAACCCTACCACTAACCCTAACACATACCCTAACCCTAACCCTAACCCTAACCCTAACGCTACCCTAAACCTAAACCTAACCCTAACCCTAACCCTTATCCTGACCCTACCCCTAACCATAACCTTAACCCTAACAAATACCCTTACACTAACCCTAACCCTAACCGTAACCCTAAACCTAACCCTAAACCTAACCCTAACCCTAACCCTAAATCTAACCCTAACCATAACCCTAACCCTAACCCTAACCCTAATCCTTACCCTAACCCTAACCCTAACCCTTACCCTAAACCTAACCCTAACCCTAACACTTACCTTAAACCAAACCCTAACCCTAACCCTTACACTAACCCTAAACCTAACCCTAACCCTTACCCTAACACTAAACCTAACCCTAACTCTAACCCTAACCCCTAATTTAACCCTTAACCTAACCCTAACCCTAAACATAACCCAAACCCTAACCCTTACCCTAACCCTAAAACTAACTCAAACCCTAACACTAACCCTAACCCTAAACCTTACCGTAACGCTAACCCTAACACTTACACTAACCCTAACCATAACCCTAACCATAACCTTAACCCTAACCCTAACCCTAACTTTACCCTTACCCTAACCCTGAACCTAAACCTAACCCTAACCCTAACCTTAACCCTAACCCTTACCCTAACCCTAGCCCTAACCCTTTCCCTTACAAAACCCTAAACCTAACTCTCAACCTAACCCTAACCCTAACCCTTACCCTAAACCTAACCTTAACCCTTACCCTTACCCTAACCCTAATCCTAATCCTAACGCTAAACCTTACCCTTACCCTATACCAAACCAAAACTCTTACCCTAAACCTAACCCTAACCATAACCCTAACCCTTACCTTAACCCTAACCCTAACCCTAACACTTACCCGTACCCAAACTCTAACCCTAACCCTAACCCTAACCCAACCCTAACTCTTAACCTTACCCTAACCCTAACACTTACCCTAAACCTAACCCTAACCCAAATCCTTACCCTAACCCTAACATTAAACATAACCTAACCCTAACCCTAAACTTAAACCTAACCCTTAACCTAAACTTAAAACTAACTCTAACCCTAACCCTAACCCTAACCCAAAACTTACCCTAACCTTAACCCAAACCCTTACCCTAACCCTACCCTAACCTTAACCGTAACCTTAACCCTAACCCTATCCCTGACACGAATCTTTACCCTTAACCTAACCCTAACCCTAAACCTAAACCTAACCCTAAACCAAACCGTAACCGTTACCCTAAACCTAACCCTAATCCTAATCCTAACCCTTAATGTTTCCCTAACCCTAACCCTAACCCTAACCCTAACCCTAACCCTAACCTTAACCCTAACACGTACCCTTACCCTAACCCTAACACTAAACCTAACCCTAACCCTAACCCTTATCCTTACCCTAACCCTAACCCTTATCCTGACCCTAACCCTAACCCTAACCCTAACCCTAACAAATACCCTTACACTAACCCTAAACCTAACCATAACCCTAAACCTAACCCTAAACCTAACCCTAACCCCAACCCTAAATCTAACCCTAACCGTAACCCTAACCCTAACCCTAACCCTAATCCTTACCCTAACCCTAACCCTAACCCTTACCATAACCCTAACACTTACCTTAAACCAAACCCTAACCCTATACCTAACCCTAACCCTAACCCTAACCCTTACCCTTACCCTAACACTAAACATAACCCTAAACCTTAACCTACCCCTAATCCTAACATTAACCCTAACACTTAACCTAACCCTAACCCTAACCATAACGCTACCCTAATCCTAACCCTTACTCTAACCCTAACCCTTATCCTAACCCTAAACCTAACCCTAACCCTAAATCTAACCCTAACCCTAACCCTAACCCTAACCGTAACCCTAAACTAACCCTAAGCTAACCCTAACACAAACCTAACCCGAACCCTAATCCTATCCCTAACCCTAACCCTAATCCTTACCCTAACCCTAACCCTAAACCTAAACCTTACCCTAACCCTAACCCTAACCCTAACCCTAACACTTACCCTAAACCAAACCCTAACCCTAACCCTTACACTAACCCTAAACCTAACCCTAACGCTTACTCTAACCCTAACCCTAACTCTAACCCTAACCCCTAACCTTAAACCTTAACCTAACCCTAAACCTAAACTTAACCTTAACCCTAACCCTTACCCTAACCCTAAACCTAACTCTAACCCTAACACTAACCCTAACCCTAAATCTTACCGTAACCCTAACCCTAACACTTACACTAACCCTAACCATAACCCTAACCATAACCTTAACCCTAACCCTAATCCTAACCTTTACCCTTACCCTAACCCTAACCCTAAACCTAACCCTAACCCTAACCCTAACCTTAACCCTAACCCTAAAACTAACCCTGGCCTTACCCTAACACTAACCCTAAACCTAACCCTAACACTAACCCTAACCCTAAACCTTACCCTAACCCTAACCCTTACCCTTACCCTAAACCTAACCCTAAACCTAACACTAAACCTAACCCTAACCCCTAAACCTAACCCTAACCCTAACCCTAACCCTTACCTTATCCTAACCCTAACCCTAACCCTAACACTTACCCTTATCCTTAACCCTACTCTAACCCTAACCCTAACCCTTACCCTAACCCTAACCCTAACCCTTTCACTTACATAACCCTAAACCTAAACCTCACCCTAACCCTAACCCTTACCCTTACCCTTACCCTAACCCTAACCCTAAACCTAAACCTTACCCTTACTCTAAACCTAACCCTAACCCTTTCCCTAAACCTAACCCTAACCCTAACCCTTACCTTAAACCCTAACCCTAATCCTTACCCTTACCCAAATGCTAACCCTAACCCTAACCCTAACCCTAACACATACCCTTACCCTAAACCTAACCCTAACCCTTACAGTAACCCTAAACCTAAACCTAACCCTAACACTAACCCTTACCCTAACCCTAACCCTTACCCTAAGCCTAACCCTAACCCTTACCCTAAACCTAACCCTAACCCTTACCGTAACCCTAAACCTAACCCTAACCCTAACCCTTACGCTTACCCTAACCCTAACCATAACCCTTACCCTAACCCTAACCTTAACCCCAACCCTAAAGCTAACCCTAACCTTAACCCTAACTCTTACCCTTACACTAAACCTAAACCTAACCCTAAATCTAACCCTAACCTTAACCCTAACTCTTATCCTTACCCTAACCCTAACCCTAAACCTAACCCTAACCCTAACTCTAACCCTTCTACTTCCCTACCCAAAACCCTAACCCTAAACCTAACCTTTACCCTTACCCTCACCCTAATCCTAAACCTAACTCTAACCCTAACCCTAACCCTAACCCTAACCTTAACCCTAACCCTAACCCTAACCCTTAACCTTCCACTATCCCTAAACCTAAATCTAACCCTAAACCTAAACCTAACACCTAACCCTAACCCTAACCAGAAACCTTACCTTACCCTAACCCTAACAGTAACCGTAACCCTAACCCTAAACTTACCCTAAACCTAACCTAACCCTAAACCTCAACCTTACCATTACCCTAACCCTAACCCTAACCTTAATCCCCAACCCTAAACCAAACCCTAGCCCTAACCCTAACCCTAACCCTAAGACTAACATTAACAATTACCCTTACCCTAACCCTTACCCTAACCCTAACACTAACCCTTATCTTAACCCTAAACCCAACCCTAACTCTAACCCTAACCCTTAACTTAACCCTAACACTAACACAAACCCCTAAGCCTAACCCTTACCCTAACCCTAACCCTAACCCCTAACCCTAACCCTAACCGCGAACCCTAACCTTAACCCTAACCCTAACCCTAAACCTTACCCGTACCCTAACCCTAACCCTAACACTTACCCTTACCCTAACACCTAACCTAAACCTAACCTTAACCCTAATCCTTACTCTAACCCTAACCCTAACCTTAACACTAACCCTTACCCGTACCCTAATCCTAAACCTAACCCTAACCCTAACCCTAACCCTAACCCTTACCCTAACCCTAACCCTAACCCTAACCCTAACCCTTACCCTTACCTTAACCCTAACCCTAACCCTAACCCTTACCCTAACCCAAACCCTAACCTTAAACATAACCTTATCCCTAACCCTAACCCTAACCCGAACCTTTACCCTTACCCTAACACTAACCCTAAACCTAACCCTAACCATTACCCTAACCCTAACCCTAATCCTAACCCTAAACCTTACCCTTACCCTAACCCTAACCCTAAACCTAAACCTAACCCTAACCCTAACCCTAACCCTTACCCTTACCTTAACCCTAACCTTAACAGTTACACTTACCCTAACGCTAATCCTAACACTAACCCTAACACATATCCTTAACCTAAACCTAACCCTGACCCTAACCGTAACCCTAAACCTAACCCTAACCTTAACCCTAACCCTAACACTTACCCTAACCCTAACCTTAACTCCAACACTAAAACTAATCCTAACCCTAACCCTAACCCTTACCCTTACCCTAACCCTAACCCTAACCCTTACCCTTACCCTAAGGCTAAACCTAAATCTAACCCTAACCCTAACCCTAACCCTAACCCTAAACCTAACCCTAACCCTAACCCTAACCTTAACCCTAACCCTTACCCTATCCCTAACCCTAACCCTATCACTAACCCTAACCCTAAACCTAACCCTAACCCTTACCCTTACCCTAACCCTAACCCTAACCCTAACCCTTACCCTAACTCTAACCCTAACCCTAAGCCTAACACTAACCCTAACACTTACCCTAACCCTAACCCTAACCCTAACCCTAACGCTACCCTAAACCTAACCCTAACCCTAACCCTAACCCTTATCCTAACTCTAACCCTAACCCTAACCCTAACACATACTCTTACCCAACCCCTAACACTAACTCTTATCGTAACGGTAAACCTAACCCTAACCCTAACACTAACCCTAACCCTAACCCTTACACTAAACCTAACTCTAACCCTAAACCTTGCCCTTACCCTAACCCTAACCTTAACCCTAACTCTAACCCAACCCTAACTCTCACCCTTCCCCTAACCCTAACCTTAAACCTAACCCTAACCATAACCCCTAACCCTAACGGTAACCCTAACCCTAACCCTAACCCTTACCCTACCCCTAACCCTAACACTAATCCTTACCCTAACATTAACCCTAAACCTTACCCTTTCCCTAACCCTAACCCTAACCCTATCCTAACCCTAAACATAACCCTAACAATAACCCTAACACTAACCCTAGCCTAACCCTAACGCTAACACTTACCCTTACCCTGACCCTAACCCTAACCCTAACCCTAACCCTTAACCTAACCCTAACCCTAACTCTAACCCTAACACATACTCTTACTCTAACCCTAACTCTAACCCTAACCGTAACCCTAAACCTAACCATAAACCAACCCTATCCTTAACCTTCACCCTTATCCTAAACCTAATCTTAACCCCAACACTAAACCTAACCCTAACCCTAAACCTTACGCTAAACCTAAACCTAATCCTGACCCTAAACCCTACCCTTACCCTAACCCTACCCTAACCCTAACCCTAATCCTTTCCCTAACCCTGACCCTAATCCTAACCGTTACCCTTTCCCTACCCAGAACCCTAACCCTAAACTTAACCCTTACCCTTACCCTCACCATAAGCCTAAACCTAAACTTAACCCTAACTCTAACCCTAACCTTACCCCTAACCCTAACCCAAACCCTAACCCTTACCCTTACCCTAGCCCTAACCCTAAACCTAACCCTAACCCTAACCCTAATCCTAACACCTAACCGTATATCTAACCCGAACCCCTAACCTTACCCTAACCCTAACCCTAACCCTAACCCTAACACTTACCCTAAACCTAATCCTAACCCTAACCCTTACCCTCACCCTAACCCTAACGCTAACCTTAACCCCAAACCTAAACCTAAACCTAGCCCTAACCCTAACCCTAAACCTTACCCTAACCCTAACCCTAACCCTAACCCTAACACTTACCCTTAACCTAAACCTAACCCTAACACTAACCCTTATCCTAACCCTAACCCTAACCCGAACTCTAACCCTAACACTTAACCTAACCCTAAGACTATCCCTAACCCCTAACCCTTACTCTAACCCTAACCCTAACCCCTAACCCCTAACCCTAACCGCTAACCCTAACCCTAACCCTAACCCTAACACTTACCCGAACCCTAACCCTAACCCTAACACTTACCCTTACCCTAACCCCTACCCTAACCCTAACCCTAATCCTAATACTTTCTAACCCTAACCCTAACCCTAAATTAACCCTTACCTGTACCCTAACCCTAAACCTAAACCTAACCCTAACCCTAACCCTAAAACTTACCCTTACCCTAACCCTAACCCTAACCCATACCCTAACCCTAACCCTAACCCTAAGCCTAACACTAACCCTAACACTTACCCTAACCCTAACCCTAACCCTAACGCTAACCTAAACTTAACCCTAACCCTAACCCTTATCCTAACACTAACCCTAAACCTAACCCTAACACATACTCTTACCCAACCCCTAACCCTAACTCTTACCGTAACCCTAAGCCTAACCCTAACCCTAACACTAACCCTAACCCTAACTCTTACACTAACCCTAACTCTAACCCTAAACCTTGCCCTTACCCTAACCCTAACCTTAACCCTAACCCTAACCCAACCCTAACTCTCACCCTTTCCCTAACCCTAACCCTAAACCTAACAAGAACCCTAATCCTATCTCTAATCCTAACTCTTATCCTTAGCCTAACCCTAACCTTAAACCTAACCCTAACCCTAACCCCTAGCCCTAACCGTAACCCTAACCCTAACCCTAACCCTAACCCCTAACCCTAACCCTTACAATAACCCTAACCCTAACCCTAACCCCTAACACTAACCCTTACAATAACCCTAACCCTAACCCTAACCCTAACCCTAACCCCTAACACTAACCCTAACCCTAATCTAACCCTTACCCTTACCCTAACCCTAACCCTAACCCTAACCCTATTCCTTACCCTAACCCTAACCCTAACCCTGTCTCTTACTCTAACCCTAACCGTAACCTTAACCCCAAACCTAAACCTAACCCTAACCCTTACCCTTACCCTAACCCCAAACCTAAACCTAACCCTAACCCTTACCCTAACCCCAACCCTAACCCTAACCCTAACCCTAACCTTAACCCTAACCCTTAACCTTACCCTAACCCTAACCCTAAACCTAATCCTAACCCTTAACCTTATCCTAACGATAACCCCAAACCTAACCCTAACCCAAACCCTAACCTAACCTTAACACTTACCCTTACCCTAAACCTAACCCTAACCCTTAGCCTAACCCTAACCCTAACTCTAACACTTAACCTTACCCTAACCCTAACCCTGACCCTAACCCTAAACTTACCCTAACCCTAAACATAACCCTAAACCTAACCCTAAACGTAACCCTAACCCTTACCCTTACCGTAACCCTAACCCTAACCCCTAACATTAACCCTAACCCTAACCCTCACCCTAACCTTACCCTTATCCTAACCCTAACCCTAACACTAACCCTAAACCTAACCCTAATCCTAAGCCTTAACCTAACCCTAAGCCTAACGCTAACCCTTGCTCTTACCCTAACCCTAACCATAACCCTAACCGTAAACCTAACCCTAACCCTAAACCTCACCCTAATCCTAACCCTTACCATAACCCTTACCCTAACCCTAAACCTAACCCTAATCCTAAGCCTTAACCTAACCCTAAGCCTAAGCTAACACTTGCTATTACCCTAACCCTAACCCTAAACCTAACATTAACCCTAACCCTAACTCTAATCCCTACCCTAACCCTAACCCTAACCCTAAACCTTACCGTTACCTTAACCTTAACCCTAACCCTAACCCTAACCCCTAACCCTAACCCTAACCCTAAACCTTACCCTTACCCTAACCCTAACACTAA
>JANJXV010000261.1:715000-732500 GCA_024803745.1 Megascapheus bottae
CCCTAACCCTAACCCTAACCCCTAACCCAAACCCTATCCCGAACCCTAACCCTTACCCTAACCCTAATGCTTACCCTAACCCTAAACCTAACCTTAACCCTTACCCTAACCCTTACACTTTCCCTAACACTAATCCTAACCCTAACCCTAACCAAACCCTAACCTCTAACCCTAACCTTTACCCTTACACTAACCCTACACCTAACCCTAACCCTAACACTTACCCTAACCCTAAACCTAACCCTGACCCTAAACTTATCCCTAAACCTTAACCCTTACCCTTACCCTAACCCTAACCCTAACTCTAACCCTAACGCTAACCCTAACCCTTACCCTAACTCTAACCCTAATACTAATCCTTACCCTAACCCTTACCCTAACCCTAACACTAACTCTTACCCTAACCCTGACCCTTACCCTAACCCTAACCCTAAACCTAACCCTAACCATTATCCTTACCTTACCCTAACCCTAAACCTAACCCTAAACCTAACCCTTACCCTTATCCTAATCCTAACCCTAACACTTACCCTAACCCTAACAGTTACCCTTACCCAAAACCTAACCCTAAGCCTTACCCTTACCCTAAAACTAACCCTAAACCTAACCCTTACCCTAAACATATCCCTAACCCTAACCCCTAACCCTAAGTCTAACCCTAACCCTAACCGTTACCATTATCCTACCCATAATCCTAACCCTAACCCTAACACTTACCCTTACCGTAAACCTAAACCTAACGCTAATCCGAAGCCTAAACCTAACCCTAACCCTAAACCTAACCCTAACCCTTTCCCTTACCATAACCCTAAAACTAACACTTATCCTTACCCTAACCCTAACCCTAACCCTAACCCTGACCCTAACCCTATCCCTAACCCTAACCCCTAACCTTAACCCTAACCCTAACCCTAACTCTAACCCTTACCCTTAATCTAAACCTAACCCTAACCCTAACCCTTAGCCTAAACCGAACCCTAACTCTTACCTTAACCCTAAACCTTAACCATAACCCTAAACCTAACGCTCACCCTAATCCTAACCCTAGCCGTAACCCTTACCCTAACCCTAACCTTATCTTTAACCCCTAACCCTAACCCTAACCGTAACCCTAACCCTACCTCAAACCCTTACACTTACCCTAACCCTAACCCTAACGCTAAACCTTACCCTAACCCTAACCCTAAACATTACCCTAACCCTAACCCTAACCCTAACCCCTAACCCTAACCCTTACCCTAACCCTAACCCTAAACCTAAACCCTAACACTAACCCTAACCCTAAATCTAACATAACCCTTATCCTTACCCTAACGCTAACCCTAACCCTATTCCTTACCATAACCCTAACCCTAAACCTAACCCTTACCCTTATCCTAACCCGAACCCCAAACCTAACCCTAACCCAAAACCTAACACTAACCTTAACACTTACCCGTACCCTAAACCTAACCCTAACCCTTAGCCTAATCGTAACCCTAACCCTAACCCTTACCCTAACCCTAACCTTAACCCTAACCCTAACCCTAAGCCTAACCCCTAACCCTAACCCTAAACGTAACCCTAATCCCTAACCCTAAACCTAAACATAACCCTAACCCTTACCCTTACCGTAACCAAAACCCTAACCCTAACCCTAACCTTACCCTTATCCTAACCTAACCCTAACCCTAAACCTAACCCTAACACTTACCGTTACACTACACCTAACCCTAATCCTAACCCTAACCCTAACCCTAACCCTAAACCTCACCCTAACCCTAACCCTAACCCTAACCCATACCCTAACCCTAACCCTAAACCTAACCCTAATCCTAAGCCTTAACCTAACCCTAAGCCTAACGCTAACCATTGCTCTTACCCTATCCCTAACCCTAAACCTAACCCTGACCCTTACCCTAACCCTTACCCTTACTCTAACCCTAACCCTAACCCTAAACCTTACACTTACCTTTACCCTAAACCTAACCCTAACCCTAAACCTAACCCTAACCCTTACCCTAACCCTTACCCTTATTCTAACCCTAACCCTAACCCTAACCCTTACACTTACCTTTACCCTAAACCTAACCCTAACCCTAACCCTAACCATTACCTTAACCCTGACCCTAACCCTAACCCTAAACCCTAACCCTAACCCTATCCCGAACCCTAACCCTTACCCTAACCCTAATCCTTACTCTAACCCTAAACCTAGCCCTAACACTAACCCTAACCCTTACCCTTTCCCTAACACTAATCCTAACCCTAAACCTAACCAAACCCTAACCCCTAACCATAACCTTTACCCTTACACTAACCCTACACCTAACCCTAACCCTAACACTTACCCTAACCCTAACCCTAACACTGACCCTAAACTTAACCCTAAACCTTAACCCTTACCCTTACCCTAACCCTAACCCTAACTCTAACCCTAACGCTAACCCTAACCCTTACCCTAACCCTAACACTAACACTTACCCTAACCCTTACCCTTACTCTAACCCTAAACCTAACCCTAAACCTAACCCTTACCCTTATCCTAATCCTAACCGTAACGCTAACCCTAACCCTAACAGTTACCATTACCCAAAACCTAACCCTAAGCCTTACCCTTACCCTAAACCTAACCCTAAACCTAACCCTTACCCTAAACCTATCCCAAACCCTAACCCGTAAACCTAACTCTAACCCTAACCCTAACCGTTACCCTTATCCTAACACTAATCCTAACCCTAACCCTAACACTTACCCTTACCGTAAACCTAACCCTAACCCTTACCCTAACCCTAACCCTAAACCTAACCCTAAACCTTACCCTAACCCTAATCCTAACCCTAAACACAACCCTAAACATTACCCTTACCGTAACCCTAAACATAACCCTTACCCTAACCCTAACCCCTAACCTTAACCCTAACATTTACCCTTACCATAATCCTAACCCCAAACTTAACCCTAACCCTAACCCTAACCCTAACCCTTACCCTAACCCTAACCCTAACCTTAATGCTAACCCTAACCCTAACCCTTACCCTAACCCTTACCCTTACCCTAACCCTAACCCTAACCTAATGGCAAACCTAAACCTTACCCTTACCCTTACACTAACCCTAACCCTAAACCTAACCCTTACACTTACGCTAACCCTAACCCTAATCCTAACCCTTAACCTTACCCTAACCCTAACCATAACCTTAATGCTAACGCTAACCATAACCCTAACCCTAACCCTTAAACAAACCCTATACCTAATCCTTACCTAACCCTAACCCTAACGGTAACGCTAACCCTTACCCCTACCGTAACCCTAACCCTAACCCTAAACTTAACCCTAAACCTAACCCGTACCCTTACCCTAATCCTAACCATTACCCTTACTCTAACCCAAACCCTAAACCTAAAACTAACCCTAACCCTAACTCTAACCCTCACACTTACCCTTACCCTAAACCTAACTGTAACCCTTACACTTACCCTAACCCTAACCCTAACCCTAACACTTACCCTTACTTTAATCCTAACCCCAACCTTAACCCTAACCCTAACGCTTAACCTAACCCTAACCTTAACCCTTACCCTAACCCTAAACCTAACCCTAACACTAACCCTAATCCTAACTCTAATCCTAACCCTAACCCTAAATCTAACCCTAAACCTAACCCTAATCCTAACTCTAATCCTAACCCTAACCCTAACCTAACCCTAACCCTAACCCCAACCTTAACCCCTAAACTTACCCTAACCCTAAACATAAACCTAAACCTAAACCTAAACCTAACCCTTACCCTAACCCTAACCCTAACCCTTACTTTAACGCTAACCCTAACCCTTACACTGACCCTAATCCTAAACCTCACAGTTACCCTTACCCTAACCTTAACCCTAAACTTAAGGCTAACCCTAACCCTAACCCTTACCTTAATCCTTTCCCTTTCCCTAACCCTAACCCTAACCCTAACCCAAACCCTAACCCTAACACTAAACTTAATGCTAACCCTAAACCGAACCCTAAACCTAACCCTTACCCTAACAATAACCTTAACCCTAATCCTTACCCCAACCATAACCCTAACCCTAACCCTTACCCTTTCCCTAACCCTAACCCTTAACATAACCCCAAACCTAACCCTAACCCCTAATATTAAACCTTACCCTAACCCTAACCCAAACACTAACCTTTACCCTAAACCTTACTCTAAACCTAACACTAAACCTAACCCTAACCCTAACCATAACCCTAAACCTTACCCTAACCCTAACCCTAATCCTAACCCTAACCCTAACCCTAACCCCTAAACATAACCCTAACGCTAACACTTACCCTTATCCTAACACTAACTCTAACCCTAAGCCTAACCCTAACACTTACCCTTACCTAACCGTAACCTTAACCGTAACCCTAACACTTACCCTACACTTACCCTAACCCTAAACCTAACCCTAACCCTTACCCTAATCCTAACCCTAACCCTAACCCCTAACCCTAACCCTAAACCTAACTCTACCGCTTAGCCTTACCCTAACCCTTACCGTAACCTTAACACTAATCCTAACCCTAACCCTAACACCTAACCCTAACCCTAAGCCTAACCCTATCCTTAATGCTAACCCCAAACTTAACCCTAACCCTAACCCTTACCCTACCCCTAACTCTAACCCTAAACCTTACCCTAACCCTAACCTTAACCCTAAACCTTACCCTTACCCTAACCCTAACCCTAAACTTAATGCTAACCCTAACCCTAATCCTAACCCTAACCCTTAACCTAACTCTAACCCTAACCCTAATCCTTACCCTAACCCTAACCCTAACCCTCACTCTTACCCTAACCCTTACCCTTTCCCTAACCCTAAACCTAACCCTGACCATAACCCAAACCCTAAGTCCTAACCCTAACCCTAATCCTAACCCTTACCCTTACATTAACCCTAACACTAACCCTAACACTAACACTAACACTTACCCTAAATCTAACCCTAACCCTAAACCTAACCCTAACCCTAACCCTAACCCTAACCCTAACACTTACCCTTACCCTAACCCTAACTCTAACCCTAACCCTAACCCTAAACCTTACGCTTACCCTAACGCTATCCCTACCACTTAAACTAACACTAACCCTAACCTAAACACTAACCCTAACTCTTATCCTAACCCTAACCCTAACCCTAACCCTTACCCTAACCCTAACGCTAAACCTAACCCTAACCCTTACCCTTACCCTAACCCTAAACCTAACCCTAACCCTACTCTAGCCCTAACCCTTACCCTAACCCTAACCCTAACACTTAGCCTTACCCTAACCCTAACCCTAACCTTAATGCTAACCCTAACCCTAACCCTAATCCTAACCCTTGCCCTTTCCCTAACCCTAACCCTAACCCTAACTTTAACCCCAACTCTAACCCTAACCGTAATCCCAGCACTTACCCTTACCCTAATCCTAACCCTAAACCTAACCATAACCCTAACCCAAACCCTAACCTTAAACCTAACACTAACCCTAACCCTAACAATAACCATAACCCTAACACTAACCCTAACCCTAATCCAAACCCTCAACCTTACCCTTACGCTTAACCTAACCCTAACCCTAAACCTATCCCTAACCATTACCCTAACCCTAACCCCTAACCCTAATCTAACCCTAACCCTTACCCTTACCCTAAGCCTAACACTAACTCTAAGCCTGACCCTAACACTTAACCTTACCCTAACCCTAACCCTAACCCTTAATCTAACCCTAACCCAAACCCTAACCCTCACCTTAACATTTGCCCTTACCCTAAACCTAACCCTTACCCTTAGTCTAACCTTAACCGTAACCCTAACCCTAACCCTTACCCTTACCCTAACCTTAACCCTAACCCTAACCCTAACACTAACACTTACCCTTACCCTAACCCTAAACCTGACCCTAACCCTAACCTTACCCTAACCCTATCCCTAACCCAAACCCAAACCCCTAACCCTAACCCTAATCCTAGCCCTTACCCTTACACTAAACCTAACCCTAAACCTAACCCTTACCTTAACCCTAACCCTAACACTAACCCCTAACCCTAATCCTAACCCTAAATCTAAACCTTACCCTAACCCTTACCCTTACCCTAAGACTAACCCTAAACCTAAATCTAACCCTAACCCTAAGCCTAACCCTTACCCTTACCCTAACCCTAAACCTAACCGTAAACCTTACCCTTACCCTAACCCTAACCCTAACCCTCACCCTTAACCTTACCCTAACCCGAACACTAACCCTAACGCTTACCCTAAACCTTACACCTTACCCTAACCCCAACCCTAACCATAACCATAACTCTAACCTTAACTCTAACCCTTAACCTTACCCTAACCCTAACCCCAAACCTACCCCTAACCCAAACCCTAACCCTAACCTTAATACTTAACCTTACCCTAAACCTAAGCCTAATCCTTAGTCTAACCGTAACCGTAAACCTAACCCTAACCCTTACCCTTACCCTTACCCTAACCTTAACCCTAACCCTAACCCTAACACTAACATTTACCCTTACCCTAACCCTAACCCTGACCCTAACCTTACCCTAACCCTACCCCTAACCCTAACCCTAACCCCTAACTCTAACCCTAAACATAACCCTAACCCTTACCCTTACCGTAACCATAACCCTAACCCCTAACCCTAACCCTAACCCTAACCCTAAACCTAACCTTAACCTTATCCTAACCGTAACCCTAACCCTAAACCCAACCCTAACATTTACCCTTACCCTAACCCTAACCCTAACCCTAACCCTTACCCTAACCCTAACCCTAACCCTAATCCTAAGCCTTACCCTAACCCTAAGCCTAACGCTAATCCTTTCTCTTACACTAACCCTAACCCAAAACCTAACCCTAACCCTAACCCTAACCCTAACACTTACCCTTACCCTAACCCTAACACTAACCCTAAACATAAACCTTACCCTTACCTTTATCCTAAACCTAATCCTAACCGTAACCCTTACCCTTACCCTAACCCTAACCCTAACCTTAAACCTAACCCTAACACTAACCCTAACCCTAACCCTTACCCTTACCCTAACCGTACCCCTAACCCTCACCCTAACCCTAACCTTACCCTTACCCTAACAATAACCCTAACCCTAACCCTAACCCTAACCCTAACGCTAACCCTAACCGTTACCCTTACCCTAACTGAAACCCTAAACCTAATCCTAACCCTTACACTTACCCTAACACTAACCCTAACCCTAAACCCTAAAATTAACCCCAACCTTAACCCTAACCCTAACCCTAACCCTTACCCTTACCCTAACCCTAACCATAAACCTAACCCTAACCCTAACCCTAACCCTTACCCTAACCGTAACCCTAAACCTAACCCTAACCCTAACCCTAACTCCTAACCCTAACCCTAATCCTAACCCTTACCCTTATCCTAACCCTAACCCTAACCCTAACACTTACCCTTACCCTAACCCTAACCCTAACCCTAACACTTACCCTTACCCTAACACTAGCCCTAACCCTAAACCTAACCCTAACCCTAACCCTGACCCTAACCCTAAACCTTACCCTTACCCTTACCGTAACCCTAACCCTAACCCTAACCCTAAACCAAACCCTAACACTAACCCTAACACTTACCCTTACCCTAACCCTAACCCTAACCCTAATGCTTGCCCTACCCTAAGCCTAATCCTTACCATTACCCGTACCCTAACCCAAAACCTAAACCTCACTCTAACCCTAACCCTAACCCTAACCATTACCCTAAAATTAACCCTAACCCTAACCCTAACCCTAACAATAACCCTAACCCTAACCCTCACTCTATCCCTAACCCTAACCCTAAACATTACCCGAACACTAAACCTAACCCTAACCCTAACCCTCACTCTATCCCTAAACCTACCCTAAACATTACCCTAACACTAACCCTAACCCTAACGCTAACACTTACCCTGTCCCTAAACCCAACCCTAACCCTTACCCTAACCCTTACCCTTTCGCTAACCCTAAAACTAACCCTGACCCTAACCCATTCCAAACCCCTAACCCAAACCCTAATTCTAGCCCTTACCCTTACACTAAACCTAACCCTAACCCTAACCCTAACCCTTACCTTAACCCTAACCCTAACCCCTAACCCTAATCCTAACCCTAAATCTAAACCTTACCCTAACACTTACCCTTACCCTAACCCTAACCCTAAACCTAAATCTAAACCTAAGTCTAACCCAAACCCTAACCCTAACCCTAACGCTAACCATAATCCTAACACTACCCCTAACCCTAATCCTAACCCTCAACCTTACCCTTACCCTTACCCTAACCCTAACCCTAAACCTAACACTAACCATTACCCTAACCCTAACCCCTAACCCTAACCCTAACCCTTACCCTTACCCTAACCCTAACACTAACTCTAAGCCTGACCCTAACACTTAACCTTACCCTAACCCTAATGCTAACCCTAACCCTTACCCTTACCCTAACCCTAACCATAACCATAACCCTAACACTTACACTTACCCTACCAATAACCCTAACCCTTAACCTAAACCTAACCCTAACCCTAAACCTAACCCTACCCTTACTTTTACCCTAACCCTAAACCTAAACCTAACCCTAACACTTACCCTTACCCTAACCCTAACCCTGACCCTAACCCTAACCTTACCCTAACCCTAACCCTAACCCCTAACCCTAACCCTAACCCTTACCCTAGCCTAACCCTAACCCTAAACCTAACCCGTAACCCTAACCCTAACCCTAACCCTTCCCCTTACCCTAACCCTATCCCTAAACATAACCCTAACCCTTACCCTAACCCTAACACTAACCCTAACCCTAACCCTAACCAAATCCTAATCGTAATCCTAACCCTAACCCTAACCCTTACCCTAAACCCAACCCGAACCCTAACCCTTACCCTTTACCTTACCCTCACCCTAACCCTATCCCTAACACTAACCCTTAACGCTATCCTAACCCTAACCCTAACCCTAACCCTAATCCTAACCCTTACCCTTAACCTAAACCTACCCCTAACCCTAACCGTAACCCTAACCCTAACCCAACCCTTAACCTTACCCTAAACCTAACCCTGAACCTAACCCTAACCCTAACTCTAAACCTAACCCTAACACTAACCCTAACTCTAACCCTTACCATTACCCTAACCTTAACTCTAACATTAACACTAACCCTTATCATTGCCCTTATCCTAACCTAACGCTAACTCTAATCCTAACCCTTACCTTTACCCTAACCCTAACCCTAAACCTAACACTAACCCTAACCCTAAACCTTACCCTTTCCTAACCCTAATCCTAACCCTTACCCTAACCCTAACCTTCACCGTTACACTTACCCTAACACTAACCCTAAACCTAAACCTAACCCTATCCCAAACCCTAACCCTAACCATAAATCTAACACTAATCCCTCCGCTTACACAAACCCTAACCCTAAACCTAACCCTAACACTTACCCTAACCCTAACCCTAACCCTAAACCTAACACTAACCCTAACCTTAACCCTAACCCTTACCCTAACCCTAACCCTAACCCTAACCCTAAATCTTACCCTTACCCTAAACCTAACCCTAACCCTTACCCTAACCCTAACCCAGAGCCTTTCCCTTACCTTAACTCTAACCCTAACACTAATCCTAACCCCTAACCCTAATCCTAACCCTAAATCTAAACGTTACACTAACCCTTACCCTTACCCTAACCCTAACCCTAAACCTAACTCTAACCCTAACCCTAAGCCTAACCCTTACCCTTACCCTAACCCTAAACCTAACCCTAAAACTTACCCTTACCCTAAATCTAACATTAAGCCTAATCTTTACCCTTACATTTACCCTTACCTTAACCCTAACCCTAACCCTTACCCTTACCCTAAACCTAAACCTAACCCTAAACCTTACCCTTACCCTAACCCTAACCCTAACCCTTACCCTTACCCTAAACCTAACCCTAACCCTAACCCTTACCCTTACCCTAAACCTAACCCTAATCCTAAGCCTTACCCTAACACTAAACCTAACCCTAACCTAACCCTAACCCTAACCCTAACCGTAACACTTACCCTTACCCTAACCCTAACCCTAAACCTTACCCTTACCTTTATCCTAAACCTAACCCTAACCCTAACCCTAACCATTACCTTAACCCTGACCCTAACCCTAACCCTAAGCCCTAACCCTAACCCTAAACCTTATCCTTACCCTAACCCTAACCCTAACCCTTACCCCTAATCCTAATCCTAACCCTAACCCTTACCCTTACCCTAACCTTAACCCTAACCTTAACCCTAACCCTAACACTAACCCTAAACCTAACCCTTACCCTTACCCTAACCGTAACCTTAACCTAACTCTAACCCTAACCCTAACCCTTACCCTTACCCTAACAATAGCCCTAACCCTAACCCTAACCCTAACCCTAAACGTTACCCTTACCCTAACCATAACCCTAAACCTAATCCTAACCCTTACACTTACCCTAACCCTAACCCTAACCCTAAACCAAACCATAACCCTCACCCTAACCATTACCCTTACCCTAACCCAAAACCTAAACCTCACTCTAACCCTAACCCTAATCCTAACCATTACCCTAACATTAACCCTAACCCTAACCCCTAACACTAACCCTAACCCTAACCCTCACTCTATTCCTAACCCTAACCCTAAACATTACCCTAACACTAAACCTAACCCTAACCCTAACCCTCACTCTTTCCCTAACCTAACCCTAAACATTACCCTAACACTAACCCTAACCCTAAACCTTACCCTGACCCTAACCCTAACCCTAACCTTAACCTAACCCTTACCCTTTCACTAACCCTAAAACTAACCCTGACCCTAACCCAAACCCAAACCCCTAACCCTAACCCTAATCCTAGCCCTTACCCTTACACTAACCATAATCATAACCCTAACCCTAACCCTTACCTTAACCCTAACCCTAACCCTAACCCTAACCCCTAACCCTAATCCTAACCCTAAATCTAAACCTTACCCTAACACTTACCCTTACCCTAACACTAACCCTAAACCTAAATCTAACCCTAACCCTAAGCCTAACCATTACCCTTACCCTAACCCTAACCTTAACCTTAACCCCTAACCTAACCCTAACCCTAACCCTAAGCCTACCTCTAACCCTTACACTTACCCTAACCCTAACGCTAAACCTTACCCTAACCCTAACCCTGAACATTACCCTAACCCTAACCCTAACCCTAACCCCTAACCCTAACCCTTACCCTAACCCTAACCCTAACCCTAACCCTAAACCTAAACCCGAACACTAACCCTAACCCTAAATCTAACATAACCCTTACCCTTACCCTAACGCTAACCCTAACCCTATTCCTTACCATAACCCTAACCCTAACCCTGACCCTAAATCTAAACCTAACCGAAACTTAACCCCAACCTAAACCTAAACCTAACACTTACTCTTACCCTTACCCTAACCCTAAACCAAAACCTAAACTTAAACCGAACCCTAACCCTAACCCTTACCCTAACCCTAACCCTTACCCTAACCCCAACCCTAACCCTAACCCTAACCCTAACCTTAACCCTAAACCTTAACCTTACCCTAAGCCTAACCCTAAAACTAACCCTAACCCTTACCCTTATCCTAACCCTAACCCCAAACCTAACCCTAACCCAAACCCTAACCCTCACCTTAACACTTACCCTTACCCTAAACCTAACCCTAACTCTTAGCCTAAGCGTAACCCTAACCCTAACCCTTACCCTAACCCTAACCTTAACCCTAACCCTAACCCTAACCCCTAACCCTAACCCTAAATGTAACCCTAATCCCTAACCCTAAACCTAAACGTAACCCTAACCCTTACCCTTACCGTAACCAAAACCCTAACCCTAACCCTAACCTTACCCTTATACTAACCCTAACGCTAACCCTAACCCTAACCCTAAACCTAACCCTAACCCTAAACCTCACCCTAACCCTAACCCTAACCCTAACCCATAACCTAACCCTAACCCTAACTCTAATCCTAAGCCTTAACCTAGCACTAAGCCTAACGCTAACCATTGCTCTTACCCTATCCCTAACCCTAAACCTAACCCTAACCCTTACCCTAACCCTTACCCTTACTCTAACCCTAACCCTAACCCTAAACCTTACCCTTACCTTTACCCTAAACCTAACCCTAACCCTAACCCTAACCATTACCTTAACCCTGACCCTAACCCTAACCCTAACCCCTAACCCAAACCCTATCCCGAACCCTAACCCTTACCCTAACCCTAATGCTTACCCTAACCCTAAACCTAACCTTAACCCTTACCCTAACCCTTACACTTTCCCTAACACTAATCCTAACCCTAACCCTAACCAAACCCTAACCTCTAACCCTAACCTTTACCCTTACACTAACCCTACACCTAACCCTAACCCTAACACTTACCCTAACCCTAAACCTAACCCTGACCCTAAACTTATCCCTAAACCTTAACCCTTACCCTTACCCTAACCCTAACCCTAACTCTAACCCTAACGCTAACCCTAACCCTTACCCTAACTCTAACCCTAATACTAATCCTTACCCTAACCCTTACCCTAACCCTAACACTAACTCTTACCCTAACCCTGACCCTTACCCTAACCCTAACCCTAAACCTAACCCTAACCATTATCCTTACCTTACCCTAACCCTAAACCTAACCCTAAACCTAACCCTTACCCTTATCCTAATCCTAACCCTAACACTTACCCTAACCCTAACAGTTACCCTTACCCAAAACCTAACCCTAAGCCTTACCCTTACCCTAAAACTAACCCTAAACCTAACCCTTACCCTAAACATATCCCTAACCCTAACCCCTAACCCTAAGTCTAACCCTAACCCTAACCGTTACCATTATCCTACCCATAATCCTAACCCTAACCCTAACACTTACCCTTACCGTAAACCTAAACCTAACGCTAATCCGAAGCCTAAACCTAACCCTAACCCTAAACCTAACCCTAACCCTTTCCCTTACCATAACCCTAAAACTAACACTTATCCTTACCCTAACCCTAACCCTAACCCTAACCCTGACCCTAACCCTATCCCTAACCCTAACCCCTAACCTTAACCCTAACCCTAACCCTAACTCTAACCCTTACCCTTAATCTAAACCTAACCCTAACCCTAACCCTTAGCCTAAACCGAACCCTAACTCTTACCTTAACCCTAAACCTTAACCATAACCCTAAACCTAACGCTCACCCTAATCCTAACCCTAGCCGTAACCCTTACCCTAACCCTAACCTTATCTTTAACCCCTAACCCTAACCCTAACCGTAACCCTAACCCTACCTCAAACCCTTACACTTACCCTAACCCTAACCCTAACGCTAAACCTTACCCTAACCCTAACCCTAAACATTACCCTAACCCTAACCCTAACCCTAACCCCTAACCCTAACCCTTACCCTAACCCTAACCCTAAACCTAAACCCTAACACTAACCCTAACCCTAAATCTAACATAACCCTTATCCTTACCCTAACGCTAACCCTAACCCTATTCCTTACCATAACCCTAACCCTAAACCTAACCCTTACCCTTATCCTAACCCGAACCCCAAACCTAACCCTAACCCAAAACCTAACACTAACCTTAACACTTACCCGTACCCTAAACCTAACCCTAACCCTTAGCCTAATCGTAACCCTAACCCTAACCCTTACCCTAACCCTAACCTTAACCCTAACCCTAACCCTAAGCCTAACCCCTAACCCTAACCCTAAACGTAACCCTAATCCCTAACCCTAAACCTAAACATAACCCTAACCCTTACCCTTACCGTAACCAAAACCCTAACCCTAACCCTAACCTTACCCTTATCCTAACCTAACCCTAACCCTAAACCTAACCCTAACACTTACCGTTACACTACACCTAACCCTAATCCTAACCCTAACCCTAACCCTAACCCTAAACCTCACCCTAACCCTAACCCTAACCCTAACCCATACCCTAACCCTAACCCTAAACCTAACCCTAATCCTAAGCCTTAACCTAACCCTAAGCCTAACGCTAACCATTGCTCTTACCCTATCCCTAACCCTAAACCTAACCCTGACCCTTACCCTAACCCTTACCCTTACTCTAACCCTAACCCTAACCCTAAACCTTACACTTACCTTTACCCTAAACCTAACCCTAACCCTAAACCTAACCCTAACCCTTACCCTAACCCTTACCCTTATTCTAACCCTAACCCTAACCCTAACCCTTACACTTACCTTTACCCTAAACCTAACCCTAACCCTAACCCTAACCATTACCTTAACCCTGACCCTAACCCTAACCCTAAACCCTAACCCTAACCCTATCCCGAACCCTAACCCTTACCCTAACCCTAATCCTTACTCTAACCCTAAACCTAGCCCTAACACTAACCCTAACCCTTACCCTTTCCCTAACACTAATCCTAACCCTAAACCTAACCAAACCCTAACCCCTAACCATAACCTTTACCCTTACACTAACCCTACACCTAACCCTAACCCTAACACTTACCCTAACCCTAACCCTAACACTGACCCTAAACTTAACCCTAAACCTTAACCCTTACCCTTACCCTAACCCTAACCCTAACTCTAACCCTAACGCTAACCCTAACCCTTACCCTAACCCTAACACTAACACTTACCCTAACCCTTACCCTTACTCTAACCCTAAACCTAACCCTAAACCTAACCCTTACCCTTATCCTAATCCTAACCGTAACGCTAACCCTAACCCTAACAGTTACCATTACCCAAAACCTAACCCTAAGCCTTACCCTTACCCTAAACCTAACCCTAAACCTAACCCTTACCCTAAACCTATCCCAAACCCTAACCCGTAAACCTAACTCTAACCCTAACCCTAACCGTTACCCTTATCCTAACACTAATCCTAACCCTAACCCTAACACTTACCCTTACCGTAAACCTAACCCTAACCCTTACCCTAACCCTAACCCTAAACCTAACCCTAAACCTTACCCTAACCTTAATCCTAACCCTAAACACAACCCTAAACATTACCCTTACCGTAACCCTAAACATAACCCTTACCCTAACCCTAACCCCTAACCTTAACCCTAACATTTACCCTTACCATAATCCTAACCCCAAACTTAACCCTAACCCTAACCCTAACCCTAACCCTTACCCTAACCCTAACCCTAACCTTAATGCTAACCCTAACCCTAACCCTTACCCTAACCCTTACCCTTACCCTAACCCTAACCCTAACCTAATGGCAAACCTAAACCTTACCCTTACCCTTACACTAACCCTAACCCTAAACCTAACCCTTACACTTACGCTAACCCTAACCCTAATCCTAACCCTTAACCTTACCCTAACCCTAACCATAACCTTAATGCTAACGCTAACCATAACCCTAACCCTAACCCTTAAACAAACCCTATACCTAATCCTTACCTAACCCTAACCCTAACGGTAACGCTAACCCTTACCCCTACCGTAACCCTAACCCTAACCCTAAACTTAACCCTAAACCTAACCCGTACCCTTACCCTAATCCTAACCATTACCCTTACTCTAACCCAAACCCTAAACCTAAAACTAACCCTAACCCTAACTCTAACCCTCACACTTACCCTTACCCTAAACCTAACTGTAACCCTTACACTTACCCTAACCCTAACCCTAACCCTAACACTTACCCTTACTTTAATCCTAACCCCAACCTTAACCCTAACCCTAACGCTTAACCTAACCCTAACCTTAACCCTTACCCTAACCCTAAACCTAACCCTAACACTAACCCTAATCCTAACTCTAATCCTAACCCTAACCCTAAATCTAACCCTAAACCTAACCCTAATCCTAACTCTAATCCTAACCCTAACCCTAACCTAACCCTAACCCTAACCCCAACCTTAACCCCTAAACTTACCCTAACCCTAAACATAAACCTAAACCTAAACCTAAACCTAACCCTTACCCTAACCCTAACCCTAACCCTTACTTTAACGCTAACCCTAACCCTTACACTGACCCTAATCCTAAACCTCACAGTTACCCTTACCCTAACCTTAACCCTAAACTTAAGGCTAACCCTAACCCTAACCCTTACCTTAATCCTTTCCCTTTCCCTAACCCTAACCCTAACCCTAACCCAAACCCTAACCCTAACACTAAACTTAATGCTAACCCTAAACCGAACCCTAAACCTAACCCTTACCCTAACAATAACCTTAACCCTAATCCTTACCCCAACCATAACCCTAACCCTAACCCTTACCCTTTCCCTAACCCTAACCCTTAACATAACCCCAAACCTAACCCTAACCCCTAACATTAAACCTTACCCTAACCCTAACCCAAACACTAACCTTTACCCTAAACCTTACTCTAAACCTAACACTAAACCTAACCCTAACCCTAACCATAACCCTAAACCTTACCCTAACCCTAACCCTAATCCTAACCCTAACCCTAACCCTAACCCCTAAACATAACCCTAACGCTAACACTTACCCTTATCCTAACACTAACTCTAACCCTAAGCCTAACCCTAACACTTACCCTTACCTAACCGTAACCTTAACCGTAACCCTAACACTTACCCTACACTTACCCTAACCCTAAACCTAACCCTAACCCTTACCCTAATCCTAACCCTAACCCTAACCCCTAACCCTAACCCTAAACCTAACTCTACCGCTTAGCCTTACCCTAACCCTTACCGTAACCTTAACACTAATCCTAACCCTAACCCTAACACCTAACCCTAACCCTAAGCCTAACCCTATCCTTAATGCTAACCCCAAACTTAACCCTAACCCTAACCCTTACCCTACCCCTAACTCTAACCCTAAACCTTACCCTAACCCTAACCTTAACCCTAAACCTTACCCTTACCCTAACCCTAACCCTAAACTTAATGCTAACCCTAACCCTAATCCTAACCCTAACCCTTAACCTAACTCTAACCCTAACCCTAATCCTTACCCTAACCCTAACCCTAACCCTCACTCTTACCCTAACCCTTACCCTTTCCCTAACCCTAAACCTAACCCTGACCATAACCCAAACCCTAAGTCCTAACCCTAACCCTAATCCTAACCCTTACCCTTACATTAACCCTAACACTAACCCTAACACTAACACTAACACTTACCCTAAATCTAACCCTAACCCTAAACCTAACCCTAACCCTAACCCTAACCCTAACCCTAACACTTACCCTTACCCTAACCCTAACTCTAACCCTAACCCTAACCCTAAACCTTACGCTTACCCTAACGCTATCCCTACCACTTAAACTAACACTAACCCTAACCTAAACACTAACCCTAACTCTTATCCTAACCCTAACCCTAACCCTAACCCTTACCCTAACCCTAACGCTAAACCTAACCCTAACCCTTACCCTTACCCTAACCCTAAACCTAACCCTAACCCTACTCTAGCCCTAACCCTTACCCTAACCCTAACCCTAACACTTAGCCT
>JANJXV010000261.1:735000-750000 GCA_024803745.1 Megascapheus bottae
CAATAACCCTAACCCTAACCCTCACTCTATCCCTAACCCTAACCCTAAACATTACCCGAACACTAAACCTAACCCTAACCCTAACCCTCACTCTATCCCTAAACCTACCCTAAACATTACCCTAACACTAACCCTAACCCTAACGCTAACACTTACCCTGTCCCTAAACCCAACCCTAACCCTTACCCTAACCCTTACCCTTTCGCTAACCCTAAAACTAACCCTGACCCTAACCCATTCCAAACCCCTAACCCAAACCCTAATTCTAGCCCTTACCCTTACACTAAACCTAACCCTAACCCTAACCCTAACCCTTACCTTAACCCTAACCCTAACCCCTAACCCTAATCCTAACCCTAAATCTAAACCTTACCCTAACACTTACCCTTACCCTAACCCTAACCCTAAACCTAAATCTAAACCTAAGTCTAACCCAAACCCTAACCCTAACCCTAACGCTAACCATAATCCTAACACTACCCCTAACCCTAATCCTAACCCTCAACCTTACCCTTACCCTTACCCTAACCCTAACCCTAAACCTAACACTAACCATTACCCTAACCCTAACCCCTAACCCTAACCCTAACCCTTACCCTTACCCTAACCCTAACACTAACTCTAAGCCTGACCCTAACACTTAACCTTACCCTAACCCTAATGCTAACCCTAACCCTTACCCTTACCCTAACCCTAACCATAACCATAACCCTAACACTTACACTTACCCTACCAATAACCCTAACCCTTAACCTAAACCTAACCCTAACCCTAAACCTAACCCTACCCTTACTTTTACCCTAACCCTAAACCTAAACCTAACCCTAACACTTACCCTTACCCTAACCCTAACCCTGACCCTAACCCTAACCTTACCCTAACCCTAACCCTAACCCCTAACCCTAACCCTAACCCTTACCCTAGCCTAACCCTAACCCTAAACCTAACCCGTAACCCTAACCCTAACCCTAACCCTTCCCCTTACCCTAACCCTATCCCTAAACATAACCCTAACCCTTACCCTAACCCTAACACTAACCCTAACCCTAACCCTAACCAAATCCTAATCGTAATCCTAACCCTAACCCTAACCCTTACCCTAAACCCAACCCGAACCCTAACCCTTACCCTTTACCTTACCCTCACCCTAACCCTATCCCTAACACTAACCCTTAACGCTATCCTAACCCTAACCCTAACCCTAACCCTAATCCTAACCCTTACCCTTAACCTAAACCTACCCCTAACCCTAACCGTAACCCTAACCCTAACCCAACCCTTAACCTTACCCTAAACCTAACCCTGAACCTAACCCTAACCCTAACTCTAAACCTAACCCTAACACTAACCCTAACTCTAACCCTTACCATTACCCTAACCTTAACTCTAACATTAACACTAACCCTTATCATTGCCCTTATCCTAACCTAACGCTAACTCTAATCCTAACCCTTACCTTTACCCTAACCCTAACCCTAAACCTAACACTAACCCTAACCCTAAACCTTACCCTTTCCTAACCCTAATCCTAACCCTTACCCTAACCCTAACCTTCACCGTTACACTTACCCTAACACTAACCCTAAACCTAAACCTAACCCTATCCCAAACCCTAACCCTAACCATAAATCTAACACTAATCCCTCCGCTTACACAAACCCTAACCCTAAACCTAACCCTAACACTTACCCTAACCCTAACCCTAACCCTAAACCTAACACTAACCCTAACCTTAACCCTAACCCTTACCCTAACCCTAACCCTAACCCTAACCCTAAATCTTACCCTTACCCTAAACCTAACCCTAACCCTTACCCTAACCCTAACCCAGAGCCTTTCCCTTACCTTAACTCTAACCCTAACACTAATCCTAACCCCTAACCCTAATCCTAACCCTAAATCTAAACGTTACACTAACCCTTACCCTTACCCTAACCCTAACCCTAAACCTAACTCTAACCCTAACCCTAAGCCTAACCCTTACCCTTACCCTAACCCTAAACCTAACCCTAAAACTTACCCTTACCCTAAATCTAACATTAAGCCTAATCTTTACCCTTACATTTACCCTTACCTTAACCCTAACCCTAACCCTTACCCTTACCCTAAACCTAAACCTAACCCTAAACCTTACCCTTACCCTAACCCTAACCCTAACCCTTACCCTTACCCTAAACCTAACCCTAACCCTAACCCTTACCCTTACCCTAAACCTAACCCTAATCCTAAGCCTTACCCTAACACTAAACCTAACCCTAACCTAACCCTAACCCTAACCCTAACCGTAACACTTACCCTTACCCTAACCCTAACCCTAAACCTTACCCTTACCTTTATCCTAAACCTAACCCTAACCCTAACCCTAACCATTACCTTAACCCTGACCCTAACCCTAACCCTAAGCCCTAACCCTAACCCTAAACCTTATCCTTACCCTAACCCTAACCCTAACCCTTACCCCTAATCCTAATCCTAACCCTAACCCTTACCCTTACCCTAACCTTAACCCTAACCTTAACCCTAACCCTAACACTAACCCTAAACCTAACCCTTACCCTTACCCTAACCGTAACCTTAACCTAACTCTAACCCTAACCCTAACCCTTACCCTTACCCTAACAATAGCCCTAACCCTAACCCTAACCCTAACCCTAAACGTTACCCTTACCCTAACCATAACCCTAAACCTAATCCTAACCCTTACACTTACCCTAACCCTAACCCTAACCCTAAACCAAACCATAACCCTCACCCTAACCATTACCCTTACCCTAACCCAAAACCTAAACCTCACTCTAACCCTAACCCTAATCCTAACCATTACCCTAACATTAACCCTAACCCTAACCCCTAACACTAACCCTAACCCTAACCCTCACTCTATTCCTAACCCTAACCCTAAACATTACCCTAACACTAAACCTAACCCTAACCCTAACCCTCACTCTTTCCCTAACCTAACCCTAAACATTACCCTAACACTAACCCTAACCCTAAACCTTACCCTGACCCTAACCCTAACCCTAACCTTAACCTAACCCTTACCCTTTCACTAACCCTAAAACTAACCCTGACCCTAACCCAAACCCAAACCCCTAACCCTAACCCTAATCCTAGCCCTTACCCTTACACTAACCATAATCATAACCCTAACCCTAACCCTTACCTTAACCCTAACCCTAACCCTAACCCTAACCCCTAACCCTAATCCTAACCCTAAATCTAAACCTTACCCTAACACTTACCCTTACCCTAACACTAACCCTAAACCTAAATCTAACCCTAACCCTAAGCCTAACCATTACCCTTACCCTAACCCTAAATCAAACCCTAAACCTTACCCTTACCCTAACCCTAACCCTAAACCTAACCCTTAACCTTACCCTAACCCGAACACTAACCCTAACGCTTACCCTTACCCTAACTCTTACCGTAACCCTAAACCTTACCCTAACCCCAACCCTAACCCTAACCCTAACTCTAACCTTAACCCTAACCCTTAACCTTACCCTAACCCTAACACCAAACCTACCCCTAACCCAAACCCTAACCCTAACCTTAACACTTACCCTTACCCTAAACCTAACCCTAACCCTTAGTCTAACCGTAACCGTAACCGTAACCCTAACCCTTACCCTTACCCTAACCTTAACCCTAACCCTAACACTAACACTAACACTTACCCTTACCCTAACCCTAACCCTGACCCTAACCTTACCCTAACCCTATCCCTAACCCTAACCCTAACCCCTAACCCTAACCCTAAACGTAACCCTTACCCTTACCGTTACCCTAACCCTAACACTAACCCCTAACCCTAACCCCTAACCCTAACCCTAACCTTAACCCTAAATCTAAACTTAACCTTATCCTAACCCTAACCCTAACCCTAACCCTAAACCTAACCCTAACATTTATCCTTACCCTAACTCTAACCCTAACACTTACACTAACCCTAACCCTAAACCTAATGCTAAGCCTTACCCTAACCCTAAGCCTAACGCTAATCCTTGCTCTTACACTAACCCTAACCCTAAACCTAACCCTCACTCTATCCCTAACCCTAACTCTAAACATTACCTTAACACTAAACCTAACCCTAACCCTAACCCTCACTCTATCCCTAAACCTAACCCTAAACATTACCCTAACACTAACCCTAACCCTAACCCTAACACTTACCCTGACCCTAAACCCAACCCTAACCCTTACCCTAACCCCTACCCTTTCGCTAACCCTAAAACTAACCCTGACCCTAACCCAAATCCAAACCCCTAACCCTAACCCTAATCCTAGCCCTTACACTTACACTAACCCTAACCCTAAACCTAACCCTAACCCTAACACTTACCCTAACCCTAACCCTAACCCTAAACCCTAAACCTAACCCCAACCCTAACCGTAACCCGAGCCCTTACCCTTACCCTAACCCTAACCATAAACCTAACCCTAACCCTAACCCTAACTCTAACACTTACCCTTACCCTATCCCTAACCCTAACCCTAATGCTTGGCCTACCCTAAGCCTAACCATTACCCTTAGCCTAACCCGAAACCTAACCTTCACTCTAACCCTAACCCTAACCCTAACCATTACCCTAACACTAACCCTAACCCTAACCCCTAACACTAACCCTAACCCTAACCCTCACTCTAACCCTAACCTTAACCCTAACCCTAACCATTACCCTAACACTAACCCTAACCCTAACCCTTACCCTTACCCTAACCCTAAACCTAACCTTAACCCCAACCCTAAAACTAACCCTAACCCTTAACCTTCTCCTAACTCTAATCCTAAACCTAACCCTAACGCTAACTTTAACCCTAAACCTTACCCTAACCCTAACCCTAACCCTAACCCTAAACCTATCACTAACCCTAATTCTAACCCTTACACTTACCCTAACACTAACCCTAAGCCTAACCCTAACCCTTACCCTTACTTAACCCTAAACCTAACCGTATCACTAACATCAAACTTTAACCCTACCCCTAAACTTACCCTTACCCTAAACATAAACCTAACCCTAACACTAATCCTAACCCCTAACCATAACCATAACCATTACCCTTACCCAAACTCTAAACCTAACCTTAGCCCTAACCCTAACACTAACCCTAACCCTAACCCTTACCCTAACCCTAACCCTAACCCTAACACTTACCCTTACCCTAACCCTAACCCTAAACCTAAACCTAACCCGAACCCTAACTCTAACCTTACCC
The DNA here is from genome assembly GCA_024803745.1 of Megascapheus bottae. NCBI lineage: Eukaryota > Metazoa > Chordata > Mammalia > Rodentia > Geomyidae > Megascapheus > Megascapheus bottae. Next base: position 740,230 of record JANJXV010000261.1, read on the forward strand.
TAACCCTAACCTAACCCTAACCTCCAACCTAACCCTTACCCTTACCGTAACCCTAAACCTAACCCTAAACCTTACCCTTACCCTAACCCTAACCCTAACCCTTACCCTTACCCTAAACCTAACACTAAGCCTAACCCTTACCCTTACCCTAAACGTTACCGTAAACCTAACCCTTACCCTAACCCCAACCCTAACCCTAACCCTAACCTTAACCCTTAAACTTACCCTAAGACTAACGCCAAACCTAACCCTAACCAAAACCCTAACCATAACCTCAACACTTACCCTTACCCTAAACCTAAACCTAACCCTTAGTCAAACCGTAACCCTAACCCTAACCTTAACCCTAACCCTTAAACTTACCCTAACAGTAATCACAAACCTAACCTTAACCCAAACCCTAACCCTAACCTTAACACTTACCCTTACCCTAAACCTAACCCTAACCCTTAGTCAAACCGTAACCCTAACCCTAACCCTAACCCTTACCCTAACCCTAACCATGACCCAACCCTAACCTTACCCTAACCCTAACCCTAAACGTAACCCTAACCCTTACCCTTACCATAACCCTGACCCTAACCCTAACCCCTAACCCTAACCCTAAATCTAACCTTAACCTTAACCTTATCCTAACCCTAACCCTAACCCTAAACCTAACCCTAACATTTACCCTTACCCTAACCCTAACCCTAACACTAACCCTTACCCTAACCCTAACCCTAACCCTAATCCTAAGCCTTAACCTAACCCTAAGACTAACCCTAATCCTTGCTCTTACCCTAACCCTAACCCTAAACCTAAACCTTAACCTAACCCTAACCCTAACACTTACCCTTACCCTAACCCTAACCCTAACCCTAACCCTAAACCTTACCCTTACCTTTATCCTAAACCTAACCCTAACCCTAACCCTAACCATTACCTTAACCCTGACCCTAACCCTAGCCCTAACCCCTAACCCTAACCCTAACCCTAAACCTTACCTTACCCTAACGCTAACCCTAACTGCTAATCCTAATCCTAACCCTAACCCTTACCCTTACCCTAACCCTAACCATAACCTTAACCCTAACCCTAACACTAACCCTAACCCTAACCCTTACCCTTACCCTAACCGTAACCCTAAACCTAACCCTAACCCTAACTCTAACCCTTACCCTTACCCTAACAATAACCCTAACCCTAACCCTAACCCTAACCCTAAACCTTACCCTTACCCTAAATGTAACCCTAAACCTAACCCTAACCCTTACACTTACCCTAAACCTAACCCTAACCCTAAAACCTAAACATAACCCCAACCTTAACCCTAACCCTAACCCTAACCCTTACCCTTACCCTAACCCTAACCATAAACCTAACCATAACCCTAACCCTAACCCTTACCCTTAACCTAACCCTAACCCTAAACCTAAACCTAACTCTAACCCTAACCCTAAGCCTAACCCTGACCCATCCCTAACCCTAAACCTAACCCTAAAACTTACCCTTACCCTAAACCTAAACCTAAGCCTAACCCTTACCCTTACCCTTTCCCTTACCGTAACCCTAACCCTAACCTTTACCCTTACCCTAACCGTAAACCTAACCCTAAACCTTACCCTTACCCTTACCCTAAACCTAACCCTTACCCTTACCCTTACCCTAATCCTAACCCTAACCCTAACCCTTACCCTTACCCTAACCCTTACCGTAACCCTAACCCTTACCCTAACCCCAACCCTAACCCTAACCCTAACCCTAAACTTAACCCTAAACCTTAACCTTACCCTAACACTAACCGCAAACCTAAGCCTAACCCAAACCCTAACCCTAACTTTAACACTTACCCTTACCATAAACCTAACACTAACCCAAACCCTAACCCTAACCCTAACCCTTACCCTTACCCTAACCTTAACCCTAACCCCAATCCTAACTCTAACACTTACCCTAACCCTAACCCTGACCCTAACCCTAACCTTACCCTAACCCTAACCCCAACCCTAAACCTAAACTTAACCCTAAACCTTACCCTTACCATAACCCTAATACTAACCCTAACCCTAACCCCTAACCCTAACCCTAAACCTAACCTTAACCTTAACCTTATCCTAACCCTAACCCTAACCCTAAACCAAACTCTAACATTTACCCTTACCCTAACCCTAACCCTAACCCTAAACCTTACCCTAACCCTAACCCTAACCCTAATCCTAAGCCTTAACCTAACCCTAAGCCTAACGCTAATCCTTGCTCTTACCCTAACCCTAACCCTAAACCGAACTCTAACCCTAACCCTAACCCTAACACTTACCCTTACCCTAACCCTAACTCTAACCCTAACCCTAAACCTTACACTTACCTTTATCCTAAACCTAACCCTAACCCTAACTCTAACCATTACCTTAACCCTGACCCTAAACCTAACCCTAACCCCTAACCCTAACCCTAAACCTAAACCTTACCTTACCCTAACCCTAACCCTAACCGCTAATCCTAATCCTAACCCTAACCCTAACCCTTACCCTTACCCTAACCCTAACCCTAACCTTAAACCTAAACCTAATACTAACCCTAACCCTAACCCTAACCCTTACCCTTACCCTAACCGTAACCCTAAACCTAACCCTAACCCAAGCCCTTACCCTTACCCCAGCAATAACCCTAACCCTAACCCTAACCGTAACCCTAAACCTTACCCTTGCCCTAACTGTAACCCTAAACCTAACCCTAACCCTTACACTTACCCTAACCCTAAACCTAAATCCTAAACATAACCCCAACCTTAACCCTCACCCTAACCCTAACACTAAGCCTTACCCTTACCCTAACCCTAACCATAAACCTAACCCTAAACCAAACCCTAACCCTTACCCTTACCCTAACCGTAAGCCTAAACCTAACCCTAACCCTAACCCCTAACCCTAACCCTAACCCTAACCCTTACTCTTATCCTAAACCTAACCCTAACCCTAACACTTACCCTTACCCTAACCCTAACCCTAACCCTAAACCTAACCCTAACCCTAACCCTGATCCTAACCCTAAACCTTACCTTTACCGTAACCCTAACCCTAACCCTAACCCTAAACCTAAACCTAACACTTAAACTTACCCTAACCCTAACCCTAATCCTAATGCTTGCCCTACACTAAACCTAACCCTAACAATTACCCTTACCCTAATCCAAAACCTAAGCCTCACTCTAACCCTAACCCTAAACCTAACCATTACCCTAACATTAACCCTAACCCTAACCCCTAACACTAACCCTAACTCTAACCCTCACTCTATCCCTAACCCTAACCCTAAACATTACCCTAACACTAAACGTAACCCTAACCCTTACCCTGACCCTAAACCTAACCCTAAACTTAACCCCAAACCTAAAACTAACCCTAAACCTTACCCTTCCCCGAACTATAACCCTAACCTAACCCTAAACCTAACCCTAACCCTAACTCTTAACCTAACCCTAACCCTAACCCTAACTCTAAACCTTACCCTTACCCTAACCTTATCCCTAACCCTAACCCTAACCCTTACCCTACCCTAACCCTTACCCTAACCCTAATCCTTACCCTTACCCTAAACCTAACTCTAAACCTAACCCCAACCCTAACCCTAACCCTAACCCCTAACCCTAACCCTAACCCGTACCCTAAACCTTTCCCTAAGCCTAACCCAATCCTAAACCTAACTCTAACTCTAAACCTCAAAATAACCCTTACCCTTACCCTAAACCTAACCCTAAACCTAACCAAAATCCTAACCCTAACCCTAAACCTGACCCTAACCCTTAACTTTACCCTAACCCTAACCCTAACACGAACACTAACCTTAATGCTAACCCTAATCCTAACCCTAACTGTAACCCTTACCCTAACCCTAACCCTAACCCTTAACCTTACCCTAACACTAACCCCAAACCTACCTCTAACCCAAACCCTAACCCTAACCTTAACACTTACCCTTACCCTAAACCTAACCCTAACCCTTAGTCTAACCGTAACCCTAACCCTAACCCTAACCCTTACCCTTACCATAACCCTAACCCTAACCCCAACCCTAACTCTAACACTTACCCTAACCATAACCCCTAACCCTAACCCTAACCCTAAACCTAACCTTAACCTTAACCTTATCCTAACCCTAACCCTAACCCTAACCCTTACCCTTACCATAACCCTAACCCTAACCCTAACCCCTAAACCTAAACCTAACCCTAAACCTAACCTTAACCTTAACCTTATCCTAACCCTAACCCTAACCCTAAACCTAACCCTAACATTTACCCTTACCCTAACCCTAAACCTAACCCTAACCCTTACCCTAACCCTAACCCTAATCCTTAACCTAACCCTAAGCCTAACGCTAATACTTGCTCTTACCCTAACCCTAACCCTAAACCTAACCCTAACCCTAACCCTAACACTTACCCTTACCCTAACCCTAACCCTAACCCTAACCCTAACCATAAACCTTACCCTTACCTTTATCCTAAACCTAAACCTAACCCTAACCCTAACCATTACCTTAACCCTGACCCTAACCCTAACCCTAAACCCCAACCCTAACCCTAACCGTAAACCTTACCTTACCCTAACCCTAACCCTAACTGCTAATCCTAATCCTAACCCCAACCCTTAAACTTACCCTAACCCTAACCCTAACCTTAACCCTAAACGTAACACTAACCCTAACCCTAACTCTTACCCTTACCCTAACGGTAACCCTAACCCTAACCCTAACCCTAGCCCTTACCCTTATCCTAACAATAACCCTAAACCTAACCCTAACCCTAACACTTACCCTTACCCTAAACGTAACCCTAAACCTAACCATAACCCTTACACTTACCCTAACCCTAAACCTAAACCCTAAACATAACCCCAACCTTAACCCTAACCCTAACCCTTACGCTAACACTAACCGTAAACCTAACCCTAACCCTAACCCTAACCCTTACCCTTACCCTAACCGTAACCCTAAACCTAACCCTAACCCTAACCCTAACCCCGAACCCTAACCCTAACCCTAACCCTTACACTTATACTAAACCTAACCCTAACCCTAACACTTACCCTTACCCTAACCCTAACCCTAACCCTAAACCTAACCCTAACCCTAACCCTGACCCTAACCCTAAACCTTACCCTTACCGTAAACCTAACCCTAACCCTAACCCTAAACCTAACCCAAACACTTAACCTTACCCTAACCCTAACCCTAACCCTAATGCTTGCCCTACCTAACCCTAACCCTAAACATTACCCTAACACTAAACCTTACCCTAACCCTTACCCTGACCCTAACCCTAACCCTAATCTTAACCCCAACTCTAAAACTAACACTAAACCTTACCCTTCCCCGAAATATAACAGTAAACCTAATCCTAAACCTAACCCTAACCCTAACTCTTACCCTAACCCTAACCCTAACCATAACTCTAACCCTTACCCTTACCCTAAACTTATCCCTAACCCTAACCCTAACCCTTACCCTTACCCTAACCCTAATCCTAACCCTAACCCTTACCCTAACGCTAACTGTAAACCTAACCGCAACCCTAACCCTAACCCTAACACCTGACCCTAACCCTAACGCTTACCCTAACCCTTTCCCTAAGCCTAACCCAATCCTAAACCTAACTCTAACTGTAAACCTCAAAATAACCCTTACCCTTGCCCTAACCTAACCCTAAACCTAACCAAAATCTTAACCCTAACCCTAACCCTGACCCTAACCCTTACCTTTACCCTAACCCTAACCCTAACCCTAACCCTAACCTTAATGCTAACCCTAATCCTAACCCGAAGTGTAACCTTTACCCTAACCCTAGCCCTAACCCTTACCGTAACCCTAACCCTAACACTTACCCTAACCGTAACCCTAACCCAAACCCTAAACCTAACACTAACCCTAACCCTACCCCCTAACCCCAACCCTAACCCTAACCCTTACCCTTATCATAACCTCAAACTAACCCTAACCCTAACCCTAACACTTACCCTTAACCTAACTCTAAACCTAAACCTAACCCTAAACCTAAACCTAACTCTAACCCTAACCCTAAACCTCACCCTTACCCTTACCCTAACCCTAACCCTAACCGTAATCCTAACCCTTACCCTTACCCTAACAGTAACCCTAAACCTAACGCTAACCCTTACACTTACCCTAACCCTAACCCTAACCCTAAACCCTAAACCTAACCCCAACCCTAACCGTAACCCTAACCCTTACCCTTACCCTAACCCTAACCATAACCCTAACCCTAACACGTACCCTAACTCTAACACTAACCCTAACACTTACCCTTACCCTATCCCTAACCCTAACCCTAATGCTTGGCCTACCCTAACCCTAACCATTACCCTTCCCCTAACCCAAAACCTAACCCTCAGTCTAACACTAATCCTAACCCTAACCATTACCCTAACACTAACCCTAACCCTAACCCTAACCCCTAACACTAAACCTAAACCTAACCCTCACTCTAACCCTAACCTTAACCCTAACCCTAACCATTACCCTAACACTAACCCTAAACCTAACCCTTACCCTTACCCTTCCCCTTCCCCTAACTCTAACCCTAAACCTAACCCTAAACCTAACCCTAACCTTAACCCTAACCCTTACCCTTACCCTAACCGTAACTCTAACCCTAAACTTATCCCTAACCCTAAATCTAACCCTTACACTTACCCTAACACTAACCCTAATCCTAACCCTAACCCTTACCCTTACTTAACCCTACACCTAACCCAAACCCTAACATCACACTGTAACCCGACCCCTAACCTTACCCTTACCCTAATCATAAACCTAACCCTAACCCTAATCCTAACCCCTAACCCTAACCCTAACCCTTACCCTTACCCAAACTCTAACCCTAACCTTAACCATAACCCTAACACTAACCATAATCCTAACCCTTACCCTAACCCTAACCCTAACTCTAACACTTACTCATACCCTAACCCCAACCCTAAACCTAACCCTAACCCTAACCCTAACTCTAAACTTACCCTAACCCTAACCCTAACCCTAACCCTCAATCAAACCCTAACACTAACCCGAATGTTAACCCTTACCCTTACTCTAACCCTAACCCTAACCCTAACCCTAACCCCTAACCCTTAACCTTACCATATCCCTAAAGCTAACCCTAACCCTAAACCTAACCCTAAACCTAACCCTAAACCAAACATGTACCCTTACCCTAAACCAAACCCTAAACCTAACCTTAACGCTAACCCTAACCCCAGCCCTTACCATAAACCTAAACCTATTCCTAACCCTAACCCTAACCCTAACCCTAACCCTTACCCTTATCCTAACCCTAACCCTAAACCTAACCTTAACCCTAACCCTAACCCTAACCCTAACCCTTACCCTTACCCTAATCCTAACCCTCAACCTAACCCTAACCCTAACCCTAACCTTAACCCTAGCCCCTAACCTAACCCTAATCCTAACCCTAACCCTTACCCTTACCCTAAACCTAACCCTAAACTTAATGCTAACCCTAACCCTAACCCTAACCCTTACCCTAGCCCTAACCCTAACCCTAACCCTTACCATTTCCCTAAGCGTAACTCTAAACCTAACCCCACCCCAACCCTAACCCTAACCCCTGAACCTAACCCTAACCCTGACCCTAACCCTTACCCTTACCCTAACCCTAACCCTTACCCTAAACCTAACCCTAACCCTAACACTTACCCTAACCCTAACACTAACCCAAACCCTAAACCTAACCCTAACCCTAACCCTAACCCCTAACCCCAACCCTAACCCTAACCCTTAACCTTATCATTACCTCAAAACTAACCCTAACCCTAACCCTAACACTTACCCTTACCCTAACCCTAACCCTAAATCTAAACCTAAACCTAACCCAAACCCTAACCCTAAACCTCACCCTTACCCTTACCCTAACCCTAACCCTAACCCTAACCCTAACCCTAACCCTAACACATACCCTAACCTAACCCAAACCCTAACCCTTACCCTAACCCTAACCCTATCCCTAACCCCAACCCCTAACCCTAAACCTAACCCTAACTCTAACCCTTACCGCTGCCCTAACCCTAACCCTAACCCTAAACCTAACCCTTACCCTAACCCTAACCCTTACCCTAACCCTATATCTAACCCTAACCCTAAACCTAACCCTAAACCTAACAGTTTCCCTTACCCTAACCCTAACCCTAAACCTAACCCTAACCCCAACCCTAACTCTATCCATACCCTAACCCTAACCTAACCCTAACCCTAACTCTAACCCCTAACTCTAACCCTAACCCTAACGCTAACCCTAAACCTAAACCTACCCTTACCCTAACCCAAACTCTTAACCTTACAATATCCCTAAACCTAACCCTAACTCTAACCCTAACCGTAACCCTAAACCTAACCCTAACCCTAACCCCAACAATAACCCTCACCCTAAGCCTAACGCTTACCCTTACCCTAAACCTAACCATAAAACTAACCCTAACCCTAACCCTAACATTTACCCTTACCCTAACCCTAAATCTAATGCTTGCCCTACCCTAACACTAACACTAACCATTACCCTTACCCTAACCCAAAACCTAACCCTCAGTGTAACCCTAAGCCTAACCCTAACCATTAACCTAACATTAACCCTAACCCTAACCCTAACCCCTAACATTAACCCTAACCCTAACCCTCACTGTAACACTAAACTTAACCCTAACCCTAACCATTACCCTAACACTAACCCTAACCCTAACCCTTACCCTTACCCTATCCCTAACCCTAAGCTTAACCCCAACCGTAAAACTAACCCTAACCCTTGCCCTTCCCCTAACTCTAACCCTAAACCTAACCCTAACCCTTGCCCTAACCCTAACCCTTACCCTAACCCTAACCCTAACCCTAACCTTAACCCAAACCCTTACCCTTACCCTAACCCTAACCTTAACCCTAACCCTAAACCTATCCCTAACCCTAAATCTAACCCTTACGCTTACCCTAACCCTAACCCTAACCCTAACCCTTTCCATTCCCTTAACCCTAACACTAACCCTAACATCAAACTTTAACCTAACCCTAAACCTTACCCTTACCCTAACCATAAACCTAACCCTACCACTAATCCTAACCCCTAACCCTAACCCTAACACTTACCCTTACCCAAACTCTAACCCTAACCTTAACCCTAACCCTAACACTAACCTTAATCCTAACCCTTACCCTCAACCTAACCCTAACCCTAACCCTAAACCTAACCCCTGCCCTTACCCTAAACCTAAACCTAATCCTAACCCTACCCTAACCTTAACCCTAACCCTAAACCTAAACCTAACCCTAACCCTAAACCTAACTCTAAACCTTACCCTTACCCTAATCCTAACCCTAAACCTAAGCCTAACCCTAACCCTAACCTTAACCCTAACCCCTAACCCTAAACCTAATTCTAAACCTAACCCTTAACCTTACCCTAAACCTAACCTTAAACTTAATGCTAACCCTAACCCTAACCCTAACCCTTACCCTAACCCTAACCCTTACCCTAACCCTAACCCTAACCCTAACCCTACCCCTAACCGTTACCTAACCCTTACCCTTTCCTTAACCCTAATCCTAACCCTAACCCTAACCGTAACCCTAAACCTAAACCTAAACCTAACGCTAACACTAACCCTAACCCTAACCTTAACCCTAACGCTCACTCTAACCCTAACCCTAACTCTTACCCTTACCCTAACCCTAACGCTAACCCTAACCCTAAACCTAAACCTAAACCTAACC
>JANJXV010000261.1:757500-777500 GCA_024803745.1 Megascapheus bottae
CTGACCCTAACCCATACCCTAACCCTAACCCTAACCCTAACCTTAACCCGAACCCTTACCCTTACCCTAACCCTAACCCTAACCCTAACCCTAAACCTATCCCTAACCCTAAATCTAACCCTTACACTTACCCTAACCCTAACCCTATCCCTAACCCTTACCCTTACCTTAACCCTAACCCTAACCCTAACATCAAACTTTAACCCTAATCCTAAACCTTACCCTTACCCAAACCATAAACCTAACCCTAACCGTAATCCTAAGTCCTAACCCTAACCCTAACCCTTACCCTTACCCTTACCCAAATTCTAACCCTAATCTTAACCCTAACCCTAACACTAACCATAATCCTAACCCTTAAACTAACCCTAACCCTAACCCTAACCCTAACCCTAAACCTATCCCTAACCCTAAATCTAACCCTTAAACTTAACCTAACCCTAACCCTAACCCTAACCCTTACCTTAACCCTAACCTTAACACTAACCTTAACCCTAACCCTTACCCTTACCCTAACCCTAACCCTAACCCTAAACCTATCCCTAACCCTAAATCTAACACTTACACTTACCCTAACCCTAACCCTAACCCTTTCCCTTACCTTAACCTTAACCCTAACCCTAACCCTAACATCAAACTTTAACCCCAATCCTAAACCTTACCCTTACCCTAACCATAAACCTAACCCTAACCCTAACCATAACCCCTAAACCTAACCCTAACCCTTACCCTTACCCAAACTCTAACCCTAACCTTAACCCTAACCCTAGCATTAACCATAATCCTAACCCTTACCCTAACCCTAACCCTAACCCTAACACTTACCCTTACCTTAACCCTAACCCTAAACCTAACCCTAACCCTAACTCTAACCTTACCCTAACCCTAACCTAACCCTAACCCCAAACCTAACCTTTACCCTTACCATAACCCTAACCATAAACCTAAACCTAAACCTAACCCTAAACCTTACTCTTACCCTAACACTAACGTTAATGCTAACCCTAACCCTAACCCTATCCGTAACCCTTACCCTACCCTAAACCTAACCCTAATCCTTCCCTGTTGGGGACTGACTGTGGGGTCAGTGACCTTGGACCCGCACAATTGAGTACACAAGGAAGTAAGCTCTTATCATGATTTTGGGCTGTGTCAATAGCTTCTCATTTAACCTGTTTGGGACTTGATAGCTTCTCATTCAACCTATTTCAGACTTGATACTGTTTGTACGAATGTAGCCCCTGGCAGTTCCCTAGTTAAAAGATGTGTATTTAAGATTGAGAACTGGAAATAAACTGGGCTACGGTCTTGGGCGACAGGCTTCTTAAGCTGTGGCTCCTGATTTGGGCTGTAGCCCTCCTGAACCCCATCTGTTTGTCTCCTTGCCCCCTATTTCAGGAACCCCAATCTGCGAACCCTGGTTTGCTGCCGGTTGGCCCCGGCATCTGGCGCCCGAACAGGGACCCTGAAAATCTGGGACGAAGGTGAAGGACCCCTCCCTGTGGTGAGTAACACATCGTAGGACTATTAAGAGAAGATCTTAAGAGAGTGTATAGTCAGGAGTAAAAATTATGGGTCAACCTAATAGCCATGGGTTATTTCTACCGATCTTAACAGGCCTATTTGAAGCCCACGGAACGCGGGTGGAAAAAGGGGTGCTTCAGAGCTTCCTACAGTTTGTCGAGGAGGCATGCCCGAGGTCTATAGAGGAGGAATTCCAAAAAGCCTGGCAGCGGATAGGAAAAAGAATTCTAGATTATTATGATGTATATGGCCCTGAGAAGACCCCAATAGAGGCTGCTACTGTATGGAGTTTAGTAAGTGAATACATAGATCCTCTACATGAAAATGCTGAACTTAATCTTGAATTAAGGGAACTTTATGAGTTAAAGGACCCTTCTGAAGAACCTGAGGCTGAGCCATATGCCGCAGCCCAAGAGAGTCTAAGTGAGATCTTGCAAAGGGAACAACAACCAGTAGATATTGAGTATCAGAATTCAGGTCTGAATACCAAGGAGGAAAGTTATGATGAGTCATTGGAGGGCCGGGTGGCTACGATAGAGAAGAAGTTAGACGAAATGCTACATCTTCTATCGAAAATGGGGACAGAGCAGAGAGCCCCCCCAGAAGTAGGAAAGAAATATGACCCTCAGGCCACTATGGTGTCTGATTCTAAACCTTACCCCTCACACCCACCGCCTCCGGCTGCAGCCTTATGGCCTCCATCCCTTTCTCAACCTTTAGGCAAGCCTAAAGGCCCTAGCAACAAGTCCCTTTTAACAGGCACTACAACCAGGCACAGTGCATCGCAATTAAACCTGACTCAGGCTGCTAGAGAGAGGGAAGGTATTTCAGGGCCTCGATGCTTCCCTAGTTTAGTTGATCATGATGAACAAGTATACCATCAGCCTGTTCCTGTTAAACTATTACAGGATTTAAAAAATGCCTGCTCCCAATATGGGCCAACTGCCCCTTTTACTCAAGTAATATTGGAGGCCGCGTGTGCTGGTATTGCATGCCCAAATGACTGGAAGCGGCTTCCAGAGCATGCCTTAGTGCAGGAGAGTACTTATTATGGGAGACAGAGTTCACTGCACAGTGTCGGGCTAAAATTGAAACAAATAGGTTTAAGAACCTGCCTTACACTGTTGATCAGTTGTTAGGAGAGGGAACCTATAAAAACACCGAAGATCAATTGGGTTATGCAAAGGAGGCCTATTTACAAATAAATGCTGCGGCGAGAGAGGCTTGGAAAAAGTTACGCAATTCCAATCATACAAAAAATCTAGTAGAAGTTAACAGGGACCGAATGAACCTTATCTAGAATTTTTGTCTCGATTAATGGAGACTGCAGACTGCCTAGTACAAGATGAGAATGCAAGGGAGAGTATAGTTAGACACATAGCCTATGAAAATGCCAACGCCGCCTGTCAGGCGGCTATCAGACCCCATAGGAATAAGGGAGGAATCACAGACTTTATTTCACTGTGTGCTGATATTGGACCCTCCCATGTACAAGGCCTTACTTTAGCCGCCGCTCCTCAAGGAAAGACTGTTAGTGAGTCTCTAAAATATAGAGGTCAGCGGCATTCTCGGGATGCTAGACCCCCAGGGCGTTGCTTTTCTTGTGGACAAATAGCACATTGGATGACGCAATGCCCACGCCAGGCCAGGCAAAAGAGAGAAAAATCACCTGGCACATGTCCACGCTGTGGTAAAGGGAAGCACTGGGCTAAAGATTGCAGGTCAAGAACAGATCGCAATGGCCGCCCGCTTTCTGGAAACTGGAGAGGGGGCCAGCCCCTGGCCCCGCAAAACCATGGGGCAGTCCCTCCCTCTTCTCGGCCACAAGTGCATCTTCTAACAACCCCCCAAGATCAGTCTCCAGCCTCCTCCGTGCCACCCCAGGCAGTGCAGGATTGGACCTCTGTTCCTCCACCTGCTCAGTATTGACCCCAGAGATGGGGACACAAGCTCTCCCCAGGGGGGTCTTCGGTCCCCTTCCCCCAGGAGTGGCTGGATTGCTGTTAGGGCGAAGTAGCTCAGCCCTTAAAGGGATACAGATTACACCTGGCAAAATTGACCAGGATTTTACTGGAGAAATCAAAGTTATGGCCTCTGCCCCGAAACACGTGGTATCGATCACAGCCGGTCAAAAATTGGCACAACTAATACTCGTCCCTTTACCCCGCGGGGAGACTGTTAATTCCCCATGTGGACAGAGAGGATTTAGATCTTCTGATATCTATTGGGTACAAGGCATAAAACAAGAGAGGCCTGAGATGACTATATTTATACAAGAAAAGCCCTTTAAAGGAATATTAGACACTGGAGCAGATGTGTCTGTGATATCTAAAAAACATTGGCCAGCCCAATGGCCCCTGACAACCTCTATGACTTCCCTACAGGGGGTTGGGCAAGCAACTGACCCACAGCAGAGCAGTGCGATCCTTGTTTGGAGAGATGAGGAAGGGCACTCTGGTCATTTTCAGCCATTTGTCTTGGATCATCTGCCAATTAATTTATGGGGTCGTGATATCATGGAAAAAATGGGAGTGTATATGTTTAGTCCTAGTGCTGCGGTCACTAAGCAGTTACTTGATCAAGGCCTCCTCCCCTTTAGGGGACTAGGCCGAGCAGCACAGGGGGAGCTAGAGCCACTCCAACCCCAGTCTCACCCTACGAGACAAGGATTAGGGTATCCCTTGACGGGAGCTGTCGTTTGCCCTCCCCCTCATGCTGATCCCATAAATTGGCTCTCTGAACAACCGGTATGGGTTGAACAGTGGCCTCTTTCACTAGAAAAGATCATTGCAGTACAGCAGCTGGTACAGGAACAGCTGGACTTGGGGCATGAGGCCCCTTCTAACTCTCCATGGAATTCTCCAATTTTTGTTATAAAGAAAAAGTCAGGTAAATGGAGGCTGTTACAGGATTTGAGGAAAGTGAACGCCACCATGGAACTGATGGGAGCCCTACAGCCTGGCTTGCCTTCACCCATGGCAATCCCAAAGGATACTTATAAGATTATTATAGATTTGAAGGATTGTTTCTATACTATACCCCTGGCGCTTCAAGACTGTAAGCGCTTTGCCTTCAGCGTCCCCTCTGTTAATTTTAAAGAACCCATGAAGCGATATCACTGGCTTGTGCTCCCACAGGGCATGGCAAATAGCCCAACTTTATGTCAAAGTTTTGTAGCTAGAGCCATTTCTTCCACTCGTGAAAAATTTTCTTCTGTTTATATTGTTCATTATATGGATGACATCTTGTTGGCTTGTTCTGACCCTATCGTCGTACGACAAGCCTTCGGACAACTAAAGCAAGATCTGAGCCTCTTTGGCCTTATAATAGCAGCTGAAAAGGTTCAGGAACACCCCCCTTTTACATATCTAGGCCATATATTAGGCCCACACTATTTTAAAAGCCAAAAAATACAATTAAAAACTTCACACTTAAGAACTCTTCATGATTTTCAGCAATTCTTAGGAGATATAAATTGGCTTCGGCCTTATCTAAAGCTCTCCACAGGAGAGTTAAAACCCCTTTTTGATCTCTTAAAAGGAGATACCAACCATACATCCTTGCGCGAATTAAATCCTGACGCCAAGAGTGCCATCCAAATTGTAGAAAAAGCAATTTCCCAGCAACAAATGACCTATTGTTACTATTCTAAACCCTGGGGAGTTTACATTTTAGCTACTTCTCACTCCCCAACTGCTGTATTGTGGCAGGATGGCCCACTTTTATGGCTTTATCTACCATCAACACCCGGCAAAGTGCTGACCCCCTACTACGAATTGGTAGCTAATTTGATACATATGTGCCGAGTGGATTCCCGTAAATATTTAGGTCAGGAACCTCATTTTATCTGTGTCCCATATAATCTACAACAACAAGATTGGCTATTCGCCCATTGTGATTCTTGGGCCATTGCTTGGGCCAATTATACGGGGAAAATTTTGCATCACTACCCGTCTAACAAACTTCTCCAATTTGCTGCGTGTCATACGTTTCTATTTCCTTCCATAGTACAGGCCTCGCCTTTATCTGCTGCTGCTTTGGTATTTACAGATGGATCCTCTAATGGAAAGGCTGCTTTGACCATTAATGGGAAAACTCAATCTTGGGTTACGGGTTTTTCCTCCGCCCAAGAGGTGGAATTAGAGGCTGTTTTACAAGCACTCGTCCTGTTACAAGACGAGCCCTTTAACTTATACTCAGACAGTCAATATGTAATTCGTGCTCTTCAAGTCATAGAAACCGCCCCGTGTCCCATTTCCTCCTCTTGTTTTCGCTCCGGATTCTCCATGTTGGACCCAAAATGAGAAGCTATTGACACAGCCCAAAATCATGATAAGAGCTTACTTCCTTGTGTACTCAATTGTGCGGGTCCAAGGTCACTGACCCCACAGTCAGTCCCCAACACTTCCCCTAACCCTAACCGTAACCTTTACCCTTTCCCTAACCCTAACCCTAACCATAAACCTTACCCTTACCCTAACCCAAACCCTTACCCTTACCCTTACCGTAACCCTAACCCTAACCTTAACCCTAACACTAACCCTAACACTAACCCTTACCCTTACCCTAACTCTAACCCTAACCCTAAACCTATCCCAAACCCTAAATCTAACGCCTAACCCTAACCCTGACCCTGACGCTAACCCTCACACTTACCCTATGCCTAACCCTAACCTTAATGCTAACCCTAATCCTAACCCTAACCCTTACCCTAACCCTAACCCTAACCCTAATGCTTGCCCTACCCTAACCCTAAACCTAACGCTTACCCTTATCCTAACCCAAAACCTACCCTTAATGTTAACCCTACCCCTAACCCTAACCTAAACCTTACCCTAACCCTAACAGTAATCCTTACCCTAATGCTAACCCTAACACTAACCCTTACCCTAAACCTTACCCTTTCCTTAACCCTAACCCTAACCCTAACCCTAACCCTAACCGTAACTTTAACCCTATCCCTAACCCAAACTGTAACCCTTACCCTTACCCTAAACCTAACCTTAAACCTAACCCTAACCGTAACCCTAACCCTTACCATAACCCTAACCCTAAACCTAACCCTAACCCTAACCCCAACCTCTAACTCTAACCCTAACAATAACGCTAACCCTAAACCTAAACCTACACTTACCCTAACCCAAACTCTTAACCTTACCATATCCCTAAACCTAACCCTAACTCTAACCCTAACCGTAACCCTAAACCTAACCCTAACCCTAACCCCAACAATAACCCTAACCCTAACCCTAACGTTTACCCTTACTCTAAACCTAACCATAAAACTAACCCTAACCCTAACCCTAACACTTACCCTTACCCTAACCCTAAACCTAATGATTGCCCTACCCTAACCCTAACCCTAAGCATTACCCTTACCCTAAACCAAAACCTAATCCTCACTGTAACCCTAACCCTAACCCTAACCATTAACCTAACATTAACACTAACCCTAACCCTAAACCCTAACACCAACCCTAACCCTATCCCTCACTCTAACCCTAACCTTAAACCTAACCCAAACCATTACCCTAACACTAACCCTAACCCTAACCCTTACCCTTACGCTAACCCTAACACTAAACCTAACCCTAACATTAACCCTTACCCTAACACTAACCCTTACCCTAACCCTAACCCTAACCCTAACCCTAACCTTAACCCTAACCCTTACACTTACCCTAACCCTAACCCTAACACTAACACTAAACCTATCCCTAACCCTAAATCTAACCCTTACGCTTACCCTAACCCTAACCCTAACCCTAACCCTAACCCAAACATCAAACTTTAACCCTAACCCTAAACCTTACCCTTACCCTAACCATAAAACTAACCCTAACCCTAATCCTAACCCCTAAACCTAACCCTAACCCTTACCCTTACCCAAACTCTAACCCTAACCTTAACCCTAACCCTAACACTAACCATAATCCTAACCCTTACCCTAACCCTAACCCTAACCCTAACACTTACCCTTACCCTAATCCTAACCCTCAACCTAACCCTAACCCTAACCCTAACTCTAACCTTACACTAACTCTAACCTAACCCTAACCCCAAACCTAATCCTTACCTTTACCCTAACCCTAACCATAAACAGACCCTAAACCTAACCCTGAACCTTACTCTTACCCTACCCCTAACGTTAACGGTAACAGAAACCCTAACCCTATCCGTAAACCAAACCCTACCCTAAACCTAACTCTAATACTTACCCTAACCCTAATCCTAACCCTTACCCTTTCCCTAACCCTAACCATAAACCTTACCCTTATCCTAACCCTAACCCTTACCCTTACCCTTACCGTAACCGTAACCCTAACCTTAACCCTAACACTAACCCTAACGGTAACCCTTACCCTTACCCTAACCCTAAACCTAAACCTAACCCTAACACTAAACCTAACCCCTAAACCTAAACCTAATCCTGACCTTAACCCTCACACTTACCCTATTCCTAACCCTAACCTTAATGCTAACCCTAACCCTAACCCTAACCCATACCCTAACCCTAACCCTCACCCTAAGGCTTGCCCTACCCTAACCCTAACCCTAGCCCTTACCCTTACCCTAACCCAAATCCTACCCTTAATATTAACCCTACCACTAACCCTAACCCTAAACCTTACCTTAACATAACACTAATCCTTACCCTAACCCTAACCTTAACACTAATCCTTTCCCTAAACCTTACCCTTTCCTTAACCCTAATCCTAACCCTAACAATAACATTAACCTTAAGCTTAACCCTCACTCTAACCCTAACCCTAATCCTAACACCTAACCCTAAATGTAACCCTTACCCTAACCCTAACCCTAACCCTAACCCTAACCCTAACCCTAATCCTTACACTAACCCTAACCCTAACCCTAACCCTTACCCTTTAACAAACCCTAAACCTAACCCTAACCCTAACCCTTACCCTTACCCTAACCCTAACCCTAAACCTAACCCTAACCCTAACCCTAACCCTAATTGTAACTTTAACGCTATCCCTAACCCTTACCGTAACCCTTACCCTTACCCTAAACCAAACCCTAAACCTAACACTAACCATAACCCTAACCCTTACCCTAACCCTAACCCTAAACCTAACCCTAACCCTAAACCTAACAATAACCCTAACCCTAAAACTTACCCTTACTCTAACCCTAAACCTAAACCTAACCCTAACCCCTGCCCTTACCATAAACGTAAACCTAATCCTAACCCTAACCCTAACCTTAACTCTAACCCTAACCCTAACCCTTACCGTAACCTAACCCTAACCCTAACCCTAAAACTAACCCTAACCCTAACCCTAACCCTAACCCTAAACCTTACCCTTACCCTAATCCTAATCCTAAACCTAAGCCTAACCCTAACCCTAAACTTAACCCTAACCCGTAACCCTAACCCTAATCCTAACCCTAACCCTTACCCTTACCCTAAATCTAATCCTGAACTTAATGCTAACCCTAACCCTAACCCTAACCCTAAACTTAATACTAACCCTAACCCTAACACTAGCCCTAACCCTTACCCTTTCCCTAAGCCTAACTCTAATCCTAACCCCACCCTAACCCTAACCCTAACCTCTGACAATAACCCTAACCATGACCCTAACCCTTACCCTTACCCAACCCTAACCCTAACCTTAATGCTAACCGTAACCCTAACCCTAACCGAAACCCTTACCCTAACCCTAACCCTAACCCTAACGCTAACCCTTACCCAAACCTTAACCCTAACCCTAACACTTATCCTAACCCTAACGCTAACCCAAACCCTAAACCTAACCCTAACCCTAACCCTAACCCCTAACCCCACCCTAACCCTAACGCTTAACCTTATCATAACCTCAAAACTAACCCTAACCCTAACCCTAACACTTACCCTTACCCTAACCCTAACCCTAACCCTAAACCTAAACCTAACACAAACCCTAACCCTAATCTCACCCTTTCCCTTACCCTAACCCTAACCCCAAACCTAATCCTACCCTTACCCTAACCCAAACTCTTAACCTTACCATATCCCTAAACCTAACCCTAACTCTAACCCTTACCGTAACCCTAAACCTAACCCTAACCCTAACCCCAAAAATAACCCTAACCCTAACCCTAACGCTTACCCTTACCCTAAACCTAACCATAAAACTAACCCTAACCCTAACCCTAACACTTACCCTTACCCTACACCTAACCCTGACCCTAACGCTAACCTTACCCTAACCCTAACCCTAACACTTACCCCTAATCCTAACCCTAACCCTAACCCTTACCCATACCCTAACAATAACGCTAATCCTAAACCCGAAGCCTAACCCTAACCGTAACACTTACCCTTACCTAACCCTAAACCTAATCCTAACCCTTTCCCTAACACTAAACATAACCCTAACCTTAACTCCTAACCCTAACCCTAACTCTAACCCTAACTCTAACACTTACCCTTACCCTAATCCTAACATTAACCCTAACCCTTATCCTAACCTAACCCTAACACTTACGCTAACCCTAACCTTAACCACTAAACCTAACCCTAACCCTAACGCTCACCCTAACCCTAACCCTAACCCTAACCCTTGCCCTAAACCTATCCCTAACCCTAACCTTTACTCTTACCCTAACCCAGACCCTAACCTTAACCCCAACCCTAAGATTAACCCTAACCCTTCCCCTTACCCTAACCTTAACCCTAACCCTAACCCTAACCCTTACCCTATCCCTAACCCTACCCCTAACCCTAACCCTAACCCTTACCCTAACTCTAAACCTAACCCTAACCCTAACCCCAACCTTTCCCCTTACAATAACCCTAACCCTAAACCTAACCCTAACCCTAACCCTAACCCTTACTCTAACCCTAACCCTAACCCTAACCCTAACGCTTACCCTAACCCTAAACCTAACCCTAACCCTACTCTAACCCTTACCCTTACCCTAACCATAAAGCTAAACCTAACTCTAACCATAACCCTAACCCTACCCTTACCCTAACCCTAACCCTAAACCTTACCCTTACCCTATACCTAACCCTAACCCTAAACCTAACCCCAACCCTTTCCCTTACCCTAACCTAACCTTAAATTTAATGGTAACCGTAACCCTAACCGTAACCATAACCCTTAACCTAACCCTAAACCTAACCCTAATCCTTACCCTCACCCTAATCCTAACCATAACCGGTACTCTTTCCCTAATCCTAAACCTAACCATAACCCTAACCATTAACCTTACCCTTATCCTAAACCTAACCCTAACCCTTACCCTAACCCTAACCCTAAACAAACCCCAACCCAACCCTAACCCTAACCCTAACCCTAACACTTTCCCTAATCCTAACCCTACCCCTTACCCTTCCCCAAACTCTAACCCTAACCTAACCCTAACCCTAACCCTTACCCTTAACCTAACCCTAACCCTAACCTAACCCTTACCCTTACCCTAACCCTAAGCCTAACCTTAACCTGAACCCTAAACATAACCCTAACCCTAACCATTACCCTAACAGTAAACCTAACCCTAACCCTAACACTTACCCTTACCCTAACCCTAACCCTAACTCTTACCCTAACCCTAACCCTAACACAAACCCTAACCCTAACCCTTACACTTACCCTAAGCCTAACCCTTACCCTTACCCTAAACCTCAACATAACCTTAATGCTAACCCTGAACTTAACCCTAACCCTAACCCTAATCCGAACCCTTACCCTTATCTTAACACTAACCCTAACCCTAACTCTAACACTTACCATTACCCTAACCCTAAACCTAACCCTTATCCGAACCCTAAACCTAACGCTAACCCTAAAACTAACCCTAACCTTTTCCCTTACCCTAACCCTAACCATAACCATAACATTAAACCTAACCCTAACCCTAATTCTAACTCTAAACCATACCATTTCACTAACCCTAACCCTAACCCTTACCCTTACCCTAACCCTAACCATAACCCTAATCTGTACCCTAACCCTAACCCTAACCCTAATCCTTACCCTTACCCTTACCCTAACTTAACCCTAAGCCTAACCCTTACTCTAACTCTAACCCCAAGCCTTACCCTTACACTAAATCTAACACTAACCCTAACCCTAACGGTTATCCTTATCCTAACCCTAACCCTAACCCGAACCCTTACCCTTATCCTAACACTAACCCTAACCCTAACCCTAACACTTATCATTACCCTAACCCTAACCCTAACCCTAATCCAAACCCTAAACCTAACCCTAACCCTAAAACTAACCTTAACCCTTTCCCTTACCCTGACCCAAACCCTAACATTAACCATTACCCTAACCCTAACCCTAACCATAATCCGAACCCTAAACTTAACCCTAACCCTAAAACTAACCCTAACCCTTTCCCTTACCCTAACCCTAACCCTAACATTAACCATTACCCTAAACCTAACCCTAACCGTAATCTGAACCCTAAACCTAACGCTAACCCTAATACTTACCCTAACCCTAACCCTAACCCTTACCCTAAACCTAACCCTAACCCTAACCCTAAACTTTACCCTGACCCTAACCCTAACCCTAACACTTACCCTAACCCAACCATTAACAATACCATAAACCTACCCCTAACCCTAACTCTAATCCCTAACCCCAACCCTAACCCTAACCCTAAACCTAATCTGTACCCTAACCCTAACCCTAAGCCTTACCCTTACCCTAACTTAACCCCAAACCTAACCCTAACTCTAACCCTAACCCTAACCCTAACCCTAACCCTAACCCCTAACCTTAACCCCAACGCAAACGCTAACCCTAACCCTAACCTTAACCCTAACCGTAACCGTAACCCTTACACTACACTAACTCTAATCCTAATCCTAACCCTTACCCTTACCTTAACCCTAACCCTAACACTTACCCTTACCCTTACCCTAACGCTAACCGTAACATTTACCCTAACCCTAACCCTAACCCTAACCCTTACCCTTACCCTAAAACTACCCAACCTTAACCCCAACCCTAACCCTAACCCTAACCCTAACCATTACCCTTACCCTAACCCTAACCCTAACCTTAACTCCAACCCTAAAAATAACCCTAACCCTAACCCTAACACTTACCCTTACCCTAACTCTAAACTTAAAACTAAAACTAACCCTAACCCTAACCCTTTCCCTAACCTAACCCTAAACCTTACCCTTACCCTAATCCTAAACCTAACCCCAACCCTAACCCTAACCCTTACCCTAACCTAAACCCTAACCCTAACCCTTACACTTACCATTACCATAACCCTAAACCTAACCTTAACCCTAACTCTAACCCCTACCCTTACCTTAATCCTAACCCCAACCCTAACACTAACCCCTAACCCTAACCCTACCCCTAACCCTAACCCTAACCCTTACCCTTACCCTAACCCTAACCCTAACCCCTAAACCTAACCCCAACGGTAACCCTAAGGCTAAACCTAACCCTTAACCTTACCCTAACCCTAACCCTAAACCTAACCCTAACCCTAACCCTAACACTTACCCTTACCCTAATCCTAACCCTTACACTAACCCTAACCCTAAACCTAACCCTGACCTTAACCATAAACCTTACCCTTACCATAATCCTAACCCCAACCCTAACCCTAAACTTAATACTTACCCTAACCCTAACCCCTAATCCTAACCCTCAACCTAACCCCATCTCTAACCCTTATGCTTACCCTAATCCTAAACTTAAACCCACCCCTAAAACTAACCCTAACCCTTCCCCTTCCCCTAACTCTAACCCTAAACCTAACCCAAACCCTAACCCTAACCCTAACCCTTACCCTAACCCTAACCTAACCCTAACCCTAACCCTAACCCTAACCTTAACCCTAACCCTTCCCCTTAACCTAACCCTAACCCTAACCCTAAACCTATACCTAACCCTAAAACTAACACTTACCCTTACCCTAACCCTAAAACTAACCCTAACCCTAACCCTGTACCTATCCTTAACCCTAACCCTAACCCTTACCCTTACCCTAACCCTAAATCTCACTCTAACCCTAACCCTAAACCTGAACATTACCCTAACCCTAACCCTAACCCTAACACTTACCCTTACACTAACCCTAACCTTAACCTTAACCCCAACCCTAAAACTAACCCTAACACTTACCCTTCCCCTAACTCTAACCCTAAACCTAACCCTAACCCTAACCGTAACACTTACCCTAACACTAACCCTTACCCAAACCCTAAGCCTAACCCTAACCCTAACCTTAACCCTAACCCTTACCCCTACCCTAACCCTAACCCTAACCCTAACCCTGTACCTATCCCTAACCCTAACCCTAACCCTTACCCTTACCCTAACCCTTACCCTTACCCTAACCCTAAACCTAAACCTAACCCGAACACTAACACTAACCCTAACCACTAACCCTAACCCTAACCCTTACACTTACCCTAACCCTAATCCTAACCCTAACCCTAATCTTAACACTAACACTTACCCTTACCCGAAACCTAACCCTAACCCTAACCCTTACCCTAACCCTCACGCTACACCTTACCCTGAACGTAACCCTAAACCTTACCCTATCCTAACACTAACCCTAAAGCTAACCCTTACCCTTACCTTACCCTAACGCTAACCCTATCTCTTACCCTAACCCTAACCCTCACCCTAACCCTTACCCTTACCCTAACAATAACCCTAAACTTAACCCCAAGCCTAAACCCAACCCTAACCCTAACACTAAGCCTTAGCCTTACCCTAACCCTAACCCTAAACCTAACCCTAACCATAACCCTTACCCTTACCCTAACCCTAACCCTTACCCTAACATTAACCCTAACCCTAACCTTAACCCTAAGCATTACCCTTACCCTAACCCTAACCCTAACCCTAACCCTAAACCTATCCCTAACCCTAACCCTAACCCTTACCCTTACCCTAACCATAAACCTAACACTAAGCCTAATCCTAACCCTAACCCTTACCTTTACCCTAACCCTAACCCTAAACCTAACCCTAACCCTAACCATAACCCTTACTCTAACCCTAACTCTTACCCTAACCATAACCCTAACCCTAACCCTAACCTTAACACTAACTCTTACCCTTACCCTAACCCTAACCATAAACCTAACCCTAAACCTAACCCTAACCCTTACCCTAACCTTAACTCTTACCCTAGCCCTAACCCTAAACCTTACCCTTACCCTAAACCTAACCCTTACCCTTAACGTAACCCTAAACCTAACACTAACCCTAACCCTAAGACTAACCCTAACCCTAACCCTAACGCTAACACTTACCCTTATCTAAACCTAACACTACCCCTAACCCTTACCCTAACCTTAAACCTAACCCTAACCCTAACCACTAACCCTAACCCTTACCCTAACCCTAACCCTAACCCGAACCCTAACCCGTACCCCTAACCCTAACCCTCACCCTAACCCTAACCCTAACCCTTCCCCTAACCCTAACTGTATCCCTAAAACTTACACTTACCCTAATCCTAACCCTAAACTTAGCCCCAACCCTAAACCTAACCCTAACCCTTACCCTTACCCTAATCCTAAACCTAACCCTAACCCTTAACCTTACCCTAACCCTAACCATAAACCCAACCCTAAACCTAACCTTAACCCTTACCCTAACCTTAACTCTTACCCTAACCATAACCCTAAACCTTACCCTTACCCTAAACCTAACCCTAACCCATACTGTAACCCTAACCCCAAACCTAACCATAACCCTTACCCTTACCCTAACCCTAACCATAACCCTAAACCTTACCCTTACCCTAACCCTAGCTCTAACTCTAACCCTAACCCTAAAGCCTAACCCTAACCCTAAACCTAACCCTTACCCTTACCCTAACCCTAACCATAATCTTAACCCTAACCCTAACACTAACCCTAACCCTAACCCTTACCCTTATCCTAACCCTAACCATAAACCTAACCCTAACCCTAACAATAACCCTAACACTTACGCTTACCCTAACCCTAACCCTAACTCTTACACTTACCCTAACCCTAACCATAAACCTAACCCTAACCCTAACCCTAACCCTAACCCTTACCCTTACCCTAACCCTAACCCTAAACCTAACCCTTACCCTAACCCTAACACTAACCCTAAACCCAACCCTAACCCTAACCCTAACCCTAACCCTTACCCTAACCCTAACCCTAACCCTTACCCTAACCCTAACCCTAACTCTAACCTTAACCTTAACCCTAACCCTAACCATTACCTTACACTAACCCTAACCATAACACTAAACCTAACTTAACCCTAACCCTAACCCTAACCCTATCCCTTACCCTCATCCTAACCCTAACCCTAACCGTAAACCTAAACCTAACCCTAACCCTAAACCTAACCCTTACACTTACCCTAACCCTAACCCTTACCTAAACCCCAACCCTAAACCTAAGGCTAACCATTACACTTACCCTAACCTTAACCATAAACCTAGCCCTAATCCTAGCCCTAACCCTTACCCTTACCCTAACCCTACCCCTAAACCTAACCCAAAACCTTACCCTTACCCTAAACCTAACCTAAACCTTACCCTATCACTAACACTAACCCTAAACCTAACCCTAACACTTACACTTACCTTAACCCTAAACCTAAAACTAATCCTAATCCTAAACCTAACCCTAACCCCTAACCCTAACCCTAAACCTTACCCTTACCCTAACACTAAACCTAACTCTAACCCTTACCCCTAACCCTAACCCTAACCCTAACCCATACCCTTACCCTAACCCTTTCCCTAACCCTAAGACTAACCCTAAACCTTACCCTAACCCTAACCCTAAGCCGAATCCTAACCCCTAACCCTAACCCTAACTCTAACCCTAACCCTAAACCTAACCCTAACACTGACCCAGACCCTAACTCTAACCCTTACCCTTACCCTAATCCTAACCCTAACCCCAACCCTTACACTTACCCTTACCCTAACCCTAACCCTAACCTTAATACTAACCCTAACTCTAACCCTAACCCTTACCCTAACCCTAAGACTAACCCTAAACCTTACCCTAACCCTAATCCGAACCCTAAACCTTACCCTTTCTGTAACCCTTAACCTAACCCTAACCCTAACCCTAAGACTAACCCTAACCCTAACCCTAACACTAACACTTACCCTTATCTAAACCTAACACTAATCCTAACCCTTACTCTAACCTTAAACCTAACCCTAACCCTAACACTAACACTCACCCTAACCCTAACACTAACCCTAAACCTTAAAATAACCCTAACCATAAACCTAACCCTTACCCTTACCCTAACCCTAACTCTAACCTTAAACCCAAAC
Source organism: Megascapheus bottae (assembly GCA_024803745.1). Classification (NCBI taxonomy): domain Eukaryota; kingdom Metazoa; phylum Chordata; class Mammalia; order Rodentia; family Geomyidae; genus Megascapheus; species Megascapheus bottae. The sequence goes on from JANJXV010000261.1 coordinate 774,316, forward strand.
CTAAACCTAACCCTAACCCTTACCCTTACCCTAACCCTAACCCTAACTCCTACCCTTACTTTAACCCTAACCCGAAAACTAACCCCAACCCTAACCCTAACCCTTACCCTAACCCTAACCCTGACCTTAACCCTAAACCTTACCCTTACCCTAACCCTAACCCTAACCCTAAAACTAACCCTAACCCTAACCCTAACCCCTACCCTTACTTTAACCCTAACCCGAAAACTAACCCCAACCCTAACCCTAATCCTTACCCTTACCAAAACCCTAACCCTAACCCTTAACCTTATCCTTACCCTACCACTAACCCTAACCCTAACCCTAACCCTAACCCTAAACCTTACCCTAACCCTAACTCTAACACTAACCCTTAACCTTACCCTAACCCTAACCCTAAACATAACCCTAACACTTACCCTCAACCTAACCCTTAACCTTACACTAACCTAAAACTTATCCCTAAACCTTACCCTTACCCTAACCATAACCTTAATGCTAACCCTACCCATAACCCTTACTCTGAGCCTAACCCTAACCCTAAACCTATCCTTAACCTTAACCCTAACCCTAACCCTAACCCTAACCCTAACCTTACCCTAACCCTAACCCTAACCCTAACCTTAACCCTAACCCTTCCCCTTAACGTAACCCTAACCCTAACCCTAACCCTAAACCTATACCTAACCCTAAACCTAACACTTACCCTTACCCTAACCCTAAACCTAACCCTAACCCTAACCCTGTACCTATCCTTAACCCTAACCCTAACCCTTAACCTTACCCTAACCCTAAATCTCACTCTAACCCTAACCCTAAACCTGAACATTACCCTAACCCTAACCCTAACCCTAACACTTACCCTTACCCTAACCCTAACCCTAACCTTTACCCCAACCCTAAAACTAACCCTAACACTTACCCTTCCCCTAACTCTAACCCTAAACCTAACCCTAACCCTAACCCTAACCCTAACACTTACCCTAACACTAACCGTTACCCAAACCCTAACCCTAATCCTAACCCTAACCTTAACCCTAACCCTTACCCCTACCCTAACCCTAACCCTAACCCTAACCCTGTACCTATCCCTAACCCTAACCATAACCCTTACCCTTACCCTAACCCTTACCCTTACCCTAACCCTAACCCTAAACCTAACCCTAACACTAACACTAACCCTAACCACTAACCCTAACCCTAACCCTTACCCTTACCCTAACCCTAATCCTAACCCTAACCCTAATCTTAACACTAACACTTACCCTTATCCGAAACCTAACCCTAACCCTAACCCTTACCCTAACCCTCACGCTACACCTTACCCTGAACGTAACCCTAAACCTTACCCTATCCTAACACTAACCCTAAAGCTAACCCTTACCCTTACCTTACCCTAACGCTAACCCTAAACCTAACCCTAACCATAACCCTTACCCTAACCCTAACCCTTACCCTAACATTAACCCTAACCCTAACCTTAACCCTAAGCATTACCCTTACCCTAACCCTAACCCTAACCCTAACCGTAAACCTATCCCTAACCCTAACCCTAACACTTACCCTTACCCTAACCCTAAACCTAAAACTAAGCCTAATCCTAACCCTAACCCTTACCTTTACCCTAACCCTAACCCTAAACCTAACCCTAACCATAACCCTTACTGTAACCCTAACTCTTACCCTAACCATAACCCTAACCCTAACCCTAACCCTTACCCTAACCCTAACCATAAACCTAACCCTAAACCTAACCCTAACCCTTACCCTAACCTTACCTCTTACCCTAGCCCTAACCCTTAACCTTACCCTTACCCTAAACCTAACCCTTACCCTTACCATAACCCTAAACCTAACACTAACCCTAACCCTAAGACTAACCCTAACCCTAACCCTAACACTTACCCTTATCTAAACCTAACACTACCCCTAACCCTTACCCTAACCTTAAACCTAACCCTAACCCTAACCACTAACCCTAACCCTTACCCTAACCCTAACCCGAACCCTAACCCGTAGCCCTAACCCTAACTCTTCCTGTAACCCTAACTATACCCCTAAAACTTACACTTACCCTAATCCTAACCCTAAACTTAGCCCCAACCCTAAACCTAACCCTAACCCTTACCCTTACCCTAATCCTAACCCTAACCCTAACCCTAAACCTAACCCTAACCCTAACCCTTAACCTTACCCTAACCCTAACCATAAACCTAACCCTAAACCTAACCTTAACCCTTACCCTAACCTTAACTCTTACCCTAACCCTAACCCTAAACCTTACCATTACCCTAAACCTAACCCTAACCCATACCGTAACCCTAACCCCAACCCTAACCATAACCATTACCCTTACCCAAACCCTAAACATAACCGTAAACCTTACCCTTACCCTAACCCTAGCTCTAACCCTAACCCTAACCCTAAAGCCTAACCCTAACCCTAACCCTAACCCTTACCCTTACCCTAACCCTAACAATAATCTTAACCCTAACCCTAACACTAACCCTAACCCTAACCCTTACCCTTATCCTAACCCTAACCATAAACCTAACCCTAACCCTAACCCTAACCCTAACACTTAAGCTTACCCTAACCCTAACCCTAACTCTTACCCTTACCCTAACCCTAACCATAAACCTAACCCTAACCCTAACCCTAACCCTAAACCTAACCCTTACCCTAACCCTAACCCTAACCATTACCTTACACTAACCCTAACCATAACACTAAACCTAACTTAACCCTAACCCTAACCCTAACCCTAACCCTATCCCTTACCCTCATCCTAACCCTAACCCTAACCGTAAACCTAAACCTAACCCTAACCTTAAACCTAACCCTTACACTTACCCTAACCCTATCCCTTACCTAAACCACAACCCTAAACCTAACGCTAACCCTTACCCTTATCCTAACCCTAACCATAAACCTAACCCTAACCCTAACCCTAACCCTAACACTTAAGCTTACCCTAACCCTAACCCTAACTCTTACCCTTACCCTAACCCTAACCATAAACCTAACCCTAACCCTAACCCTAACCCTAAACCTAACCCTTACCCTAACCCTAACACTAACCCTAACCCCAACCCTAACCCTAACCCTAACACTAACCCTTACCCTAACCCTAACCCTAACCCTTACCCTAACCCTAACCCTAACTCTAACCTTAACCCTAACCC
>JANJXV010000261.1:782500-862500 GCA_024803745.1 Megascapheus bottae
CTTACCCAAACCCTAAACATAACCGTAAACCTTACCCTTACCCTAACCCTAGCTCTAACCCTAACCCTAACCCTAAAGCCTAACCCTAACCCTAACCCTAACCCTTACCCTTACCCTAACCCTAACAATAATCTTAACCCTAACCCTAACACTAACCCTAACCCTAACCCTTACCCTTATCCTAACCCTAACCATAAACCTAACCCTAACCCTAACCCTAACCCTAACACTTAAGCTTACCCTAACCCTAACCCTAACTCTTACCCTTACCCTAACCCTAACCATAAACCTAACCCTAACCCTAACCCTAACCCTAAACCTAACCCTTACCCTAACCCTAACACTAACCCTAACCCCAACCCTAACCCTAACCCTAACCCTAACCCTTACCCTAACCCTAACCCTAACCCTTACCCTAACCCTAACCCTAACTCTAACCTTAACCCTAACCCTAACCCTAACCATTACCTTACACTAACCCTAACCATAACACTAAACCTAACTTAACCCTAACCCTAACCCTAACCCTAACCCTATCCCTTACCCTCATCCTAACCCTAACCCTAACCGTAAACCTAAACCTAACCCTAACCTTAAACCTAACCCTTACACTTACCCTAACCCTATCCCTTACCTAAACCACAACCCTAAACCTAACGCTAACCCTTACACTTACCCTAACCCTAACCATAAACCTAGCCCTAATCCTAGCCCTAACCCTTACCCTTACCCTAACCCTACCCCTAAACCTAACCCAAAACCTTACCCTTACCCTAAACCTAACCTAAACCTTACCCTATCACTAACACTAACCCTAAACCTAAACCTAACACTTACAGTTACCTTAACCCTAAACCTAAAACTAATCCTTATCCTAAACCTAACCCTAACCCCTAAACCTAACCCTAACTCTACTCCTTACTCTCATCCTAACCCTAACCCCTAACCCTAACCCTAAACCTTACCCTTACCCTAACCCTTTCCCTAACCCAAAGACTAACCCTAAACCTTACCCTAACCCTAACCCTAACCCGAATCCTAACCCCTAACCCTAACCCTAACTCTAACCCTAACCCTAATCCTAACCCTAACACTGACCCAGACCCTAACTCTAACCCTTACCCTTACCCTAATCCTAACCCTAACCCCAACCCTTACACTTACCCTTACCCTAACCCTAACCCTAACCTTAATGCTAACCCTAACCCTAACCCTTACCCTAACCCTAAGACTAACCCTAAACCTTACCCTAACCCTAATCTGAACCCTAACCCTTACCCTTTCTGTAACCCTTAACCTAACCCTAACCCTAACCCTAAGACTAACCCTAACCCTAACCCTAACCCTAACACTTACCCTTATCTAAACCTAACACTAACCCTAACCCTTACTCTAACCTTAAACCTAACCCTAACCCTAACACTAACACTCACCCTAACCCTAACACTAACCCTAACCCTTACCCTTACCCTAACCCTAACCCTAACTCTAACCTTAAAGTCAACCCTAAACCTAAACCTAACCCTTACCCTAATCCTAACCCTAACCCTAACCCTAACACTTACTCTAACTCTAACCCGTACCCTTACCCTAACCCTAACCCTAACCCTAACCCCTACCCTTACTTTAACCCTAACCCAAAAACTAACCCCAACCCTAACCCTAACCCTTACCCTAACCCTAAACTTAACCCTAAACCTTACCCTTACTCTAACCCTAACCCTAACCCTAAAACTAACCCTAACCCTAAACCTAACCCCTACCCTTACTTTAACCCTAACCCGAAAACTAACCCCAACCCTAACCCTAACCATTACCCTTACCCTAACCCTAACCCTTAACCTTATCCTTACCCTAACACTAACCCTAACCCTAACCCTAACCCTAAACCTTACCCTAACCCTAACTCTAACCCTAACCCTTAACCTTACCCTAACCCTAACCCTAAACATAACCCTAACACTTACCCTCAACCTAACCCTTAACCTTACACTAACCTAAAACTTATCCCTAAACCTTACCCTTACCCTAAACATAACCTTAATGCTAACCCTACCCATAACCCTTACTCTGAGCCTAACCCTAACCCTAAACCTAACCCTAACCTTAACCCTAACCCCTAACCCTAACCCTAATTCTTACCCTTACCCTTACCCTAACCCCTAAACTTAACCCTAACCCAAACCCTTACCCTCATCCTAACCCTAACCCTACCCTAACCCTAACACTTACCCTTACCGAACACTAACACTAACCCTACCCCTAAACCTTACCCTTACCCTAAACCTAACCCTAACCCTTGCCCTATCCCTAAACCTAACACTAACCTTAAAACTAACCCTTACTCTTACCTTAACCTTAACCCTAAACCTAGCCCTAACCCTAACCCCTAACCCTAACCCTAAACCTAAACCTTAGCCTTACCCTAACCCTAACACTAAACCTAACCCTAACCCTTACCCCTAACCCTAACCCTAACTCTAAACCTTGCCCTTACCCTAAAACTAACCCTAAACCTAACCCTAACCATAACACTTACCCTAACCCTAACTCTTACCCTAACACTTACCCTAACCCTAAACCTAACCCTGACCCTATCCCCTAACCCTAACCCTAACCCTAACCCTAAGCCTTACCCTTTCTCTAACCCTAACCCTAAACCTAACCCTAACCCTAACCCTTACCCTTAACCTGACCATAACCATAACCGTAAACCTAACACTTACCCTTACCATAACCCTAACCCTAACCCTTACCCTAAACATAACCCTAACCCTACCCCTTACCCTTACCCTAACCCTAAGCCTAAACCTAACCCTAACACTTACCCTTACCCTAACCCTAACCCTGACCCTAACCTTACCCTAACCCTATCCCTAACACTAAACCTAACCCTTACCCTATCCCTAAACCTAACACTAACCTTAACACTAACCCTTACTCTTACATTAACCTTAACCCTAAACCTAGCCCTAACCCTAACCCCTAACCCTAACCCTAAACCTAAACCTTAGCCTTACCCTAACCCTAACAATAAACCTAACCCTAACCCTTACCCCTAACCCTAATCCTAACCCTAAACCTTGCCCTTACCCTAAAACTAACCCAAAACCTAACCCTAACCATAACCCTTACCCTAACCCTAACTCTTACCCTAACAATTACCCTAACCCTAAACCTAACCCTAAACCTAACCCTGACCCTATCCCCTAACCCTAAACCTAACCCTAACTCTAAGCCTTACCCTTTCTCTAACCCTAACCCTAAACCTAATCCTAACCCTAACCCTTACCCTTAACCTAACCCTAACCATAACCCTAAACCTAACACTTACCCTTACCATAACCCTAACCCTAACCCTTACCCTAAACATGACCCTAACCCTACCCCTTACCCTTACCCTAACCCTAAGCTTAAACCTAACCCTAACACTTACCCTTACCCTAACCCTAACCCTGACCCTAACCTTAACCTAACACTATCCCTAAACCTAACCCTAACCCTTACCCTTACCCTAACCCTAACGCTAATCCTAAACCCTAACCCTAACCCTAACACTTACCCTTACCTAACCCTAACCCTAACCCTAACCGTTACCCTAACCCTAAACCTAACCCTAACCCTAACCCTAACCCTTACCCTAAAACTAACGCTAACCCTAACCCTTATTCTAACCCTAACCCTAACACTTATCCTGACCCTAACCCTAACCCTAACCCCTAAACCTAACCCTAACCCTAACCCTCACCCTAACCCTAACCCTAACCCTAACCCTAACCCTTACCCTAAACCTAACTCTAATCCTAACCCTTACCCTTACAATAACCCTAATCCTAACCTTAACCCCAACCCTAAACCTAACCCTAACCCTTACCCTTACCCTAACCCTAACCATAAACCTAACCCTAACCCTTACCCTTACCCTAACAATAACCCTAAACCTAAATCTCACCCTAACCCTAACCCTAAATCTAACCCTAACCCTAACTCTAACCCTAACCCTAACCCTAAACCTTACCCTTACCGTAAACCTAAACCTAACCCTTACCTTAACCCTAACCCTAACCCTAACCCTAACACTTACCCTTACCTTAACCCTAACCCTAACCCTAACCCTAAACCTAAACCTTACCTCAAACCTAACCCAAGCTCTAACCCTAAACCTAACCCTACCTCCTAACCCTAACCCTAACCCTTACCCTTACCCTAACACTAACCATAACCTTAACCCTAACCCTAACACTAACCGTAACCCTAACACTTACCCTTACCCTAACCCTAACCATAAACCTAACCCTAAACCTAACCCTAACATTAACCCTTACCCTTAACCTAACCCTAACTCTAACCCCAACCCTTACCCTTACCCTAAAACTAACCCTAACCCTAAACCTAACCCTTACCCTAACCATAACCCTAACCCTAACCCTTACCCTAACTCTAACCCTAACCCTAAACCTAACCCTAACACTAACCCCTAACCCTAACCCTAACCCTAACCCTAACCGTTACCCTGACCCTAACACTTACCCTAACCCTAACCATAACCCTAAACCTAGCCCTAACCCTAACCCCTAAACCTAACCCTAAACCTAAACCTTAACATAACCTAACCCTAAACCTAACCCTGACCCTTACCCCTAACCCTAACCGTAACCCTAAACCTAACCCTTACCCTTACCCTAAACTTAACCCTAAATCTAACCCTAACCCTAACCCTAATACTTACCCTTACTCTAACAGTAACACTAATCCTAAACCCTAACAATAACCCTAACCCTTACCCTTACCCTAACCCTAACCCTAACCCCAACCATTACCCTTACCCTAACCTTAACCTTAACCGTAATGCTAACCCTAAACCTAACCCTAACCCTTACTCTAACCCTAAGACTAACCCTAATCCGTACCCTAACCCTAACCCTAACCCTTACCCTAACCCTAACTCTAACACTAAGCCCTAACCCTAAACCTAACACTCTCCCTAACCCTAACACTAACCCTTACCCTACATCTAACCCTAATCCTAACCCTAACCCTAAACTAACCCTAACACTAACCACTAACCCTAACCCTAACCCTAACCCTTACCCTTACCCTAACACTAACCATAACCTTAACCCTAACCCTAACACTAACCGTAACCCTAACACTTACCCTTACCCTAACCATAACCATAAACCTAACCCTACACCTAACCCTAACCTTAACCCTTACCCTTAACCTAACCCTAACTCTAACCCCAACCCTTACGTTACCCTAAACCTAACCCTAACCCTAACCCTAACCCTAACCCTTACCCGTACCCTAACCCTAACAATAAACCTAACCCTAAACCTAACCCTAACCCTTACCCTTACCCTAACCCTAACTCTAACCCCAACCCTTACCCTTACCCTAACCCTAACACCTAACCCTAACCCTAACCCTTACCCTTACCCTAACCCTACCCATAACATTAACCCTAAAACTAACACTAACCCAAACCCTTACCCTTACCCTAACCCTAACCATAAACCTAACCCTAAACCTAACCCTAACCCTAACCCTTACCCTTAACCTAACCCTAACTCTAACCCAAACCCTTACCCTTACCCTAACCCTAACCCTAACCCTAACCCTAACCATACCCTATCCCTAAACCTAACCCTAAACCTAACCCTAACCCTTACCTTTACCCTAACCCTAAACCCAAACCTAACCCCAACCCTAACCCTAACCCTAAACCTTACCGTAACGGTAACGCTAAACCTAACTCTAACCCTAAACCTAACCCTAACCCTTACCTTAACCCTAACACTAACACCTACCCCTAAACCTAACCCTAACCCTAAATCTAATACTTACCCTAACCCTAACCCTTACCCTAACCCTAACCCTAACCCTAACCCTAAAACTAACCCTAACCCTAACCCTAAAATTAACCCCTACCCTTACTCTAACCCTAACACCAAACCTAACCCTAACCCTAACCCTTACACTTACCCTAACGCTAACCCTTAACCTTATCCTTACTCTAAATCTAACCCTAACCCTTACCCTAACCCTAACCTTACCCGAACCCTAACTCTAACCCTTATCCATACCCTAACCCTAACCCTAACCCCAACCCTAATCCTAACCCTAACTCTAACCCTAACCCTAACCCTAACACTTAACCTTACCCTAACCCTAACCTTAACCCTAAGCCTAAACTTTACCCTTAACCTAAATCTAACCATATCACTTACCCTATCCCTAACCCTCACCCTAACCTTAAACCTAATCCTTACACTTACCTTAACCCTAACCCTATACCTAGCCCTAACCCTAACCCCTAACCCTAACCATAAACCTAAACCTTACCTTACCCTAACCCTAAACCTAAACCTAACCCTTACCCCTAACCCTAAGCTTAACCCTAACCCTAACCCTTACTCTTACCCTAAACCTAACACTAACCCTAAACCTAACCCTTACCCTAACCCTAACCCTTACCCTAACTCTAACCCTAACCCTAAACCTAACCCTAACACTAACCACTAACCCTAACCCTAACCCTAACCCTAACTGTTACCCTGACCCTAACACTTACCCTAACCCTAACCATAACCCCAAACCTAGCCCTAACCCTAACCCCTAAACCTAACCCTAAACCTAAACCTTAACTTGCCCTAACCCTAAACCTAACCCTGACCCTTACACCTAACCCTAATCCTAAACCTAACTCTTACCCTTACCCTAAACTTAACCCTAAATCTAACCCTAACCCTAACCCTAATACTTACCCTTACCCTAACAGTAACACTAATCCTAAACCCTAACAATAACCCTAACCCTTACCCTTACCCTAACCCTAACCCTAACCCCAACCATTACCCTTACCCTAGCCCTAACCCTAACCGTAATGCTAACTCTAAACCTAACCCTAACCCTTACCCTAACCCTAAGACTAACCCTAATCCGTACCCTAACCCTAACCCTAACCCTTACCCTAACCCTAACTCTAACACTAAGCCCTAACCCTAACCCTAATACTCTCCCTAACCCTAACACTAACCCTAACCCTTACCCTACATCTAACCAGAATCCTAACCCTAACCCTAAACCTAACCCTAACACTAACCACTAACCCTAACCCTAACCCTAACCCTTACCCTTACCCTAACACTAACCATAACCTTAACCCTAACCCTAACACTAACCGTAATCCTAACACTCACCCTTACCCTAACCCTAACCATAAACCTAACCCTAAACCTAACCCTAACCTTAACCCTTACCCTTAACCTAACCCTAACTCTAACCCCAACCCTAACCCTAACCCTAAACCTAACCCTAACCCTAACCCTAACCCCAAACCCTAACTCTAACCCTAACCCTAACCCTAAAACTTACCCTTACCCTAACCCTAACCATAACCTTAATGCTTACACTAACCCTAATCCAAAACCTTAGCCGAACCCTAACCCTAACCCTAATTCTTACCCTAACCCTAACCCCTAACCCTAACCTGAACCCTAACCCCAAACCTAACCCTAACCCTAACACTCTCCCTAACCCTAACACTAACCCTAACCCTTACCCTACATCTAACCCTAATCCTAACCCTAACCCTAAACCTAACCCTAACACTAACCACTAAACCTAACCCTAACCCTAACGGTTACCCTGACCCTAACACTTACCCTAACCCTAACCTTAACCCTAAACCTAGCCCTAACCCTAACCCCTAACCCTAACCCTAAACCTAAACCTTTCCTTACCCTAACCCTAAACCTAACCCTGACCCTTACCCCTAACCCTAACCGTAACTCTAAACCTAACCCTTACCCTTAACCTAAACTTAACCCTAAATCTAACCCTAACCCTAACCCTAATACTTACCCTTACCCTACCATAACCTTAACCCTAACCCTAAACCTAACCCTAACCCTAACCCTTACACTTAACCTAACCCTAACACTAACCATAACACTTACCCTTACCCTAAACCTAACCCTAACCTTACACTAACCCTAACCCTAACCCCTAACCCTAACCCTAACCCTTACCCTTACCCTAACAGTAACACTAATCCTAAACCCTAACAATAACCCTAACCCTTACCCTTACCCTAACCCTAACCCTAACCCCAACCATTACCCTTTCCCTAACCCTAACCCCAACCCTAACCCTTAAGCCTAACACTTACCCTAACCCTAACCCTAACCATAAACCTAACCCGAACCCTAACCTAAACCTAACCCTAACCCTAACCCTAACCCTAACCTAAACCTAACCCTAAACCTAACCCTAAACCTAACCTTAACCCTACCTTTACCCTTACCCTAACCCTAACCCTAAAGCTAACCCTATCGCTTATCCTAACCCTAACCCTAATCCTAAACCTAACACTTACCCTTACCTTAACCCTAACCCTAACCCTAACCCCTAACCCTAACCCTAATCCTAAACCTTACCCTTAACCTAACCCTAAACCTAATCCTAGCCCTAACCTTAACCCCTAACCCTAACCATAACCCTAACCCTAACCCTTACCCTTACCCTAACCCAAAACCTAACCTTAAAGTTAACCCTAACGCTAACCCTAACCTTAAACCGTCCCCTAACCCTAACCCTAACCCTAATCCTTACCCTAACCCTAACCCTAACCCTAACCCTTACCCTAACCCTTACCCTTTCCTTAACCCTAATCCTAACCCTAACCCTAACATTAACCCTAACCCTAACCCCTAACACTAACCATAACCTTAACCCTAGCACTTACACTTACCCTAACCCTAAACTTAACCCTAAACCTAACCCTTACCCTAAGCGTAACCCTAACGTTAACCCTAACCACTAACCCTAACCCTAATCCTAACCCTAACCCTTACCCTTACCATAAATCTAACACTAAACTTAATGCTAAACCTAACCCTAGCCGTAACCCTAACCCTTACCCTAACCCTAACCCTAACCCTAATCTTATCCTAACCCTAACCCTAATCCTAACCTTAATGCTAACCCTAAGCCTAACACTAACCCTAACCATTACACCTTCCCTAAGCCTCACCTTGTCCCTAACCCTTACCCTAACCCTAAACCTAACCCTAACCCATACCCTTACCCTAAACCTAACCCTAACCCTAACCCTGACCCTAATACTTACCTAACCCTAACCCGAACCCGAATCCTAACCCTAACCCTAACCCTCACAATAACCCTAACCCTAACCATAACCCTAATCCTCACCCGAACCATAACCCTAACCCTTTCCCTAACCCTAACCCTTACCCTTAACCTAACCCTAACCCTAACCTTAACTCCAAACCTAATCCTAACCCTAACCCTAACCCTCACCCTTACCCTAACCCTAACCTTAACACTAACCCTAACCTTAACCCTAACCCTTCCCCTTACCCTAACTCTAACCCTAACACTAAACCTAAACCTAACCCTAACGCTAACCCTTACCCTTACCCTAAGCCTAACCCTAAAACTAACCCTAAACCTAACCCTAACCCTAACCCTTACCATTACCCTAACCCTAACCCCAACCTTAACCCTAACCCTAACACTAACCCTTAATCTAACCCTTAACCTTACCCTAACCCTAACACAAAACCTAACCCTAACAGTAACCCTAACCCTAACCCTTACCCTTACTCTAACCCTAACGCTAACCCCAACACTTAGCCTTACCTTAACCCTTACCCTAACCCTAACCGTAACCCTAACCTTAACCCTAACCCTTTCGCTTACCCTAAACCTAACCCTAACCCTAACCCTAAAACTAACCCTAACCCTAACCCTAACCCCTATCATTACTCTAACCTTAAAACCAAACCTAACCCTCACCCTAACCCTAACCCTTACCCTTACCCTAACCCTAACGCTAACCCTAAACCTTAACCTTATCCTTACTATAAATCTAACCCTAAACCTTACACTTACCCTAAACCTAACCCTAACCCTAACCCTAAACTTTACCCTTACCCTAAATCTAACCCTATTCCTTACCCTAAACAAAACCCTAACCCTAACCTTAACCCGAACCCTTACACTTACCTTAACCCTAACCCCAAAACTAGCCCTAACCCTAACCCCTAACCCTCACCCTAAACCTAAACCATACCTTACCCTAACTTACAGCTAACTCTAACCCTTACCCCTAACCCTAACCCTAACCCTTACCCTAACCATAACCCTAACCCTAACCCTTACCCTAACCCAAACCCTAAACCTAACCCTAACCCTAACCCCTAACTCTAACCCTAACCCTAACCCTAATCCTTACCCTAACACTAACCCTAACCCTAACACTTACCCTTACCCTAACCATAACCCTAACCCTAACCCTAAACCTAACCCTAACCCTAACTCTATCCCTAACCCTCACCCTTAATTTTAACCTAACCCTAACCCTAACACTAACATTTACCCTTACCCTAACCCTAACCCTAACCCTTACCCAAACCCTAACCCTAACCATAAACCTAACCCTTACCCTTACCCTAACCCTAAGACTAACCCTAACCTAACACTTACCCTTACCCTAACCCTAACCCTGACCCTAACCCTAACCTTACCCTAACCCTAACCCTAACCCTAACAACTAACCCTAACCCTAACCCTAACCCTTACCCTTACCCTAACCCTAACCCTAACCTTCCCCTAACCCTAACCCTTACCCTTACCATAACCCTAACCCTAGCCTTAACCCCAACCCTAATTCTAACCCTAACCCTCACCCTTACCATAACGGTAACCCTAAACCTAACCCTAACCCTTACCCTACCCCTAACCCTTACCCTCACCCTAACCATAACCCTAACCCTAACCTTAACCCTAACCCTTACCCTTACCCTAACTCTAACCCTAACCCTAACCCTAACCTTAACCCTAACCCTTACCCTTACCCTAACTCTAACTCTAACCCTAAACCTAACCCTAACCCTAACCCCAACCTTAACCCTAACCCTAACACTATCCCTAAACCTAACCCTTACCCTTACCCTAACCCTAACACAAAACCTAACCCTAACAGTAACCCTAACCCTAACCCTTACCCTTACCCTAACCCTAACCCTAACCTTAATGCTACCCCTAACCCTTACCCTAACCCTAAGATTAACCCTAATCCTTACCTAACCCTAACCCTAACCCTTACCCTAACCCTAACCCTAACCCGAACCTTAACCCTAACACTTTCCCTTACACTAACCCTAACCCTAAAACTAACCCTAACCCTAACCCTAACCCCTACCCTTACTCTAACCCTAAAACCAAAACTAACCCTAACCCTAACCCTAACCCTTACCCTTAACCTAACCCTAACCCTAACCTTAACCTTATCCTTACTCTAAATCTAACCCTAACCCTAAACCTAACCCTAACCCTAACCCTTATCCATACCGTACCCCTAAACCTGAACCCAACCCTAACCCTAACCCTAACCCTAACCCTAACACTTACCCTTACCCTAACTCTAACCCTAACACTAAACCTAATCCTAACCCTAACGCTAACCCTTAGCCTTACCCTAAGCCTAACCCTAAAACTAACCCTAAACCTAACCCTAACCCTAACCCTTACCATTACCCTAACCCTAACCCCAACCTTAACCCTAACCCTAACGCTAACCCTTAATCTAACCCTTACCCTTACCCTAACCCTAACACAAAACCTAACCCTAACAGTAACCCTAACCCTAACCCTTACCCTTACTCTAACCCTAACGCTAACCCCAACACTTAGCCTTACCCTAACCGTAACCCTAACCTTAATGCTAACCCTAACCCTACCCTAACCCTAAGACTAACCCTAATCCTTACCTAACCCTAACCCTAAACCTAACCCTTACCCTTTCCGTAAGCCTAACCCTAATCCTAACCCTAACCTTAACCCTAACACTAACTCTAACCCCAACCCTAACTCTAACCCTAACAGTTACCCTTATCTAAACCTGTCCCTAACCCTAACCCTTACCGTAAGTGGAAACCTAACCCTTACCATAATCCCTAACCCTAACACTAAGCCTAAACCTAACTATAACACTTACCCTTACCCTAACCCTAACCCTAACCCTAACACTTACCCTAACCCTAACCCTAACCCTTACCCTAACCTTAACTCTAACCATATCCCCTAAACCTAACCCTAGCCCTAACACTCACCCTAACCCTAACCCTAACCCTAACCCTAACCCTTACCCTAACCCTAACACTAACCCTAACACTTACCCTTACCCTAACCCTAACTCTAACCTTAAACCCAACCCTAAACCTAGCCCTAACCCTTACCCTTACCCTTACCCTAACTCTAACCCTAACACTTACCCTAACCTTAACCCTTACCCTAACCCTAACCCTAACCCTAACCTTAACCCTAACCCTTTCGCTTACCCTAAACCTAACCCTAACCCTAACCCTAAAACTAACCCTAACCCTAACCCTAACCCCTATCGTTACTCTAACCTTAAAACCAAACCTAACCCTCACCCTAACCCTAACCCTTACCCTTACCCTAACCCTAACCCTAACCCTAAAACTTAACCTTATCCTTACTCTAAATCTAACCCTAAACCTTAACCTTACCCTAAACCTAACCATAACCCTAACCCTAAACTTTACCCTTACCCTAAATCTAACCCTATTCCTTACCCTAAACCAAACCCTAAACCTAACCTTAACCCGAACCCTTACACTTACCTTAACCCTAACCCCAAAACTAGCCCTAACCCTAACCCCTAACCCTCACCCTAAACCTAAACCATACCTTACCCTAACTTACAGCTAACTCAAACCCTTACCCCTAACCCTAACCCTAACCCTTACCCTAACCATAACCCTAACCCTAACCCTTACCCTAACCCTAACCCTAAACCTAACCCTAACTCTAACCCCTAACTCTAACCCTAACCCTAACCCTAATCCTTACCCTAACACTAACCCTAACCCTAACACTTACCCTTACCGTAACCATAACCCTAACCCTAACCCTAAACCTAACCCTAACCCTAACTCTATCCCTAACCCTAACCCTTAACTTTAACCTAACCCTAACCCTAAAACTAACATTTACCCTTACCCTAACCCTAACCCTAACCCTTACCCTTACCCTAAACCTAACCCTAACTCTAACACTATCCCTAAGAATAACCTAACCCTCACCCTAACATTAACCCAAACCTTTACCCTAACCCTAACCCTAACCCTTACCCTATCCCTAAAGGTAACCCAAAACCTAAACCTAACCCTAACCCTAACCCCTAACCATAACCCTAAAACTAACCCTTACCCTTTATTTCACCTCAAAACTAACCCTAACCGTTACCCTTACCCTAACCCTAACCGTAAACCAATCCCTGCCCTAACCCTAACCCCGAACCCTAACCCTAAACCTAGCAATAACTCTAACCCTTACTCTTACCCTAACCCTAAGCCTAATCTTAATCCTAATCCTAACCCTAACCCTAATCCTTAACCTAACCCTAACCCTTACACTTACCCTCAACCTACCCCTAACATTAACGCTAACAATAACCCTAAACCTAACCCTAACCTTAAACCTAACCCTTACCCTTTCCCTAACCCTAACCCCAACCCTAACCCTTAAGCCTAACACTTACCCTAACCCTAACCCTAACCATAAACCTAACCCGAACCCTAACCTAAACCTAACCCTAACCCTAACCATAACCCTAACCTAAACCTAACCCTAAACCTAAACCTAAACCTAACCTTAACCCTACCTTTACCCTTACCCTAACCCTAACCCTAAAGCTAACCCTATCGCTTATCCTAACCCTAACCCTAATCCTAAACCTAACACTTACCCTTACCTTAACCCTAACCCTAACCCTAACCCCTAACCCTAACCCTAATCCTAAACCTTACCCTTAACCTAACCTTAAACCTAATCCTAGCCCTAACCTTAACCCCTAACCCTAACCATAACCCTAACCCTAACCCTTACCCTTACCCTAACCCAAAACCTAACCTTAATGTTAACCCTAACGCTAACCCTAACCTTAAACCGTCCCCTAACCCTAACCCTAACCCTAATCCTTACCCTAACCCTAACCCTAACCCTTACCCTAACCCTTACCCTTTCCTTAACCCTAATCCTAACCCTAACCCTAACATTAACCCTAACCCTAACCCCTAACACTAACCATAACCTTAACCCTAGCACTTACACTTACCCTAACCCTAAACTTAACCCTAAACCTAACCCTTACCCTAACCGTAACCCTAACGTTAACCCTAACCCTAACTCTAACCATAAACCTAACCCTTAGCCTTACCCTAACCCTAACCCTAAACCTAACCCTAACCCTCACCCTAACCCTTACCCTTACCCTAACCCTAAACCTAACCCTAACCCTAACCCTAACCCTTACCCTAACCATAACCCTAACTGTAACCCTTAACCCAACCCTAACCCTAACCGTAAACCTAACCCTAACCCTAACCCCTAACCCTTACCCTAACCCTAACACTAACCCTAACACTTACCCTTACCCTAACCATAACCCTAACCCTAACCCTAAACCTAACCCTAACCCTAAATCTAACCCTAACCCTAAACCTTACCCTTACCCTTAACCTAACCCTAACCCTAACCGTATCCCTAACACTTACCCTTACACTAACCCGAACCCTAACCCTTACCCAATCCCTAAAGCTAATCATAACGCTACCCCTTACCCTAACCCTAACCCTAACCACTAACCCTAACCCTAACCATAACCCTTACCCTTTCCGTAATCCTAACCCTAACCCTAACACTAACCCTAAGACTAACCCTAACCTTAACCCTAACCCTAACACTTACCGTTACCCTAATCCTAACCCTAACCCCAACACTAACCCTAACCCTTACCCTAACCCTAACCCTAACCCTAACCTTAATGTTAACACTTACTCTAACCCTAACACTTAGCCTAACCCTCACCCTAACCCTAACCCTAACCTTTACCCTCACCCTCACCCTAACTCCTACCCTTATCTTAATCCTAACCCTCAAGCCAACCCTAACCCCTAACTCTAACCCTAACCCTAACCCCTAATGCTAACCCTAACCCTTACCCTTACCCTAATCCTAACCCTACCCCAAACCCCTAAACCTAACCCCAATCCTAACCATAACCCTAACCCTTACCCTTACTCTAACCCTAACCCTAAACCTAACCCTAACCCTAATCCTAACCCTAACCCTAAACCTAACCCTAACCCTAACCCTTACCCCTAACCCTAACCCTAACCCTAACCCTTACCCTTTTCCTAAACCTACCCCTAACCGTAACCCTAACACTTCCCTTACCCTAACCCCAAACCTAACCTTAATGTTAACCCTAACCCTAACCCTAAACTTAACACTAACACTTACCCTTAACCTAACCCTAACCCTAACCCTAACCTTCACCCTAACAGTAACCCTAGCCCTAACCACTACCCTTACCCTAACCCTAACCCTAACCCTAACCCTTACCCTTACCCTCAAGCTAAACCTTACCCTGAACCTAACCCTAAACCTTAACCTACCCTAGCCCTAACACTAACCATAACCCTAACCCTAAACCTTACCCTTACCTAACCCTAACCCTAACCTCAACCCTAAACGTATCCCTAACCCTAACCCTAACCCTTAGCCTTACCCTAACCCTAACCCTAACCCTAACCCTAACCTTTACCCTTACACTAAACCTAACCCTAAACCTAACCCTTACCCTTACCTTAACCCTAAACCTAACCTTAACACTAACCCCTAACCCTAACCCTAACACTAACCCTTACACTTACCCTAACCCTAAACATAATATTATTGCTAACCCTAACCCTAACCCTAACCCTTACCCTAACCCTAACCCTAACCCTAATGCTTGCCCTAACCCTAACTCTAACCTAACCCTTACCCTTACCCTAACCCAAAACCTAACCTTAATGTTAACCCTAACGCTAACCATAACCTTAAACCTTCCCCTAACCCTAACCCTAACCCTAATCCTTACGCTAACCCTAACCCTAACCCTTACCCTAACCATTACCCTTTCCTTAACCCTAACCATAACCCTAACATTAACCCTAACCCTAAACCCTTACACTAACAGTAACCCTAACCCTAACACTTACCCTTACCCTAACCCTAAACTTAACCCTAAACCTAACCCTTACCCTAACCGTAACCCTAACCTTAACCCTAACCCTCACCCTAACCCTAACCCTAAACCTAACCCTTAGCCTTACCCTAACCCTAACCCTAAACCTAACCCTAACCCTCACCCTAACCCTTACTCTTACCCTAACCCTAACCCTAAACCTAACCCTAACCCTAACCCTTACCCTAACCCTAACCCTACTCCTAACCCTAACCCTAACCCTAAACCTAGCCCTAACCCTTACCCTTACCCTAACCCTAACCCTAACCCTAACCCTTACCCTTTTCCTAAACCTAACCCTAACCGTAACCCTAACACTTCCCTTACCCTAACCCCAAACCTAACCTTAATGTTAACCCTAACCCTAACCCTAAACTTAACACTAACACTTACCCTTAACCTAACCCTAACCCTAACCCTAACCTTCACCCTAACAGTAACCCTAACCCTAACCACTACCCTTACCCTTACCCTCAAGCTAAACCTTACCCTGAACCTAACCCTAAACCTTAACCTCCCCTAGCCCTAACACTAACCATAACCCTAACCCTAAACCTTACCCTTACCTAACCCTAACCCTAACCTCAACCCTAAACGTATCCCTAACCCTAAACCTAACCCTTACCCTTACCCTAACCCTAAACCTAACCCTAACCCTAACCCTAACCTTTACCCTTACACTAAACCTAACCCTAAACCTAACCCTTACCCTTACCTTAACCCTAACCCTAACCTTAACACTAACCCCTAACCCTAACCCTAACACTAACCCTTACACTTACCCTAACCCTAAACATAATATTATTGCTAACCCAAACCCTAACCCTAACCCTTACCCTAACCCTAACCCTAACCCTAATGCTTGCCCTAACCCTAACTCTAACCTAACCCTTACCCTTACCCTAACCCAAAACCTAACCTTAATGTTAACCCTAACGCTAACGATAACCTTAAACCTTCCCCTAACCCTAACCCTAACCCTAATCCTTACGCTAACCCTAACCCTAACCCTTACCCTAACCATTACCCTTTCCTTAACCCTAACCCTAACCCTAACATTAACCCTAACCCTAACCCCTTACACTAACCGTAACCCTAACCCTAACACTTACCCTTACCCTAACCCTAAACTTAAACCTAAACCTAACCCTAACCCTTACCCTAACCGTAACCCTAACCTTAACCCTAACCCTCACCCTAAACCTAACCATAAACCTAACCCTTAGCCTTACCCTAACCCTAACCCTAAACCTAACCCTAACCCTCACCCTAACCCTTATTCTTACCCTAACCCTAACCCTAAACCTAACCCTAACCCTAACCCTTACCATAACCATAACCCTAACTCTAACCCTAAACCTAACCCTAACCCTAACCTTAAACCTAACCGTAACCCTAACCCCTAACCCTTACGCTAACCCTAACCCAAACCCTAACACTTACCCTTACCCCAACAATAACCCTAACCCTAACACTAAACCTAACCCTAACACTTACTCTAACCCTAAACCTTACCCTTAACCTAATCCTAACCTTAACCGTATCCCTAACACTTACCCTTACACTAACCCTAACCCTAACCCTTACCCAAACCCTAGCCCTAACCATAACCCTACCCCTTACCCTTACCTTAACCCTAAGCCTAACCCTAACCCTAACACTTACCCTTACCCTAACTCTAACCCTGACCCTAAACCTAACCTTACCCTAACTCTAACCCTACCACTAACCCCTAACCCTAACCCTAACCCTAACTCTTACCCTTACCCTAACAGTAACGCTAATCCTAAACCCTAACAATAACCCTAACCCTAACCCTTACACTTATACTAACCCTAACCCAAACCCCAAACATTACCCTTACCCTAACCCTAACCCTAACCGTAATGCTAACCCTAAACCTAACCCTAACCCTAACCCTTACCCTTTCCGTAATCCTAACCCTAACCCTAACACTAACCCTAAGACTAACCCTAACCCTAACCCTAACACTTACCCTTATCTAAACCTAACCCTTACCCTAACGCTAAACCTAAGCCTAACCCTAACAGTAACCCCAACCCTAACTCTAACACTTACCCTTACCCTAACCCTAACCCTAAACCTAACACTTACCGTAACCCTAACCCTAACCCTTAACCTAACCCTAACCCTAACCCTAACCACTAACCCTAACCCTAACCCTAATCCTTACCCTTTCCGTAATCCTAACCCTAACTCTAACACTATCCCTAAGAATAACCTAACCCTAACCCTAACCCTAACACTTACCCTTGTATAAACCTAACCCTAACCCTAACCCTTACCCTAACCCTAAACCTAAGCCTAACCCTAACAGTAACCCTAACCCTAACTCTAAACCTTACCCTTACCCTAAACCTAACCCTAACCGTAACACTTACCGTAACCCTAACCCTAACCCTTACCCTTACCCTAACCCTAATCCTAACCACTAACCCTAACCCTAACCCTAACACTCACCCTAACCCTAACCCTAAACCTAAACCTTACACTAACCCTAACCCTAACCCCAACGCTAACATTAACCCTAACCCTCAACCTTATCCTATCCCTAACCCTAACCCTAACCATAAAACTAACCCTAACCCTAACCCTAAACCCTACCCTTACTCTAACCCCAATCCCAAACGTAACCCTAACCTTAACCATTACCCTTACCCTAACCCTAACCCTAACCCTTAACCTTATCCTTACCCTAAATCAAACCCTAACCCATACCCTAACCCTAACCCTAACCCTAACCCTCACCTAACCCTAATGCTTGCCCTAACCCTAACTCTAACCTAACCCTTACCCTTACCCTAACCCAAAACCTAACCTTAATGTTAACCCTAACGCTAACCCTAACCTTAATCCTTACCCTAACCCAAACCCTAACCCTAATCCTTACGCTAACCCTAAACCTAACCCTAACCCTTACCCTAACCCTTACCCTTTCCTTAACCCTAACCCTAACCCTAACCCTAACATTAACCCTAACCCTAACCCCTAACACTAACCATAACCCTAACCCTAACACTGACCCTTACCCTAACCCTAAACTTAACCCTAAACCTAACCCTTACCCTAACCGTAACCCTAACCTTAACCCTAACCCTAACTCTAACCCTAAACCTAACCCTTAGCCTTACACTAACGCTAAGCCTAAACCTAACCCTAACCCTCACCCTAACCCTTACCCTTACCCTAACCCTAACCCTAACCCTAACCCTAACCCTTACCCTAACCATAACCCTAACTCTAACCCTTAACCTAACCCTAACCCTAACCCTAAACCTAACCCTAACCCTAACCCCTAACACTTACCCTAACCCTAACCCTAACCCTAACACTTACCCTTACCCCAACAATGACCCTAACCCTAACCCTAAACCTAACCCTAACCCTTACTCTAACCCTATACCTAACCCTTACCCGTAACTTAACCCTAACCCTAACCGTATCCCTAACACTTACCCTTACACTAACCCTAACCCTAAACCTTACCCAAACCCTAACCCTAACCATAACCCTACCCCTTACCCTTACCCTAACCCTAAGCCTAACCCTAACCCTAACACTTACCCTTACCCTAACTCTAACCCTGACCCTAAACCTAACCTTACCCTAACCCTAACCCTACCACTAACCCCTAACCCTAACCCTAACCCTAACTCTTACCCTTACCCTAACAGTAACGCTAATCCTAAACCCTAACAATAACCCTAACCCTAACCCTTACCCTGACCCTAACCCTAACCCTAACCCCAACCATTACCCTTACCCAAACCCTAACCCTAACCGTAATGCTAACCCTAACCCTAACCCTAACCCTAACCCTTACCCTTTCCGTAATCCTAACCCTAACCCTAACACTAACCCTAAGACTAACCCTAACCCTAACCCTAACCCTAACCTTTACACTAATTCTAACCGTAACCCCAACCCTAACCCTAACCCTTACCCTAACCTTAATCCTAACCCTAACCCTAACCCTAACCCTTACCCTTACCCTAACCCTAACCCTAACCTTAATGTTAACACTTACCCTAACCCTAACCCTTACCCTAACCCTCACCCTAACCCTTACCCTAACCTTTACCCTAACCCTCACCCTAACTCCTACCCTTACCTTAATCCTAACCCTCAACCCAACCCTAACCCCTAACTCTAACCCTAACCCTAACCCTAACACCTAACGCTAACCCTAACCCTTACCCTTACCCTAAGCCTAACCCTACCCCAAACCCCTAAACCTAACCCCAATCCTAACCCTAACCCTAACCCTTACCCTTACTCTAACCCTAACCCTAAACCTAACCCTAACCCTAAACCTAACCTTAACCCTAACCCTTACCCTTTTCCTAAACCTAACCCTAACCGTAACAGTAACACTTCCCTTACCCTAACCCAAAACCTAACCTTAATGTTAACCGTACCCCTAACCCTAACCGTAACACTTACCCTAACCACTAACCCTAACCCAATTCCTTACTCTAACCCCAACCCTAAACCTTACCCTTACCCTATCCCTAAAACTTCCTTACCCTAACCCAAAACCTAACCTTAATGTTAACCCTAACCCTAACCCTAAACTTAACACTAACACTTACCCTTAACCTAACCCTAACCCTAACCCTAACCTTCACCCTAACTGTAACCCTAACCCTAACCACTACCCTTAACCTAACCCTAACCCTAACCCTAACCCTTACCCTCATGCTAAACCTTACCCTGAACCTAACCCTAACCCTTAATCTACCCTAGCCCTAACACTAACCCTAACCCTAACCCTAACCCTTACCCTTACCCTAACCCTAACCCTATCCTCAACCCTAAACATATCCCTAACCCTAACCCTAACCCTTACCCCTACCCTAACCCTAAACCTAACCCTAACCCTAACCCTTACCCTTACACAAAACCTAACCCTAAGCCTAACCCTTACCCTTACCTTAACCCTAACCCTAACCTTAACACTAACCCCTAACCCTAACCCTAACACTAACCCTTACACTTACCCTAAACCTAACCCTAACATTATTGCTAACCCTAACCCTAACCCTAACCCTAACCCTTACCCTAACCCTAACCTAACCCTAATGCTTGCCCTAACCCTAACTCTAACCTAACCCTTACCCTTACCCTAACCCAAAACCTAACCTTAATGTTAACCCTAACGCTAACCCTAACCTTAAACCTTCCCACAACCCTAACCCTAACCCTAATCCTTACGCTAACCCTAACCCTAACCCTAACCCTTACCCTAACCCTTACCCTTTCCTTAACCCTAACCCTAACCCTAACCCTAACATTAACCCTAGCCCTAACCCCTAACACTAACCGTAACCCTAACCCTAACACTTATCCTTGCCCTAACCCTAAACTTAACCCTAAACCTAACCCTTACCCTAACCGTAACCCTAACCTTAACCCTAACCCTAACTCTAACCCTAAACCTAACCCTTAGCCTTACCCTAACCCTAACCCTAAACCTAACCCTAACCCTCACCCTAACCGTTACCCAAACCCTAACCCTAACCATAGCCCTACCCCTTACCCTTACCCTAAACCTAAGCCTAACCCTAACCCTAACACTTACCCTAACCCTAACTCTAACCCTGACCCTAAACCTAACCTTACCCTAACCCGAACCCTACCACTAACCCCTAACCCTAACTCTTTCCCTTACCCTAACAGTAACGCTAATCCTAAACCCTAACAATAACACTAACCCTAACCCTTACCGTTACCTAACCCTAACACTAACCCTAAGACTAACCCTAACCCTAATCCTAACCCTAATCCTAACACTTACCCTTATCTAAACCTAACCCTAACCATTACCCTAACCCTAAACCTAAGTCTAACCCTAACAGTAACCCTAACCCTAACTCTAACATTTACCCTTACCGTAACCCTAACCCTAAACCTAACACTTACCATAACCCTAACCCTAACCCTTACCCTAACCCTAAGCCTAACCCTAACCACTAACCCTAACCCTAACCCTAACCCTAACCCTTACCCTTTCCGTAATCCTAACCCTAACCCTAACACTAACCCTAAGACTAACCCTAACCCTAACCCTAACACTTACCGTTATATAAACCTAACCCTAACCCTAACCCTTACCCTAACCCTAAACCTAAGCCTAACCCTAACAGTAACCCTAACCCTAACTCTAAACCTTACCCTTACCCTAACCCTAACCCTAAAACTAACACTTACCGTAACCCTAACCCTAACCCTTACCCTTACCCTAACACTAACCCTAACCACTAACCCTAACCCTAACCCTAACACTCACCCTAACCCTAACCCTAACCCTAACCCTTACTCTAACCCTAACACTAACCCTAACCCTTACCCTTACCCTAACCCTAACTATAAACATAACCCTCACCCTAATACTAAACCTAACACTTACCCTAACCCTAACCCTTACCCTAACCCTAACCCTAACCCCAAAGCTAAGGTTAACCCTAACCCTCAACCTTATCCTAACCCTAAACTTAAAACTAACCCTAACCCTAACCCTACACCCTACCCTTACCCTAACCCTAACCCCAAACGTAACCCTAACCTTAACCATTACCCTTAGCCTAACCCTAACCCTAACCCTTAACCTTATCCTTACCCTAAATCAAACCCTAACCCATACCCTAACCCTAACCCTAACCCTAACCCTAAACTTTACCCTTACCCTAAACCTAACCCCATCCCTTACCCTATCCCTAACCCTTACACTTACCTTAACCCTAACCCTAAACCTAGCCCTAACCATAACCCCTAACCCCAACTCTAAACCTAAACCTTACCCTTACCCTTACCCTAAACCTTACCCTAAACCTAACCCTAACCCTAAACCTAACCCTTACCATAACCCTAACCCTAACCCTAACCCTTACCCTAACCCCAAACCTAACCCTAAACCTAACCCTAACCCTAACCCCTAACCCTAACCCTAACCCTATCCCTAAATCTTACCCTTACCCTAACCCTAAACCTAACATTTACCTTTACCCTAACGATAAACCTAACCCTAACCCTAACCATAACCATAACACTTACCCTTACCCTAACCCTAACCCTAACCCTTACCCTAACCCTAACCCTAACCCTAACCCTACCCCTTACCCTTACCCTAACCCTAAGCCTAACCCTAACCCTAACACTAACCCTTACCCTAAACCTAACCCTGAACCTAACCCTAACTCTTACCCTATCCCTAAGCCTAACACAAACCCTAACCCTAACCCTAACCCTAACCCAAACCCTAACCCTAATCCTAACCCTAACACTAACCCTAACCCTAACCCCTAAACCTAACCCTTACCGTAACCTTACCCTTACCCTAACCCTAACCCTTACCATAAATCTAACCTTAACCCTAACCCTAACACCTAACCCTAACACTAACCCTTACCCTAACCCTAACCCTAACCCTTACCTTAACCCTAACCCTAACACTAACCCTAACCCTAACCCTTACCCTTACCCTAACCCTAACCCTTACCCTTACCCTAAACCTAAACATAACCTTAATGCTAACACTGAAAATAACCCTAACCCTAACCCTTACCCTAAACCTAAACTTAACCGTAACCCTAACACTTACCCTTTCCGTAACCCTAACCCTAAACTTAAACCTAACCCAAACTGTAACCCTAACCCTAACCCTTACCCTTACCCTAACCCTAATCCTAATCCTAACCCTAAAACTAACCCTAACCCTTACCCTTACCCTAACCCTAAACCTAAACCTAACCCTAACCCTAACCTTAACCCTAAACCTAACCCTAACCCTAACCCTAATCCCAACCCTAACCCTAACCCTTACCCTAACCTTAACACTAACCCTAAACCTTACCCTTACCCTTACCCTAACCCTAATCCAAACCCTAAGCCTAACACTAACCTTACCCCTAACACTTACCCTTACCCTAACTCTAACCCTAACCCTAACCCTAACCTTCACCCTAAACCTAACCCTAACCCTTACCCTTACCCTAACGCTAACCCTAACCTTAAGTGCAACCCTAAACCTAAACCTAACCCTAAGCCGAACCCTAACCCTAACCCTAACACTAAACCTAATCCTTACCCTTCCCCTAATCCTAACCCTAACCCCAACCCTAAACCTAACACTTATTCTAACCCTAACCCTAACCTTAAACCTAATCCTCACCCTAAACCTAGCACTTACCCTTACCCTAAACCTAACACTAACCCTAACCCTAAACTTAACCCTAACTCCTAACCCTAACCCTAACCGTATCCCTTAACCTTACCCTAACCCTAACCCTATCCTTAAACCTAACCGTAAACCTATCCCTAACCCTTACCCTTACCCTAAACCTAACCCTAAACTTAATGCTAACCCTAACCCTAACACTAACCCTTACCCTAATCATAACCTTAACCCTAATCCTTACGCTAACCCTAACCCTTACGCTTACCCTTTCACAAAACCTAACCCTAACCCTAACCCTTACCCTTACCCTAACCCTAATCGAAACCTAACCATTAAACTAACCCTAACCCTAACCCTAACCTTAACCCTATCCCTAACCCTAACCCTAAACCTTACCCTTACGCTAACCCTAACCCTAAACCTAACCCTAATCCTAAACCTAAACCTAACCCTTACCCTAACCCTAACCCTAAACCTAACTATAACCCTAACCCTAACCCTAACCCTAACCACTAACCTTATCCCTAAACCTAACCCTAACCCTTACCCTAACCCAACCCTTATCCTTAAGCTTAGCCTAACGCCAACCCTAACCTTTCCGAACCCTAAACCTAACCCTAACCCTAACACTTACCCTAACCCTAAACCTAACCCTAACACAAACCCTAACACTGACCCTTAACCTAACCCTAACCCTTACCCTAACCCTTACCCTAACCCTAACCCTAACCCTAACCCCTAACCCTAACCTTAACACGAACCCTAAACCTAACCCTACCCCTAACCCTTACACTAACCCCAACCCTAAACTTAACCAGAACCCTAAACCTAACCCTAAATCTAACCCTTACCCTAACCCTAACCCTAATCCAAACCCTAACCCTAACCCTTACCCTACCCCTACCCCTACCCCTTACCCTCACCATAACACTAACACTAACCCTAACCCTTACCCTTTCCCAAACCCTAACCCTAACTTTAATGCTAACCCTAACCCTAACCCTAACCCCTATCCCTAACCCTAACCCTTACCCTAACACTAACACTAACCCTAGCCCTTACCCTTACCCTTATCCTAACCCTAACCCTAAATCTAACCCTAACCCCACACCTCACCCTGACCCTAACCCTAACCCTTAACCTTACTCTAACGCTAACCCTAAACCTTACCCTTACCCTAAGCCTAAACATAACCTTAAGGCTAACCTTGAACCTAACCCTAATCCTAAACCTAACCCTTACCCTAAACCTAACCCTAACCCTAACCCTAACCCTTACCCTTTCCCTAACCCTAAACCTAATCCTAACTCTAACCCTTACCCTAACCCTCACCCTAACCCTAACACTAACTTTAAACCTAACCATAACCCTAACCCTAACCCTTACCCTCACCCTAACACTAATTCTAAAGCTAAACCTAAACCTAACCCTAACACTAACGCTTAACCATACCATATCCCTAAACCTAACCTTAACCCTAACCCCAAACCTAACCCTAAACCTAACCCTAACCCTAAACCCTAAACTAACCCTAACCCTAAATCTTACCCTTACCCTAACCCTAAACCTAACATTTACCCTTACCCTAACGATAAACCTAACCCTAACCCTAAACCTAACCCTAACACTAATTCTAACCCTAACCCTAACCCTTACCCTTAACCTAACCCTAACCCTAACCCTAACCATAACCATAACACTTACCCTTACCCTAACCTAACCCTACCCCTTACACTTACCCTAACCCTAAGCCTAACCCTAACCCTAACACTAACCCTTACCCTAAACCTAACCCTGACCCTAACCCTAACTCTTACCCTAACCCTAACCCTAACACAAACCCTAACCCTAATCCTTACCCTAACACTAACCCTAACCCTAACCCCTAAACCTAACCCTTACCGTAACATTACCCTTACCCTAACCCTAACCCTTACCATAACTCTAACACTAACCCTAACCCTAACACCTAACCCTAACACTAACCCTTACCCTAAACCTAACCCTAACCCTTACCTTAACCCTAACCCTAACACTAACCCTAACCCTAACCCTGACCCTTACCCTAACCCTAACCCTTATCCTTACCCTAAACCTAAACATAACCTTAATGCTAACACTGAAAATAACCCTAACCCTAACCCTTACCCTAAACCTAAACTTAACCGTAACCCTAACACTTACCCTTTCCGTAACCCTAACCCTAACCTTAAACCTAACCCAAACTGTAACCCTAACCCTAACCCTTACCCTTACCCTAACCCTAACCCTAATCCTAACCCTAAACCTAACCCGAACCCTTACCCTTAACCTAACCCTAACCCTAACCCTAACCCTAACCCTAACCTTAACCCTAAACCTAACCCTAACCCTTACCCTTACCATAACCCTAAACCTAATCCTAACCCTAAGCCTAAACTTAACCCTACCCCTCACCCTAACCCTAACCCTTATCCATATCCTAAACCTAACCTTAAACCTAACCCTAACCCTAACCCTAACCCTTACCCTTACCCTAACCCTAACCCTAAACCTCACACTAACCTAAACTTACACCTAAGCCCTAAACCTAACCCTAATTCTAACCCTAACCCTTACCCTTACCCTAAACCTAACCCTAAACTTAATGCTAACCCTAACCCTAACTCTAACCCTTACCCTAACCTTAACCCTAACCCTAATCCTTACCCTAACCCTAACCCTAATCCTTACCCTAACCCTAACCTTAATGCTAACCCTAACCCTAACCCTAACCCTTACCCTTTCCCTAAGCCTAACCCTATCCCTAATCCTTACCCTTACCCTAACCCTAACCCTAAACCTAAACCTAACCCTAACCATAACCCTAACCCTAACCCTAATCCTAACCCTTACCCTTACCTTAAACCTAACCCTAAACCTAACCCTAAACCTAACCCTAACCCTAACCCTTACCCTTACCCTAACCCTAACCCTAAACTTAACCCTAACCCTAACCCTAACCCCTGACCCTAACCCTAACCCTAACCCTAATCCTTACCCTTACCCTAACCCTAAACCTAACCTTAATGCTAACACTAACCCTAAACCTAACCCTTACCCTAACCCTCACCCTAACCATAACCATAACCTTTACCCTAACACTAACACTAACCCTAACACTAACCTTTACCCTAACCCTAATCCTAACCCTAAACCCTA
Organism: Megascapheus bottae; assembly: GCA_024803745.1. Taxonomy (NCBI): domain Eukaryota; kingdom Metazoa; phylum Chordata; class Mammalia; order Rodentia; family Geomyidae; genus Megascapheus; species Megascapheus bottae. Next base: position 810,004 of record JANJXV010000261.1, read on the forward strand.
CCCTAACCCTAACCCTAACCCAAAACCTAAACCTAACCCTAACCCTAACCCTAACGCTAACCTCTAACCCTAAGTCTAAGCCTAACCCTTACCCTTATCCTAACCTCAAAATTAACCCTAACCGTTACCCTTACCCTAACCCTAACCATAAACCTATCCCTAACCCTAACCCTAACCCTAAACCCCAATCCTATCCCTAAACCTAACAATAACTCTAATCCTTAACCTTAACCTAACGCTAACCCTAAACTTAATGCTAACTGTAACCCTAACCCTAACCCTAACACTTACCGTAACCCTAACCCTAATCCTTAGCCTAACCCTAACCCTAACCCTAACCCTTACCCTTTCCCTAACCCTAACCCTAACCCTAACACTTACCCTAACTCTAACCCTAACCCTTACCCTAACCCAAACCCTAAACCTAACCATAACCCTAAACCTAACCCTTACCCTAACCTAACCCTTACCCTAACCCTATCCCTAACCCTAACTCTAACCTTAACCCTAACCCTTACCCTTACACTAACCCTAACCCTAATCCTAACCCTTACCCTAACCCATACCCTTATCCTAAACCTAGCACTAACCCTAACCCTGATACTAACACTTACCCTAACCCTAACCCGAACCCTAATCCTAACCCCTAACCCTAACCCTAACGCTCACCCTAACCCTAACCCTAACACTTACCCTTACCGTTACCCTAACACTAGCCTTAACCCCAACCCTAATCCTAACCCTAACCCTCACCCTTACCCTAACCCTAAACCTAACACTAACCCTTACCCTACCCCTAAAACTAACCTTAACCCTAACCCTAAACTTAACCCTAATCCTTACCCTTACCATAACTCTAACAATAACCCTAACCCTAAACCGAACCCTAAACCTAACCCTTACCCTTAAACTAACCCTAACCCTAAACCTAACCCTAACCCTTACCCTTACCCTACCCCTAACCTCAACCTTAACCCTAACCCTAACACTAACCCTAAACCTAACCCTTACCCTTACCGAAACCCTATCCCAAAACCTAAGCCTAAGAGTAACCCTAACCCTAACCCTTACCCTTACCCTAACCCTAACCCCAACGCTTACCCTTACCCTAAACCTAACCCTAAACTTAATGCCAACTGTAACCCTTACCCTAACCCTAAGACTAACCCTAATCCTTACCTAACCCTAACCCTAAACCTAACCCTTACCCTTTCCGTAAGCCAAACCCTAACCCTAACCCTAACCCTAAGACTAACTCTAACCCTAACCCTAACTCTAACCCTAACACTTACCCTTATCTAAACCTATCCCTAACCCTAACCCTTACCGTAACCCTAAACCTAACCCTTACCCTAACCCCTCACCCTAACATTAAGCCTAACCCTAACTCTAAACCATACCCTTACCCTAACATTAACCCTAACCCTAACACTTACCCTAACCCTAACCCTAACCCTTACACTAACCCTAACACTAACCCTAACCCCTAACCCTAACCCTAACCCTAACACTCACCCTAACCATAACCCTAACCCTAACCCTTACCCTAACCCTAACACTAACCCTAACCCTTACCCTTACCCTAACCCTAACTCTAACCTTAAACCCAACCCTAAACCTAACCCTAACCCTTACCCTTACCCTTACCCTAACCCTAACCCTAACCCTAACCCGAACACTAACACTTACCCTAACCCTAACCCTTACCCTAACCCTAACCCTAAACTTAACCCTAACTCTTTCCCTTACCCTAACCCTAACCCTAACCCTAACCCTAACCCTAAAACAAATCCTAACCTTAAACCTAATCCCTACCCTTACTCTAACCTTAACACCAAACCTAACCCTAACCCTAACCCTAACATAACCCTTACCCTTACCCTAACCCTAACCCTAACCGTTAACCTTATCCTTACTCTAAATCTAACCCTAACCCTTACCCTAACCCTAAACCTAAACCTAACCCTAACCCTTATCCATACCCTAACCCTAACCCTAACCCTAAACCAAACCATAACCCTAACCCTAACCCTAACCCTAACCCTAACACTTACCCTTACCCTAACCCTAAACCTAACGCTAACCTTAACCATACTCCTAACCCTAACCCTAACCCTATCCCTTAACCTTACCCTAACCCTAACCCTATCCTTACCCTTACCGTAACCCTAATCCTAAACCTTACCCTTACCCTAACACTAACCCTAACCTTAATGCTAACCCTAATTCTAACACTAACCCTTACCCTAACAATAACCCTAACCCTAATCCTTACCCTAACCCTAACCCTAACCCTAACACTTACCCTTTCCCAAAACCTAACCCTAACCATAACCCTAACAATTACCCTTAACCTTACCCTAACCCAAAACCTAAACTTAACCCTAACCCTAACCCTAACCCTAACCCTAACCTTATCCTATCCCTAACCCTAACCCTAACCCTTACCCTTACCCTAACCCTAACGCTAACCCTAAACATAACCCTAATCTTAACCCTAAACCTAACCCTTACCCTAACCCTAACCGTAAACCTAACTATAACCTAACCCTAACCCTAACCCTAAACACTAACCCTAACCCTAAACCTAACCCTAACCCTTACCCTAACCCCAACCCTAACCCTTACCCTTACCCTAACCCCAACCCTAACCTTAACCCAAACCCTAAACCTAACCCTAACCCTAACCCTTCCCCTAACTCTAATCCGAACCCTAACACAAATCCTAACACTTACCCTTACCCTAACCCTAACCATTACCCTAACCCTTACCCTAACCCTAACCCTAACCCTAACCGTAACCTTAACCCGAACCCTAAACCTAACCCTAACCATAACCCTTACCCTAACCCTAACCCTAACCCTAAACCAAACCCTAACCCTAACCCTTACACTAACCCTAACCCTAAACCTAACCCCTAACCCTAACCCTTACCCTAACCCTAACTCTAACTCTAACCCTAACCCTTACCCTAAACCTAACCCTTACCCTCACTCTAACCCTAACCCTAACCCTAGCACCTTACCTAAACCTAACCCTTACCCTAAATCTAACCCTAACCCTTACCCTAACCTTAACACTAACACTAACCCTTAGCTTAACCCTTACCCTTCCCAAACCCTAACCCTAACCCTAACCCTAACCCTTACCCTAACACTAACACTAACACTAACCCTAACCCTAACCCTTACCATTACCCTTATCCTAACCCTAACCCTAAATCTAACCCTAACCCCAAACCTCACCCTGACCCTAACCCTAACCCTAACCCTTAACCTTACTCTAACTCTAACCCTAAACCTTACCCTTACCCTATACCTAAACATAACCTTAATGCTAACCTTGAACCTAACCCTAATCCTAAACCTAAACCTTACCCTAAACCTAACCCTAACCCTAACCCTAACCCTTACCCTTTACCTAACCCTAAACCTAACCCTAACTCTAACCCTTACCCTAACCCTCACCCTAACCCTAACACTAACCTTAACCCTAACCGTAATCCTAAACCTAACCCTTACTCTCACCCTAACACTAATCCTAAACCTAAACCTAACTCTAACCCTAACCCTTAACCATACCATATCCCTAAACCTAACCCTAACCCTAACCCTAATCCTAACCCTAAACCTAAACCTAACCCTAAACCTAACCCTAAACCTTACCCTTACCATAACCCTAAACCTAATACTAACCCTAACCGTAAACTTAACCCTAATCCTAACCCTAACCCTAACCCTATCCATATCCTAAACCTAACCCTAAACCTCACCCTTACCTTAAACTTACACCTAAGCCCTAACCCTAACCCTACTCCTAACCCTAACCCTTATACTTACCTTAAACCTAACCCTAAACTTAATGCTAACCCTAACCCTAACCTTAAGCCTAACCCTAATCCTTACCCTAACCCTAACCCTAATCCTAAACCTAACCCTAAACTTAATGCTAACCCTTACCCTAACCCTAACCCTTACCCTTTCCCTAAGCCTAACCCTATCCCTAACCCTTACCCTTACCCTAACACTAACCCTAAACCTAAACCTAACCCTAACCATAACCCTAACACTAACCGTAAACCTAACCCTTACCCTTACCCTAAACCTAAACCTAAACCTAACCCTAAACCTACTCTAACCCTTACCCTTATTCTAACCCTAACCCTAAACCTAACCCTAAAACTAACCCTAACCCTAACCCCTGACCCTAACCCTAACCCTAACCCTAATCCTTACCCTTACCCTAACCCTAACCTTAATGCTAACACTAACCCTAAACCTAACCCTTACCCTAACCCTCACCCTAACCATAACCATTACCTTTACCCTAACCCTAACCCTAACCTTTACCCTAACCCTAACCCTAACACTAAACCCTACCCTAACCCTAACCCTAACCCAAACCCTAAACCTAACCCTAACCCTAACCCTAACGCTAACCCCTAACCCTAAGTCTAAGCCTAACCCTTACCCTTATCCTAACCTCAAAATTAACCCTAACCGTTACCCTTACCCTAACCCTAACCGTAAACCTATCCCTAATCCTAACCATAACCCTAACCCCCAATTCTAACCCTAACCCTAACAATAACTCTAATCCTTACACTTAACCTAACGCTAACCCTAAACTTAATGCTAATCCTAACCCTAACCCTAACCCTAACACTTACCGTAAACTTAACCCTAATCCTTAGCCTAACCCTAACCCTAACCCTTAAACTAACTCTAACCCTAAACCTTACCCTAACCCAAACCCTAAACCTAACCATAACCCTAAACCTAACCCTCACCCTAATCCTAACCCTTACCCTAACCCTATCCCTAACCCTAATTCTAACCTTAACCCTAACCATTACCCCTTACCCTAACCCTAACTAACCCTAACCGTAACCCATGCCCTTACCCTATACCTAGCCCTAACCCTAACCCTGACCCTAACACATACCCTAACCCTAACCCGAACCCGAATCCTAACCCCTAACCTTAACCCTAACCCTCACCCTAACCCTAACCCTAACCCTTCCCCTAACCCTAACCCTAACCCTAACCCTTACCCTTACGGTAACCCAAACGCTAGCCTTAACCCCAAACGTAATCCTAACCCTTACCCTAATCATTAGCCTAACCCTAACCTTAACCCTAACCCTTACACTTACCATAACTCTAACCCTAAACCTAACCCTAACCCTTACCCTAACCCTAACCTCAACCTTAACAATAACCCTAATACTAACCCTAAACCTAACCCTCACCCTAATCCTAACCCTTACCCTAACCCTATCCCTAACCCTAATTCTAACCTTAACCCTAACCCTTACCCTTACCCTAACCCTAACCCTAACCCTAACCCTAACCAATACCCTTACCCTAAACCTAGCCCTAACCCTAACCCTGACCTTAACACATACCCTAACCCTAACCCGAACCCGAATCCTAACCCCTAATCCTAACCCTAACCCTCACCCTAACCCTAACCCTAACCCTTCCCCTAACCCTAACCCTAACCCTAACCCTTACACTTACGGTAACCCTAACTCTAGCCTTAACTCCAACCCTAATCCTAACCCTAACCCTAAACCTAAACGTAAACCTTACCCTATCCCTAACCCTTACCCTAACCCTAACCTTAACCCTAACTCTAACCTTAACCCTAACCCTTACCCTTACCCTAACTCTAACCCTAACCCTAACCCTAAACCTTACCCTTACCCTAACCCTAACCTCAACCTTAACCCTAACCCTACTACTAAACCTAAACCTAACCCTTACACTTACCCAAACCCTATCCCAAAACCTAACCCTAACAGTAACCCTAACGCTAACCCTTACCCTTACCCAAACCCTGACCATAAACCCAAACGCTTACCCTTACCCTAAACCTAACCCTAACCTTAATGCTAACCATAACCCTTACCCTAACCCTAAGACTAACCCTAATCCTTACCTAACCCTAACCCTAAACCTAACACTTACCCTTTCTGTAAGCCTAATCCTAACCCTAACCCTAACCCTAAGACTAATTGTAACCCTAACCCTAACTCTATCCCTAACACTTATCATTATCTAAACCTATCCCTAACCCTTACCCTTACCGTATCCCTAAACCTAACCCTTACCCTAACCCCTAACCCTAAAACTAACCCTAAACCTAACCCTAACCCTTTCACTAACCCTAACACTAACCCTAACCCCTAACCCTAACCCTAACCCTATCACTCACCCTAACCCTAACCCTAATCCTGAACCTTACCCTAACCCTAACACTAACCCTAACCCTTACCCTTACCCTAACTCTAACTCTAACCTTAAACCCAACCCTAACCCTAACCCTAACCCTAACCCTACCACTTACCCTAACCCTAACCCTAACCCTAACCCTAACACTAACCCTAACCCCTAACCCTAACCCTAACAATCACCCTAACCCTATCCCTAACCCTTACCCTAACCCTAACCGTAAACCTAACCCTAAACCTTACCCTAACCCTAACCCTAACCCTACCCTTAACCCTAACTCTTTCCTTTACCCTAACCCTAAACCTAAACCTAAAACTAACCCTAACCCTAAACCTAAACCCTACCCTTACTCTAACCCTAACACCAAACCTAACCCTAACCCTAACCTTAAACCTAACCGTTCCCCTTACCCTAACCCTAACCCTAACACTAACCCTTAACCTTATCCTTACTCTAAATCTAACCCTAACCCATACCCTAACCCTAAACCTAACCCTAACCCTAACCCTTATCCATACCCTAAACCTAACCCTAAACCCAACCCTAACCCTAACCCTAACCCTAACCGTAACCCTAACACTTACCCTTACCCTAACCATAACCATAACCTTAAACTTTACACTTACCCTAATCCCTTACACTTGCCTTAACCCTAACCCTAAACCTAACCTTAACCCTAACCCTAACCCTTATCCATACCCTAAAACTAAGCCTAAACCCAACCCTAACCCTAACCCTAACCCCTAACCCTAAGCCTAAGCCTAACCCTTACCCTTACCCTAACGCTAACCCTAACCCTAACCCATACCCTTACCCTAAACCTAGCCCTAACCCTAACCCTGACCCTAACACATACCCTAACCCTAACCCTAACCCTAACACTTACCCTAACCCTAACCCTAACCCTTACCCAAAACCTAACCCTAACCATAACCCTACCCCATACCCTTACTCCAACCCTAAGCCTAACCCTAACTCTAACTCTTACCCTTACCCTAACCCAAACCCTGACCCTAACCCTAACGTTTCCCTAACCCTAACCCTAACCCTAACCACTAATCTTAACCCTAACCCTAACCCTTACCCTTACCCTAACCCTAACGCTAATCCTAACCCCTTACCCTAACCCTAAACCTAACCCTAACCCCAACCCTAACCCTAACCCTAACATTACCCCAACCCTAACAGTAACCCTAACCCCTAACCCTAACCCTAACCCTAACACTTACCCTAACCCTAACCCTTACCCTAACCCCAACCATTACCCTTACCCTAACCCTAACCCTAACCGTAATGCTAACCCTAACCCTAACCCTAACCCTTACCCTAACCATAAGACTAACCCTAATCCTTACCCTAACCCTAACCCTAACCCTTACCCTTTCCGTAATCCTAACCCTAACCCTAACACTAACCCTACGACTAACCCTAACCCTATCCCAACCCTAACACTTACCCTTATCTAAATCTAACTCTAACCCTAACCATTACCATAACCCTAAACCTAACCCTAACCCTAACCCCCAACCCTAACAGCAACCATAACCCTAACTCTAACCCTTCCGCTTACCCAAACCCTAACCTTAACCCTAACAATTACCGTAACCGTAACCCTAAACCTTACCCTTACCCTTACCCAAACCCTAACCCTAACCCCTAACCCTAACCCTAACCCTACGACTAACCCTAAAGCTAATCCTAACCCTAACACTTACCCTTATCTAAACCACACTCTAAACCTAACCTTTACCCTAACCCTAAACCTAACCCTAACCCTAACCCCTAACACTAACCCTAACACTTACCCTAACCCTAACCCTAAACGTAAACCTAACCCTAACCCTAACCCTAACCCTAACCCTTACCCTTACCATAACCCTAAACCTAATACTAACCCTAACCCTAAACTTAACCCTAACCCTAACCCTAACCCGAACCATTATCCATATCCTAAACCTAACCCTAAACCTAACCCTAACCCTAATCCTAACCCAAACCCTTACCCTTACCCTAACCCTACCCTAAACCTAACCCTAACCCTAACCGTACGCCTAAGCCCTAACCCTAACCCTAATCCTAACCCTAACCCTTACCCTTACCTTAAACCTAACCCTAAACTTAATGCTAACCGTAACCCTAACCCTAACCCTAACCCAAACCCTTACCCTTACCCTGACCCGAACCCTAAACCTAACCCTAACCCTAACCTTACACCTAAGCCCTAACCCTAACCCTAATCCTAACCCTAACCCTCACCCTTACCTTAAACCTAACCCTAAACTTAATGCTAACCGTAACCCTAACCCTAACCCTAACCCTAACCCTAACTTTAACCCTAACCCTAATCCTTACCCTAACCCTAACCCTAATCCTAACCCTAACCCTAACCTTAAAGCTAACCCTAAACCTAACCCTAACCCTAACCCTTACCCTTTCCCTAACCCTAACCCTATCCCTAACCCTTACCCTTACCCTAACCCTAACCCTAAACCTAAACCTAACCCTAACATAACCCTAACCCTAACCCTAAACCTAACCCTAACCCTAACCCTAAATCTTACCCTTACCCTAACCCTAACCCTAAACCTAAACCTAACCCTAACCCTAACCCTAATCCCTGACCCTAACCCTAATCCTAAACCTAATCCTTACCCTTACCCTAACCCTAAGCATAACCTTAATGCTAACACTAACCCCAAACCTAACCCTTACCCTAACCCTCACCCTAACCATAACCATAACCTTTACCCTAACCCTAACACTAACCCTAACCCTAACCTTTACCCTAACCCTAACCCTAACCCTAAACCCTACCCTAACCCTAACCCAAACCCTAAACCTAACCCTAACCCTAACCCTAACCCTTACACTTACCCTAACCCTAACCCTTACCCTAACTCTAACCCTAGCCCTAACAATAACACCTCACCCTAACCCTAACCCTTACCCTAACCCTAACCCTAACCCTTACCCTAACCCTAACCCTAACACTAAACCTTACCCTAACCCTTACCCTTACCCTAACCTTAACCCTAACCCTAACCCTAAACTTAATGCTAACCCTAGCACTAACCCTAACCCCCATCCCTAATCCTAACCCTTACCCTAACACTAACCCTAACACTAGCACTAACCCTAACCCTTACCCTTACCCTAAACCTAACCCTAAATCTAACCCTAACCCTACCCCTCACCCTGACCCTAACCCTAACCCTTACCCTTATTCTAACCCTAACCCTAACATTTACCCTTACACTAATCCTAAACATAACCTTAATGCTAACCCGGAACCTAACCCTAACCCTAACCCTTACCCTAAACCCAACCCTAACCGTAACCCTAACCCTTACCCTTTCCCTAACCCTAAACCTAACCCTAACTCTAACCCTTACCCTAACCCTAACCCTAACCCTAACCCTAACCTTAACCCTAACCCTAACCCTAAACCTTACCCTCATCCTAACACTAACACTAAACCTAAACCTAACCCTAACCCTAACCCTAACCCTTAACCCTACCATATCCCTAAACCTAACCCTAACCCTAACCCTAATCCTAACCCTAAACCTAACACTAACCCTAACCCTAACCCTTACCCTTACCCTAACCCTAACCCTAAATCTAAACCTAATCCTAACCCTAACCCTTACCCTTACCATAACCCTAAATCTAATCCTAACCCTTACCCTAACCTAAACCCTAACCCTAACTCTAACTCTAACCCTTATCCATATCCTAACCCTAACCCTAAACCTAACCCTAACCCTACCACTAACCCTAACCCTAAACCTTACCCTTACCCTAAACCTAACCCTATCCCTTACCCTATCTCTAACCCTAACCCTAATCTTAACTCTAACCCTTACGCTTACCTTAACCCTAACCCTAAACCTAGCCCTAACCCTAACCCCTAAACCTAACCGTAAACCTAAATATTACCCTTACCCTAACCCTAAAGTTAACCCTAACCCTTACTCCTAACCCTAACCTAACCCTAACCCTAACCCTTACCCTTACCCTAAAACTAACACTAAACCTAACCCTAACCCTAACACTTACCCTAACCCTAACCCTAACCCTAACCCTTACCCTAACCCTAACCCTAACCCTAAACCTAACCCTAACCCTAACCCCTAACCCTAAACCTAACCCTAACCCCTAAACCTAACCCTAACCCTAACCCTTACCCTTAACCTAACCCTAACCCTAAACCTAACCCTAACCCTAACACTTACCCTAAACCTAACCTAACACTAACACATACCCTAACCCTAACCCTTACCCTTAACCTAACCCTAACCCTAACCCTAACCCTAACACTTACCCTTACCCTAACCCTAAACCTTACCCTAACCCTAACCCTAACCATAACCTTAACCCTTACCCTTACCCTAACCCTAAGCCTAACCCTAAACCTAACACTTAACCTTACCTTAACCCTAACCCTGACCCAAACCCTAACCTTACCCTAACCCTAACCATATCCCTAACCCCTAACCCTAACCCTAACCCTAACCCTTACCCTTACACTAACCCTAACGCTAATCTTGAACCCTAACTCTAACCCTAACCCTAACCCTAACATTAAACCTAATCCTAAAACATTCCCTAACCCTAAACCTAACCCTAACCCTACCCCTTACACTTCCCCAAAATCTAACCCGAACCCTAACACTTACTGTAACCCTAACCCTAAACTAACCCTTACCCTTACCCTAAACCTAACACTAAACCTAACCCTAACCCTAACACTTACCCTTACCCTAACCCTAAACCTAACGCTAACCTTAACCATACTCCTAACCCTAACCCTAACCCTATCCCTTAACCTTACCCTAACCCTAACCCTATCCTTACCCTTACCGTAACCCTAATCCTAAACCTTACCCTTACCCTAACACTAACCCTAACCTTAATGCTAACCCTAATTCTAACACTAACCCTTACCCTAACAATAACCCTAACCCTAATCCTTACCCTAACCCTAACCCTAACCCTAACACTTACCCTTTCCCAAAACCTAACCCTAACCATAACCCTAACAATTACCCTTAACCTTACCCTAACCCAAAACCTAAACTTAACCCTAACCCTAACCCTAACCCTAACCCTAACCCTAACCTTATCCTATCCCTAACCCTAACCCTAACCCTTACCCTTACCCTAACCCTAACGCTAACCCTAAACATAACCCTAATCTTAACCCTAAACCTAACCCTTACCCTAACCCTAACCGTAAACCTAACTATAACCTAACCCTAACCCTAACCCTAAACACTAACCCTAACCCTAAACCTAACCCTAACCCTTACCCTAACCCCAACCCTAACCCTTACCCTTACCCTAACCCCAACCCTAACCATAACCCAAACCCTAAACCTAACCCTAACCCTAACCCTTCCCCTAACTCTAATCCGAACCCTAACACAAATCCTAACACTTACCCTTACCCTAACCCTAACCATTACCCTAACCCTTACCCTAACCCTAACCCTAACCCTAACCGTAACCTTAACCCGAACCCTAAACCTAACCCTAACCATAACCCTTACCCTAACCCTAACCCTAACCCTAAACCAAACCCTAACCCTAACACTTACCCTAACCCTAACCCTAAACCTAACCCCTAACCCTAACCCTTACCCTAACCCTAACTCTAACTCTAACCCTAACCCTTACCCTAAACCTAACCCTTACCCTCACTCTAACCCTAACCCTAACCCTAGCACCTTACCTAAACCTAACCCTTACCCTAAATCTAACCCTAACCCTTACCCTAACCTTAACACTAACACTAACCCTTAGCCTAACCCTTACCCTTCCCAAACCCTAACCCTAACCCTAACCCTAACCCTTACCCTAACACTAACACTAACACTAACCCTAACCCTAACCCTTACCATTACCCTTATCCTAAACCTAACCCTAAATCTAACCCTAACCCCAAACCTCACCCTGACCCTAACCCTAACCCTAACCCTTAACCTTACTCTAACTCTAACCCTAAACCTTACCCTTACCCTATACCTAAACATAACCTTAATGCTAACCTTGAACCTAACCCTAATCCTAAACCTAAACCTTACCCTAAACCTAACCCTAACCCTAACCCTAACCCTTACCCTTTACCTAACCCTAAACCTAACCCTAACTCTAACCCTAACCCTAACCCTCACCCTAACCCTAACACTAACCTTAACCCTAACCGTAATCCTAAACCTAACCCTTACTCTCACCCTAACACTAATCCTAAACCTAAACCTAACTCTAACCCTAACCCTTAACCATACCATATCCCTAAACCTAACCCTAACCCTAACCCTAATCCTAACCCTAAACCTAACACTAACCCTAAACCTAACCCTTACCCTTACCCTAACCCTAACCCTAAACCTAAACCTAACCCTAAACCTTACCCTTACCATAACCCTAAACCTAATACTAACCCTAACCGTAAACTTAACCCTAATCCTAACCCTAACCCTAACCCTTATCCATATCCTAAACCTAACCCTAAACCTCACCCTTACCTTAAACTTACACCTAAGCCCTAACCCTAACCCTACTCCTAACCCTAACCCTTACACTTACCTTAAACCTAACCCTAAACTTAATGCTAACCCTAACCCTAACCTTAAGCCTAACCCTAATCCTTACCCTAACCCTAAACCTAATCCTAAACCTAACCCTAAACTTAATGCTAACCCTTACCCTAACCCTAACCCTTACCCTTTCCCTAAGCCTAACCCTATCCCTAACCCTTACCCTTACCCTAACACTAACCCTAAACCTAAACCTAACCCTAACCATAACCCTAACACTAACCGTAAACCTAACCCTTACCCTTACCCTAAACCTAAATCTAAACCTAACCCTAAACCTACTCTAACCCTTACCCTTATTCTAACCCTAACCCTAAACCTAACCCTAAAACTAACCCTAACCCTAACCCCTGACCCTAACCCTAACCCTAACCCTAATCCTTACCCTTACCCTAACCCTAACCTTAATGCTAACACTAACCCTAAACCTAACCCTTACCCTAACCCTCACCCTAACCATAACCATTACCTTTACCCTAACCCTAACCCTAACCTTTACCCTAACCCTAACCCTAACACTAAACCCTACCCTAACCCTAACCCTAACCCAAACCCTAAACCTAACCCTAACCCTAACCCTAACGCTAACCCCTAACCCTAAGTCTAAGCCTAACCCTTACCCTTATCCTAACCTCAAAATTAACCCTAACCGTTACCCTTACCCTAACCCTAACCGTAAACCTATCCCTAATCCTAACCATAACCCTAACCCCCAATTCTAACCCTAACCCTAACAATAACTCTAATCCTTACACTTAACCTAACGCTAACCCTAAACTTAATGCTAATCCTAACCCTAACCCTAACCCTAACACTTACCGTAAACTTAACCCTAATCCTTAGCCTAACCCTAACCCTAACCCTTAAACTAACTCTAACCCTAAACCTTACCCTAACCCAAACCCTAAACCTAACCATAACCCTAAACCTAACCCTCACCCTAATCCTAACCCTTACCCTAACCCTATCCCTAATCCTAACTCTAACCTTAACCCTAACCATTACCCCTTACCCTAACCCTAACTAACCCTAACCGTAACCCATGCCCTTACCCTATACCTAGCCCTAACCCTAACCCTGACCCTAACACATACCCTAACCCTAACCCGAACCCGAATCCTAACCCCTAACCTTAACCCTAACCCTCACCCTAACCCTAACCCTAACCCTTCCCCTAACCCTAACCCTAACCCTAACCCTAACCCTTACCCTTACGGTAACCCAAACGCTAGCCTTAACCCCAAACGTAATCCTAACCCTAACCCTAATCATTAGCCTAACCCTAACCTTAACCCTAACCCTTACACTTACCATAACTCTAACCCTAAACCTAACCCTAAACCTTACCCTTACCCTAACCCTAACCTCAACCTTAACAATAACCCTAATACTAACCCTAAACCTAACCCTCACCCTAATCCTAACCCTTACCCTAACCCTATCCCTAACCCTAACTCTAACCTTAACCCTAACCCTTACCCTTACCCTAACCCTAACCCTAACCCTAACCCTAACCAATACCCTTACCCTAAACCTAGCCCTAACCCTAACCCTGACCTTAACACATACCCTAACCCTAACCCGAACCCGAATCCTAACCCCTAATCCTAACCCTAACCCTCACCCTAACCCTAACCCTAACCCTTCCCCTAACCCTAACCCTAACCCTAACCCTTACACTTACGGTAACCCTAACTCTAGCCTTAACCCCAACCCTAATCCTAACCCTAACCCTAAACCTAAACGTAAACCTTACCCTATCCCTAACCCTTACCCTAACCCTAACCTTAACCCTAACTCTAACCTTAACCCTAACCCTTACCCTTACCCTAACTCTAACCCTAACCCTAACCCTAAACCTTACCCTTACCCTAACCCTAACCTCAACCTTAACCCTAGCCCTACTACTAAACCTAAACCTAACCCTTACACTTACCCAAACCCTATTCCAAAACCTAACCCTAACAGTAACCCTAACGCTAACCCTTACCCTTACCCAAACCCTGACCATAAACCCAAACGCTTACCCTTACCCTAACCCTAACCCTAACCTTAATGCTAACCATAACCCTTACCCTAACCCTAAGACTAACCCTAATCCTTACCTAACCCTAACCCTAAACCTAAGACTAACTCTAACCCTAACCCTAACTCTATCCCTAACACTTATCATTATCTAAACCTATCCCTAACCCTAACCCTTACCGTATCCCTAAACCTAACCCTTACCCTAACCCCTAACCCTAAAACTAACCCTAACCCTAACCCTAACCCTTTCACTAACCCTAACACTAACCCTAACCCCTAACCCTAACCCTAACCCTATCACTCACCCTAACCCTAACCCTAACCCTAAACCTTACCCTAACCCTAACACTAACCCTAACCCTTACCCTTACCCTAACTCTAACTCTAACCTTAAACCCAACCCTAACCCTAACCCTAACCCTAACCCTAACACTTACCCTAACCCTAACCCTAACCCTAACCCTAACACTAACCCTAACCCCTAACCCTAACCCTAACAATCACCCTAACCCTAACCCTAACCCTTACCCTAACCCTAACCGTAAACCTAACCCTAAACCTTACCCTAACCCTAACCCTAACCCTACCCTTAACCCTAACTCTTTCCTTTACCCTAACCCTAAACCTAAACCTAAAACTAACCCTAACCCTAAACCTAAACCCTACCCTTACTCTAACCCTAACACCAAACCTAACCCTAACCCTAACCTTAAACCTAACCCTTCCCCTTACCCTAACCCTAACCCTAACCCTAACCCTTAACCTTATCCTTACTCTAAATCTAACCCTAACCCATACCCTAACCCTAAACCTAACCCTAACCCTAACCCTTATCCATACCCTAAACCTAACCCTAAACCCAACACTAACCCTAACCCTAACCCTAACCGTAACCCTAACACTTACCCTTACCCTAACCATAACCATAACCTTAAACTTTACACTTACCCTAATCCCTTACACTTGCCTTAACCCTAACCCTAAACCTAACCTTAACCCTAACCCTAACCCTTATCCATACCCTAAACCTAAGCCTAAACCCAACCCTAACCCTAACCCTAACCCCTAACCCTAAGCCTAAGCCTAACCCTTACCCTTACCCTAACCCTAACCCTAACCCTAACCCATACCCTTACCCTAAACCTAGCCCTAACCCTAACCCTGACCCTAACACATACCCTAACCCTAACCCTAACACTTACCCTTACCCTAACCCTAACCCTAACCCTTACCCAAACCCTAACCCAAACCCTAACCCTAACCATAACCCTACCCCATACCCTTACTCTAACCCTAAGCCTAACCCTAACTCTAACACTTACCCTTACCCTAACCCAAACCCTGACCCTAACCCTAACGTTGCCCTAACCCTCACCCTAACCCTAACCACTAATCTTAACCCTAACCCTAACCCTTACCCTTACCCTAACCCTAACGCTAATCCTAACCCCTTACCCTAACCCTAAACCTAACCCTAACCCTAACTCTAACTCCCAACCCTAACAGCAACCATAACCCTAACTCTAACCCTTCCGCTTACCCAAACCCTAACCTTAACCCTAACAATTACCATAACCGTAACCCTAAACCTTACCCTTACCCTTACCCAAACCGTAACCCTAACCCCTAACCCTAACCCTAACCCTACGACTAACCCTAAAGCTAATCCTAACCCTAACACTTACCCTTACCTAAACCACACGCTAAACCTAACCTTTACCCTAACCCTAAACCTAACCCTAACCCTAACCCCTAACACTAACCCTAACACTTACCCTAACCCTAACCCTAAACGTAAACCTAATCCTAACCCTAACCCTTACCCTTACCATAACCCTAAACCTAATACTAACCCTAACCCTAAACTTAACCCTAACCCTAACCCTAACCCTAACCATTATCCATATCCTAAACCTAACCCTAAACCTAACCCTAACCCTAATCCTAACCCAAACCCTTACCCTTACCCTAACCCTACCCTAAACCTAACCCTAACCCTAACCTTACGCCTAAGCCCTAACCCTAACCCTAATCCTAACCCTAACCCTCACCCTTACCTTAAACCTAACCCTAAACTTAATGCTAACCGTAACCCTAACCCTAACCCTAACCCTAACCCTAACCTTAACCCTAACCCTAATCCTTACCCTAACCCTAACCCTAATCCTAACCCTAACCCTAACCTTAAAGCTAACCCTAACCCTAACCCTAACCCTAACCCTTACCCTTTCCCTAACCCTAAACCTATCCCTAACCCTTACCCTTACCCTAACCCTAACCCTAAACCTAAACCTAACCCTAACATAACCCTAACCCTAACCCTAACCCTAAACCTAACCCTAACCCTACCACTAACCCTAACCCTAAACCTTACCCTTACCCTAAACCTAACCCTATCCCTTACCCTATCTCTAACCCTAACCCTAATCTTAACTCTAACCCTTACGCTTACCTTAACCCTAACCCTAAACCTAGCCCTAACCCTAACCCCTAAACCTAACCGTAAACCTAAATATTACCCTTACCCTAACCCTAAAGTTAACCCTAACCCTTACTCCTAACCCTAACCTAACCCTAACCCTAACCCTTACCCTTACCCTAAAACTAACACTAAACCTAACCCTAACCCTAACACTTACCCTAACCCTAACCCTAACCCTAACCCTTACCCTAACCCTAACCCTAACCCTAAACCTAACCCTAACCCTAACCCCTAACCCTAAACCTAACCCTAACCCCTAAACCTAACCCTAACCCTAACCCTTACCCTTAACCTAACCCTAACCCTAAACCTAACCCTAACCCTAACACTTACCCTAAACCTAACCTAACACTAACACATACCCTAACCCTAACCCTTACCCTTAACCTAACCCTAACCCTAACCCTAACCCTAACACTTACCCTTACCCTAACCCTAAACCTTACCCTAACCCTAACCCTAACCATAACCTTAACCCTTACCCTTACCCTAACCCTAAGCCTAACCCTAAACCTAACACTTAACCTTACCTTAACCCTAACCCTGACCCAAACCCTAACCTTACCCTAACCCTAACCATATCCCTAACCCCTAACCCTAACCCTAACCCTAACCCTTACCCTTACACTAACCCTAACGCTAATCTTGAACCCTAACTCTAACCCTAACCCTAACCCTAACATTAAACCTAATCCTAAAACATTCCCTAACCCTAAACCTAACCCTAACCCTACCCCTTACACTTCCCCAAAATCTAACCCGAACCCTAACACTTACTGTAACCCTAACCCTAAACTAACCCTTACCCTTACCCTAAACCTAACACTAAACCTAACCCTAACCCTAACACTTACCCTTACCCTAACCCTAAACCTAACGCTAACCTTAACCATACTCCTAACCCTAACCCTAACCCTATCCCTTAACCTTACCCTAACCCTAACCCTATCCTTACCCTTACCGTAACCCTAATCCTAAACCTTACCCTTACCCTAACACTAACCCTAACCTTAATGCTAACCCTAATTCTAACACTAACCCTTACCCTAACAATAACCCTAACCCTAATCCTTACCCTAACCCTAACCCTAACCCTAACACTTACCCTTTCCCAAAACCTAACCCTAACCATAACCCTAACAATTACCCTTAACCTTACCCTAACCCAAAACCTAAACTTAACCCTAACCCTAACCCTAACCCTAACCCTAACCCTAACCTTATCCTATCCCTAACCCTAACCCTAACCCTTACCCTTACCCTAACCCTAACGCTAACCCTAAACATAACCCTAATCTTAACCCTAAACCTAACCCTTACCCTAACCCTAACCGTAAACCTAACTATAACCTAACCCTAACCCTAACCCTAAACACTAACCCTAACCCTAAACCTAACCCTAACCCTTACCCTAACCCCAACCCTAACCCTTACCCTTACCCTAACCCCAACCCTAACCATAACCCAAACCCTAAACCTAACCCTAACCCTAACCCTTCCCCTAACTCTAATCCGAACCCTAACACAAATCCTAACACTTACCCTTACCCTAACCCTAACCATTACCCTAACCCTTACCCTAACCCTAACCCTAACCCTAACCGTAACCTTAACCCGAACCCTAAACCTAACCCTAACCATAACCCTTACCCTAACCCTAACCCTAACCCTAAACCAAACCCTAACCCTAACACTTACCCTAACCCTAACCCTAAACCTAACCCCTAACCCTAACCCTTACCCTAACCCTAACTCTAACTCTAACCCTAACCCTTACCCTAAACCTAACCCTTACCCTCACTCTAACCCTAACCCTAACCCTAGCACCTTACCTAAACCTAACCCTTACCCTAAATCTAACCCTAACCCTTACCCTAACCTTAACACTAACACTAACCCTTAGCCTAACCCTTACCCTTCCCAAACCCTAACCCTAACCCTAACCCTAACCCTTACCCTAACACTAACACTAACACTAACCCTAACCCTAACCCTTACCATTACCCTTATCCTAAACCTAACCCTAAATCTAACCCTAACCCCAAACCTCACCCTGACCCTAACCCTAACCCTAACCCTTAACCTTACTCTAACTCTAACCCTAAACCTTACCCTTACCCTATACCTAAACATAACCTTAATGCTAACCTTGAACCTAACCCTAATCCTAAACCTAAACCTTACCCTAAACCTAACCCTAACCCTAACCCTAACCCTTACCCTTTACCTAACCCTAAACCTAACCCTAACTCTAACCCTAACCCTAACCCTCACCCTAACCCTAACACTAACCTTAACCCTAACCGTAATCCTAAACCTAACCCTTACTCTCACCCTAACACTAATCCTAAACCTAAACCTAACTCTAACCCTAACCCTTAACCATACCATATCCCTAAACCTAACCCTAACCCTAACCCTAATCCTAACCCTAAACCTAACACTAACCCTAAACCTAACCCTTACCCTTACCCTAACCCTAACCCTAAACCTAAACCTAACCCTAAACCTTACCCTTACCATAACCCTAAACCTAATACTAACCCTAACCGTAAACTTAACCCTAATCCTAACCCTAACCCTAACCCTTATCCATATCCTAAACCTAACCCTAAACCTCACCCTTACCTTAAACTTACACCTAAGCCCTAACCCTAACCCTACTCCTAACCCTAACCCTTACACTTACCTTAAACCTAACCCTAAACTTAATGCTAACCCTAACCCTAACCTTAAGCCTAACCCTAATCCTTACCCTAACCCTAAACCTAATCCTAAACCTAACCCTAAACTTAATGCTAACCCTTACCCTAACCCTAACCCTTACCCTTTCCCTAAGCCTAACCCTATCCCTAACCCTTACCCTTACCCTAACACTAACCCTAAACCTAAACCTAACCCTAACCATAACCCTAACACTAACCGTAAACCTAACCCTTACCCTTACCCTAAACCTAAATCTAAACCTAACCCTAAACCTACTCTAACCCTTACCCTTATTCTAACCCTAACCCTAAACCTAACCCTAAAACTAACCCTAACCCTAACCCCTGACCCTAACCCTAACCCTAACCCTAATCCTTACCCTTACCCTAACCCTAACCTTAATGCTAACACTAACCCTAAACCTAACCCTTACCCTAACCCTCACCCTAACCATAACCATTACCTTTACCCTAACCCTAACCCTAACCTTTACCCTAACCCTAACCCTAACACTAAACCCTACCCTAACCCTAACCCTAACCCAAACCCTAAACCTAACCCTAACCCTAACCCTAACGCTAACCCCTAACCCTAAGTCTAAGCCTAACCCTTACCCTTATCCTAACCTCAAAATTAACCCTAACCGTTACCCTTACCCTAACCCTAACCGTAAACCTATCCCTAATCCTAACCATAACCCTAACCCCCAATTCTAACCCTAACCCTAACAATAACTCTAATCCTTACACTTAACCTAACGCTAACCCTAAACTTAATGCTAATCCTAACCCTAACCCTAACCCTAACACTTACCGTAAACTTAACCCTAATCCTTAGCCTAACCCTAACCCTAACCCTTAAACTAACTCTAACCCTAAACCTTACCCTAACCCAAACCCTAAACCTAACCATAACCCTAAACCTAACCCTCACCCTAATCCTAACCCTTACCCTAACCCTATCCCTAATCCTAACTCTAACCTTAACCCTAACCATTACCCCTTACCCTAACCCTAACTAACCCTAACCGTAACCCATGCCCTTACCCTATACCTAGCCCTAACCCTAACCCTGACCCTAACACATACCCTAACCCTAACCCGAACCCGAATCCTAACCCCTAACCTTAACCCTAACCCTCACCCTAACCCTAACCCTAACCCTTCCCCTAACCCTAACCCTAACCCTAACCCTAACCCTTACCCTTACGGTAACCCAAACGCTAGCCTTAACCCCAAACGTAATCCTAACCCTAACCCTAATCATTAGCCTAACCCTAACCTTAACCCTAACCCTTACACTTACCATAACTCTAACCCTAAACCTAACCCTAAACCTTACCCTTACCCTAACCCTAACCTCAACCTTAACAATAACCCTAATACTAACCCTAAACCTAACCCTCACCCTAATCCTAACCCTTACCCTAACCCTATCCCTAACCCTAACTCTAACCTTAACCCTAACCCTTACCCTTACCCTAACCCTAACCCTAACCCTAACCCTAACCAATACCCTTACCCTAAACCTAGCCCTAACCCTAACCCTGACCTTAACACATACCCTAACCCTAACCCGAACCCGAATCCTAACCCCTAATCCTAACCCTAACCCTCACCCTAACCCTAACCCTAACCCTTCCCCTAACCCTAACCCTAACCCTAACCCTTACACTTACGGTAACCCTAACTCTAGCCTTAACCCCAACCCTAATCCTAACCCTAACCCTAAACCTAAACGTAAACCTTACCCTATCCCTAACCCTTACCCTAACCCTAACCTTAACCCTAACTCTAACCTTAACCCTAACCCTTACCCTTACCCTAACTCTAACCCTAACCCTAACCCTAAACCTTACCCTTACCCTAACCCTAACCTCAACCTTAACCCTAGCCCTACTACTAAACCTAAACCTAACCCTTACACTTACCCAAACCCTATTCCAAAACCTAACCCTAACAGTAACCCTAACGCTAACCCTTACCCTTACCCAAACCCTGACCATAAACCCAAACGCTTACCCTTACCCTAACCCTAACCCTAACCTTAATGCTAACCATAACCCTTACCCTAACCCTAAGACTAACCCTAATCCTTACCTAACCCTAACCCTAAACCTAAGACTAACTCTAACCCTAACCCTAACTCTATCCCTAACACTTATCATTATCTAAACCTATCCCTAACCCTAACCCTTACCGTATCCCTAAACCTAACCCTTACCCTAACCCCTAACCCTAAAACTAACCCTAACCCTAACCCTAACCCTTTCACTAACCCTAACACTAACCCTAACCCCTAACCCTAACCCTAACCCTATCACTCACCCTAACCCTAACCCTAACCCTAAACCTTACCCTAACCCTAACACTAACCCTAACCCTTACCCTTACCCTAACTCTAACTCTAACCTTAAACCCAACCCTAACCCTAACCCTAACCCTAACCCTAACACTTACCCTAACCCTAACCCTAACCCTAACCCTAACACTAACCCTAACCCCTAACCCTAACCCTAACAATCACCCTAACCCTAACCCTAACCCTTACCCTAACCCTAACCGTAAACCTAACCCTAAACCTTACCCTAACCCTAACCCTAACCCTACCCTTAACCCTAACTCTTTCCTTTACCCTAACCCTAAACCTAAACCTAAAACTAACCCTAACCCTAAACCTAAACCCTACCCTTACTCTAACCCTAACACCAAACCTAACCCTAACCCTAACCTTAAACCTAACCCTTCCCCTTACCCTAACCCTAACCCTAACCCTAACCCTTAACCTTATCCTTACTCTAAATCTAACCCTAACCCATACCCTAACCCTAAACCTAACCCTAACCCTAACCCTTATCCATACCCTAAACCTAACCCTAAACCCAACACTAACCCTAACCCTAACCCTAACCGTAACCCTAACACTTACCCTTACCCTAACCATAACCATAACCTTAAACTTTACACTTACCCTAATCCCTTACACTTGCCTTAACCCTAACCCTAAACCTAACCTTAACCCTAACCCTAACCCTTATCCATACCCTAAACCTAAGCCTAAACCCAACCCTAACCCTAACCCTAACCCCTAACCCTAAGCCTAAGCCTAACCCTTACCCTTACCCTAACCCTAACCCTAACCCTAACCCATACCCTTACCCTAAACCTAGCCCTAACCCTAACCCTGACCCTAACACATACCCTAACCCTAACCCTAACACTTACCCTTACCCTAACCCTAACCCTAACCCTTACCCAAACCCTAACCCAAACCCTAACCCTAACCATAACCCTACCCCATACCCTTACTCTAACCCTAAGCCTAACCCTAACTCTAACACTTACCCTTACCCTAACCCAAACCCTGACCCTAACCCTAACGTTGCCCTAACCCTCACCCTAACCCTAACCACTAATCTTAACCCTAACCCTAACCCTTACCCTTACCCTAACCCTAACGCTAATCCTAACCCCTTACCCTAACCCTAAACCTAACCCTAACCCTAACTCTAACTCCCAACCCTAACAGCAACCATAACCCTAACTCTAACCCTTCCGCTTACCCAAACCCTAACCTTAACCCTAACAATTACCATAACCGTAACCCTAAACCTTACCCTTACCCTTACCCAAACCGTAACCCTAACCCCTAACCCTAACCCTAACCCTACGACTAACCCTAAAGCTAATCCTAACCCTAACACTTACCCTTACCTAAACCACACGCTAAACCTAACCTTTACCCTAACCCTAAACCTAACCCTAACCCTAACCCCTAACACTAACCCTAACACTTACCCTAACCCTAACCCTAAACGTAAACCTAATCCTAACCCTAACCCTTACCCTTACCATAACCCTAAACCTAATACTAACCCTAACCCTAAACTTAACCCTAACCCTAACCCTAACCCTAACCATTATCCATATCCTAAACCTAACCCTAAACCTAACCCTAACCCTAATCCTAACCCAAACCCTTACCCTTACCCTAACCCTACCCTAAACCTAACCCTAACCCTAACCTTACGCCTAAGCCCTAACCCTAACCCTAATCCTAACCCTAACCCTCACCCTTACCTTAAACCTAACCCTAAACTTAATGCTAACCGTAACCCTAACCCTAACCCTAACCCTAACCCTAACCTTAACCCTAACCCTAATCCTTACCCTAACCCTAACCCTAATCCTAACCCTAACCCTAACCTTAAAGCTAACCCTAACCCTAACCCTAACCCTAACCCTTACCCTTTCCCTAACCCTAAACCTATCCCTAACCCTTACCCTTACCCTAACCCTAACCCTAAACCTAAACCTAACCCTAACATAACCCTAACCCTAACCCTAAACCTAACCCTAACCCTAACCCTAAATCTTACCCTTACCCTAACCCTAACCCTAAACCTAAACCTAACCCTAACCCTAACCCTAATCCCTGACCCTAACCCTAATCCTAAACCTAATCCTTACCCTTACCCTAACCCTAAGCATAACCTTAATGCTAACACTAACCCCAAACCTAACCCTTACCCTAACCCTCACCCTAACCATAACCATAACCTTTACCCTAACCCTAACACTAACCCTAACCCTAACCTTTACCCTAACCCTAACCCTAACCCTAAACCCTACCCTAACCCTAACCCAAACCCTAAACCTAACCCTAACCCTAACCCTAACCCTAACCCTTACACTTACCCTAACCCTAACCCTTACCCTAACTCTAACCCTAGCCCTAACAATAACACCTCACCCTAACCCTAACCCTTACCCTAACCCTAACCCTTTCCCTAACCCTAACCCTAACACTAAACCTTACCCTAACCCTTACCCTTACCCTAACCTTAACCCTAACCCTAACCCTAAACTTAATGCTAACCCTAACACTAACCCTAACCCCCATCCCTAATCCTAACCCTTACCCTAACACTAACCCTAACACTAGCACTAACCCTAACCCTTACCCTTACCCTAAACCTAACCCTAAATCTAACCCTAACCCTACCCCTCACCCTGACCCTAACCCTAACCCTTACCCTTATTCTAACCCTAACCCTAACATTTACCCTTACACTAATCCTAAACATAACCTTAATGCTAACCCTGAACCTAACCCTAACCCTAACCCTTACCCTAAACCCAACCCTAACCGTAACCCTAACCCTTACCCTTTCCCTAACCCTAAACCTAACCCTAACTCTAACCCTTACCCTAACCCTAACCCTAACCCTAACCCTAACCTTAACCCTAACCCTAACCCTAAACCTTACCCTCATCCTAACACTAACACTAAACCTAAACCTAACCCTAACCCTAACCCTAACCCTTAACCCTACCATATCCCTAAACCTAACCCTAACCCTAACCCTAATCCTAACCCTAAACCTAACACTAACCCTAACCCTAACCCTTACCCTTACCCTAACCCTAACCCTAAATCTAAACCTAATCCTAACCCTAACCCTTACCCTTACCATAACCCTAAATCTAATCCTAACCCTTACCCTAACCTAAACCCTAACCCTAACTCTAACTCTAACCTTTATCCATATCCTAACCCTAACCCTAAACCTAACCCTAACCCTACCACTAACCCTATCCCTAAACCTTACCCTTACCCTAAACCTAACCCTATCCCTTACCCTATCTCTAACCCTAACCCTAATCTTAACTCTAACCCTTACGCTTACCTTAACCCTAACCCTAAACCTAGCCCTAACCCTAACCCCTAAACCTAACCGTAAACCTAAATATTACCCTTACCCTAACCCTAAAGTTAACCCTAACCCTTACTCCTAACCCTAACCTAACCCTAACCCTAACCCTTACCCTTACCCTAAAACTAACACTAAACCTAACCCTAACCCTAACACTTACCCTAACCCTAACCCTAACCCTAACCCTTACCCTAACCCTAAACCTAACCCTAAACCTAACCCTAACCCTAACCCCTAACCCTAAACCTAACCCTAACCCCTAAACCTAACCCTAACCCTAACCCTTACCCTTAACCTAACCCTAACCCTAAACCTAACCCTAACCCTAACACTTACCCTAAACCTAACCTAACACTAACACATACCCTAACCCTAACCCTTACCCTTAACCTAACCCTAACCCTAACCCTAACCCTAACACTTACCCTTACCCTAACCCTAAACCCTACCCTAACCCTAACCCTAACCATAACCCTAACCCTTACCCTTACCCTAACCCTAAGCCTAACCCTAAACCTAACACTTAACCTTACCTTAACCCTAACCCTGACCCAAACCCTAACCTTACCCTAACCCTAACCATATCCCTAACCCCTAACCCTAACCCTAACCCTAACCCTTACCCTTACACTAACCCTAACGCTAATCTTGAACCCTAACTCTAACCCTAACCCTAACCCTAACATTAAACCTAATCCTAAAACATTCCCTAACCCTAAACCTAACCCTAACCCTACCCCTTACACTTCCCCAAAATCTAACCCGAACCCTAACACTTACTGTAACCCTAACCCTAAACTAACCCTTACCCTTACCCTAAACCTAACACTAAACCTAACCCTAACCCTAACACTTACCCTTACCCTAACCCTAAACCTAACGCTAACCTTAACCATACTCCTAACCCTAACCCTAACCCTATCCCTTAACCTTACCCTAACCCTAACCCTATCCTTACCCTTACCGTAACCCTAATCCTAAACCTTACCCTTACCCTAACACTAACCCTAACCTTAATGCTAACCCTAATTCTAACACTAACCCTTACCCTAACAATAACCCTAACCCTAATCCTTACCCTAACCCTAACCCTAACCCTAACACTTACCCTTTCCCCAAACCTAAAACTAACCATAACCCTAACAATTACCCTTAACCTTCCCTAACCCAAAACCTAAACTTAACCCTAACCCTAACCCTAACCCTAACCCTAACCTTATCCTATCCCTAACCCTAACCCTAACCCTTACCCTTACCCTAACCCTAACGCTAACCGTAAACATAACCCTAATCTTAACCCTAAACCTAACCCTTACCCTAACCCTAACCGTAAACCTAACTATAACCTAACCCTAACCCTAACCCTAACCCTTACCCTAACCCTAACCCTAACCCGAACCATTACCCTTACCCTAACCCTAACCCTAACCGTAATGCTAACCCTAACCCTAACCCTAACCCTTACCCTAACCATAAGACTAACCCTAATCCTTACCCTAACCCTAACCCTAACCCTTACCCTTTCCGTAATCCTAACCTTAACCCTAACACTAACCCTACGACTAACCCTAACCCTATCCCAACCCTAACACTTACCCATATCTAAATCTAACTCTAACCCTAACCATTACCATAACCCTAAACCTAACCCTAACCCTAACCCTAACCCTTACCCTACCCTAACCCTAACCCTAAACCTGAACCTAACCCTAACCCTAACCCTAACCCTTACCCTTACCATAACCCTAAACCTAATCCTAACCCTAAGCCTAAACTTAACCCTACCCCTCACCCTAACCCTAACCCTTATCCATATCCTAAACCTAACCTTAAACCTAACCCTAACCCTAACCCTAACCCTAACCCTTACCCTTACCATAACCCTAAACCTAATCCTAACCCTAAGCCTAAACTTAACCCTACCCCTCACCCTAACCCTAACCCTTATCCATATCCTAAACCTAACCTTAAACCTAACCCTAACCCTAACCCTAACCCTTACCCTTACCCTAACCCTAACCCTAAACCTCACACTAACCTAAACTTACACCTAAGCCCTAAACCTAACCCTAATTCTAACCCTAACCCTTACCCTTACCCTAAACCTAACCCTAAACTTAATGCTAACCCTAACCCTAACTCTAACCCTTACCCTAACCTTAACCCTAACCCTAATCCTTACCCTAACCCTAACCCTAATCCTTACCCTAACCCTAACCTTAATGCTAACCCTAACCCTAACCCTAACCCTTACCCTTTCCCTAAGCCTAACCCTATCCCTAATCCTTACCCTTACCCTAACCCTAACCCTAAACCTAAACCTAACCCTAACCATAACCCTAACCCTAACCCTAATCCTAACCCTTACCCTTACCTTAAACCTAACCCTAAACCTAACCCTAAACCTAACCCTAACCCTAACCCTTACCTTACCCTAACCCTAACCCTAAACTTAACCCTAACCCTAACCCTAACCCCTGACCCTAACCCTAACCCTAACCCTAATCCTTACCCTTACCCTAACCCTAAACCTAACCTTAATGCTAACACTAACCCTAAACCTAACCCTTACCCTAACCCTCACCCTAACCATAACCATAACCTTTACCCTAACACTAACACTAACCCTAACCCTAACCTTTACCCTAACCCTAATCCTAACCCTAAACCCTACCCTAACCCTAACCCTAACCCAAAACCTAAACCTAACCCTAACCCTAACCCTAACGCTAACCTCTAACCCTAAGTCTAAGCCTAACCCTTACCCTTATCCTAACCTCAAAATTAACCCTAACCGTTACCCTTACCCTAACCCTAACCATAAACCTATCCCTAACCCTAACCCTAACCCTAAACCCCAATCCTAACCCTAACCCTAACAATAACTCTAATCCTTAACCTTAACCTAACGCTAACCCTAAACTTAATGCTAACTGTAACCCTAACCCTAACCCTAACACTTACCGTAACCCTAACCCTAATCCTTAGCCTAACCCTAACCCTAACCCTAACCCTTACCCTTTCCCTAACCCTAACCCTAACCCTAACACTTACCCTAACTCTAACCCTAACCCTTACCCTAACCCAAACCCTAAACCTAACCATAACCCTAAACCTAACCCTTACCCTAACCTAACCCTTACCCTAACCCTATCCCTAACCCTAACTCTAACCTTAACCCTAACCCTTACCCTTACACTAACCCTAACCCTAAACCTAACCCTTACCCTAACCCATACCCTTACCCTAAACCTAGCACTAACCCTAACCCTGATACTAACACTTACCCTAACCCTAACCCGAACCCTAATCCTAACCCCTAACCCTAACCCTAACGCTCACCCTAACCCTAACCCTAACACTTACCCTTACCGTTACCCTAACACTAGCCTTAACCCCAACCCTAATCCTAACCCTAACCCTCACCCTTACCCTAACCCTAACCCTAAACCTAACCCTAACCCTTACCCTACCCCTAAAACTAACCTTAACCCTAACCCTAACCTTAACCCTAATCCTTACCCTTACCATAACTCTAACAATAACCCTAACCCTAAACCGAACCCTAAACCTAACCCTTACCCTTAAACTAACCCTAACCCTAAACCTAACCCTAACCCTTACCCTTACCCTACCCCTAACCTCAACCTTAACCCTAACCCTAACACTAACCCTAAACCTAACCCTTACCCTTACCGAAACCCTATCCCAAAACCTAAGCCTAACAGTAACCCTAACCCTAACCCTTACCCTTACCCTAACCCTAACCCTAACCCCAACGCTTACGCTTATCCTAAACCTAACCCTAAACTTAATGCCAACTGTAACCCTTACCCTAACCCTAAGACTAACCCTAATCCTTACCTAACCCTAACCCTAAACCTAACCCTTACCCTTTCCGTAAGCCAAACCCTAACCCTAACCCTAACCCTAAGACTAACTCTAAACCTAACCCTAACTCTAACCCTAACACTTACCCTTATCT
Organism: Megascapheus bottae; assembly: GCA_024803745.1. NCBI lineage: Eukaryota > Metazoa > Chordata > Mammalia > Rodentia > Geomyidae > Megascapheus > Megascapheus bottae. Next base: position 839,760 of record JANJXV010000261.1, read on the forward strand.
AAACCTATCCCTAACCCTAACCCTTACCGTAACCCTAAACCTAACCCTCACCTTAACCGCTAACCCTAACATTAAGCCTAACCCTAACTCTAAACCATACCCTTACCCTAACATTAACCCTAACCCTAACACTTACCATAACCCTAACCCTAACCCTTACACTAACCCTAACACTAACCCTAACTCCTAACCCTAACCCTAACCCTAACACTCACCCTAACCATAACCCTAACCCTAACCCTTACCCTAACCCTAACACTAACCCTAACCCTTACCCTTACCCTAACCCTAACTCTAACCTTAAACCCAACCCTAAACCTAACCCTAACCCTTACCCTTACCCTTACCCTAACCCTAACCCTAACCCTAACCCGAACACTAACACTTACATTAACCCTAACCCTTACCCTAACACTAACCCTAAACTTAACCCTAACTCTTTCCCTTACCCTAACCCTAACCCTAACCCTAACCCTAACCCTAAAACAAATCCTAACCTTAAACCTAATCCCTACCCTTACTCTAACCCTAACACCAAACCTAACCCTAACCCTAACCCTAACATAACCCTTACCCTTACCCTAACCCTAACCCTAACCCTAAATGTTAACCTTATCCTTACTCTAAATCTAACCCTAACCCTTACCCTAACCCTAAACCTAAACCTAACCCTAACCCTTATCCATACCCTAACCCTAACCCTAACCCTAAACCAAACCATAACCCTAACCCTAACCCTAACCCTAACCCTAACACTTACCCTTACCCTAACCCTAAACCTAACGCTAACCTTAACCATACTCCTAACCCTAACCCTAACCCTATCCCTTAACCTTACCCTAACCCTAACCCTATCCTTACCCTTACCGTAACCCTAATCCTAAACCTTACCCTTACCCTAACACTAACCCTAACCTTAATGCTAACCCTAATTCTAACACTAACCCTTACCCTAACAATAACCCTAACCCTAATCCTTACCCTAACCCTAACCCTAACCCTAACACTTACCCTTTCCCAAAACCTAACCCTAACCATAACCCTAACAATTACCCTTAACCGTACCCTAACCCAAAACCTAAACTTAACCCTAACCCTAACCCTAACCCTAACCCTAACCTTATCCTATCCCTAACCCTAACCCTAACCCTTACCCTTACCCTAACCCTAACGCTAACCCTAAACATAACCCTAATCTTAACCCTAAACCTAACCCTTACCCTAACCCTAACCGTAAACCTAACTATAACCTAACCCTAACCCTAACCCTAAACACTAACCCTAACCCTAAACCTAACCCTAACCCTCACCCTAACCCCAACCCTAACCCTTACCCTTACCCTAACCCCAACCCTAACCTTAACCCAAAACCTAAACCTAACCCTAACCCTAACCCTTCCCCTAACTCTAATCCGAACCCTAACACAAATCCTAACACTTACCCTTACCCTAACCCTAACCATTACCCTAACCCTTACCCTAACCCTAACCCTAACCCTAACCGTAACCTTAACCCGAACCCTAAACCTAACCCTAACCATAACCCTTACCCTAACCCTAACCCTAACCCTAAACCAAACCCTAACCCTAACACTTACCCTAACCCTAACCCTAAACCTAACCCCTAACCCTAACCCTTACCCTAACCCTAACTCTAACTCTAACCCTAACCCTTACCCTAAACCTAACCCTTACCCTCACTCTAACCCTAACCCTAACCCTAGCACCTTACCTAAACCTAACCCTTACCCTAAATCTAACCCTAACCCTTACCCTAACCTTAACACTAACACTAACCCTTAGCCTAACCCTTACCCTTCCCAAACCCTAACCCTAACCCTAACCCTAACCCTTACCCTAACACTAACACTAACACTAACCCTAACCCTAACCCTAACCCTAACCGTAACCTTAACCCGAACCCTAAACCTAACCCTAACCATAACCCTTACCCTAACCCTAACCCTAACCCTAACCCTAACCCTAACCCTAACCCGAACCCTAAACCTAACCCTAACCCTAAACCTAACCCCTAACCCTAACCCTTACCCTAACCCTAACTCTAACTCTAACCCTAACCCTTACCCTAAACCTAACCCTTACCCTCACTCTAACCCTAACCCTAACCCTAGCACCTTACCTAAACCTAACCCTTACCCTAAATCTAACCCTAACCCTTACCCTAACCTTAACACTAACACTAACCCTTAGCCTAACCCTTACCCTTCCCAAACCCTAACCCTAACCCTAACCCTAACCCTTACCCTAACACTAACACTAACACTAACCCTAACCCTAACCCTAACCCTAACCGTAACCTTAACCCGAACCCTAAACCTAACCCTAACCATAACCCTTACCCTAACCCTAACCCTAACCCTAAACCTAACCCTAACCCTAACCCTAATCCTAACCCTAAACCTAACACTAACCCTAAACCTAACCCTTACCCTTACCCTAACCCTAACCCTAAACCTAAACCTAACCCTAAACCTAACCCTAAACCTTACCCTTACCATAACCCTAAACCTAATACTAACCCTAACCGTAAACTTAACCCTAATCCTAACCCTAACCCTAACCCTTATCCATATCCTAAACCTAACCCTAAACCTCACCCTTACCTTAAACTTACACCTAAGCCCTAACCCTAACCCTACTCCTAACCCTAACCCTTACACTTACCTTAAACCTAACCCTAAACTTAATGCTAACCCTAACCCTAACCTTAAGCCTAACCCTAATCCTTACCCTAACCCTAACCCTAATCCTAAACCTAACCCTAAACTTAATGCTAACCCTTACCCTAACCCTAACCCTTACCCTTTCCCTAAGCCTAACCCTATCCCTAACCCTTACCCTTACCCTAACACTAACCCTAAACCTAAACCTAACCCTAACCATAACCCTAACACTAACCCTAAACCTAACCCTTACCCTTACCCTAAACCTAAACCTAAACCTAACCCTAAACCTACTCTAACCCTTACCCTTATTCTAACCCTAACCCTAAACCTAACCCTAAAACTAACCCTAACCCTAACCCCTGACCCTAACCCTAACCCTAACCCTAATCCTTACCCTTACCCTAACCCTAACCTTAATGCTAACACTAACCCTAAACCTAACCCTTACCCTAACCCTCACCCTAACCATAACCATTACCTTTACCCTAACCCTAACCCTAACCTTTACCCTAACCCTAACCCTAACACTAAACCCTACCCTAACCCTAACCCTAACCCAAACCCTAAACCTAACCCTAACCCTAACCCTAACGCTAACCCCTAACCCTAAGTCTAAGCCTAACCCTTACCCTTATCCTAACCTCAAAATTAACCCTAACCGTTACCCTTACCCTAACCCTAACCGTAAACCTATCCCTAATCCTAACCATAACCCTAACCCCCAATTCTAACCCTAACCCTAACAATAACTCTAATCCTTACACTTAACCTAACGCTAACCCTAAACTTAATGCTAATCCTAACCCTAACCCTAACCCTAACACTTACCGTAAACTTAACCCTAATCCTTAGCCTAACCCTAACCCTAACCCTTAAACTAACTCTAACCCTAAACCTTACCCTAACCCAAACCCTAAACCTAACCATAACCCTAAACCTAACCCTCACCCTAATCCTAACCCTTACCCTAACCCTATCCCTAACCCTAACTCTAACCTTAACCCTAACCATTACCCCTTACCCTAACCCTAACTAACCCTAACCGTAACCCATGCCCTTACCCTATACCTAGCCCTAACCCTAACCCTGACCCTAACACATACCCTAACCCTAACCCGAACCCGAATCCTAACCCCTAACCTTAACCCTAACCCTCACCCTAAACCTAACACTAACCTTAACCCTAACCGTAATCCTAAACCTAACCCTTACTCTCACCCTAACACTAATCCTAAACCTAAACCTAACTCTAACCCTAACCCTTAACCATACCATATCCCTAAACCTAACCCTAACCCTAACCCTAATCCTAACCCTAAACCTAACACTAACCCTAAACCTAACCCTTACCCTTACCCTAACCCTAACCCTAAACCTAAACCTAACCCTAAACCTTACCCTTACCATAACCCTAAACCTAATACTAACCCTAACCGTAAACTTAACCCTAATCCTAACCCTAACCCTAACCCTTATCCATATCCTAAACCTAACCCTAAACCTCACCCTTACCTTAAACTTACACCTAAGCCCTAACCCTAACCCTACTCCTAACCCTAACCCTTACACTTACCTTAAACCTAACCCTAAACTTAATGCTAACCCTAACCCTAACCTTAAGCCTAACCCTAATCCTTACCCTAACCCTAACCCTAATCCTAAACCTAACCCTAAACTTAATGCTAACCCTTACCCTAACCCTAACCCTTACCTTTCCCTAAGCCTAACCCTATCCCTAACCCTTACCCTTACCCTAACACTAACCCTAAACCTAAACCTAACCCTAACCATAACCCTAACACTAACCCTAAACCTAACCCTTACCCTTACCCTAAACCTAAACCTAAACCTAACCCTAAACCTACTCTAACCCTTACCCTTATTCTAACCCTAACCCTAAACCTAACCCTAAAACTAACCCTAACCCTAACCCCTGACCCTAACCCTAACCCTAACCCTAATCCTTACCCTTACCCTAACCCTAACCTTAATGCTAACACTAACCCTAAACCTAACCCTTACCCTAACCCTCACCCTAACCATAATCATTACCTTTACCCTAACCCTAACCGTAACCTTTACCCTAACCCTAACCCTAACACTAAACCCTACCCTAACCCTAACCCTAACCCAAACCCTAAACCTAACCCTAACCCTAACCCTAACGCTAACCCCTAACCCTAAGTCTAAGCCTAACCCTTACCCTTATCCTAACCTCAAAATTAACCCTAACCGTTACCCTTACCCTAACCCTAACCGTAAACCTATCCCTAATCCTAACCATAACCCTAACCCCCAATTCTAACCCTAACCCTAACAATAACTCTAATCCTTACACTTAACCTAACGCTAACCCTAAACTTAATGCTAATCCTAACCCTAACCCTAACCCTAACACTTACCGTAAACTTAACCCTAATCCTTAGCCTAACCCTAACCCTAACCCTTAAACTAACTCTAACCCTAAACCTTACCCTAACCCAAACCCTAAACCTAACCATAACCCTAAACCTAACCCTCACCCTAATCCTAACCCTTACCCTAACCCTATCCCTAATCCTAACTCTAACCTTAACCCTAACCATTACCCCTTACCCTAACCCTAACTAACCCTAACCGTAACCCATGCCCTTACCCTATACCTAGCCCTAACCCTAACCCTGACCCTAACACATACCCTAACCCTAACCCGAACCCGAATCCTAACCCCTAACCTTAACCCTAACCCTCACCCTAACCCTAACCCTAACCCTTCCCCTAACCCTAACCCTAACCCTAACCCTTACCCTTACGGTAACCCAAACGCTAGCCTTAACCCCAAACGTAATCCTAACCCTAACCCTAATCATTAGCCTAACCCTAACCTTAACCCTAACCCTTACACTTACCATAACTCTAACCCTAAACCTAACCCTAAACCTTACCCTTACCCTAACCCTAACCTCAACCTTAACAATAACCCTAATACTAACCCTAAACCTAACCCTCACCCTAATCCTAACCCTTACCCTAACCCTATCCCTAACCCTAACTCTAACCTTAACCCTAACCCTTACCCTTACCCTAACCCTAACCCTAACCCTAACCCTAACCAATACCCTTACCCTAAACCTAGCCCTAACCCTAACCCTGACCTTAACACATACCCTAACCCTAACCCGAACCCGAATCCTAACCCCTAATCCTAACCCTAACCCTCACCCTAACCCTAACCCTAACCCTTCCCCTAACCCTAACCCTAACCTTAACCCTTACACTTACGGTAACCCTAACTCTAGCCTTAACCCCAACCCTAATCCTAACCCTAACCCTAAACCTAAACGTAAACCTTACCCTATCCCTAACCCTTACCCTAACCCTAACCTTAACCCTAACTCTAACCTTAACCCTAACCCTTACCCTTACCCTAACTCTAACCCTAACCCTAACCCTAAACCTTAGCCTTACCCTAACCCTAACCTCAACCTTAACCCTAACCCTACTACTAAACCTAAACCTAACCCTTACACTTACCCAAACCCTATCCCAAAACCTAACCCTAACAGTAACCCTAACGCTAACCCTTACCCTTACCCAAACCCTGACCATAAACCCAAACGCTTACCCTTACCCTAACCCTAACCCTAACCTTAATGCTAACCATAACCCTTACCCTAACCCTAAGACTAACCCTAATCCTTACCTAACCCTAACCCTAAACCTAACACTTACCCTTTCTGTAAGCCTAACCCTAACCCTAACCCTAACCCTAAGACTAACTCTAACCCTAACCCTAACTCTATCCCTAACACTTATCATTATCTAAACCTATCCCTAACCCTAACCCTTACCGTATCCCTAAACCTAACCCTTACCCTAACCCCTAACCCTAAAACTAACCCTAACCCTAACCCTAACCCTTTCACTAACCCTAACACTAACCCTAACCCCTAACCCTAACCCTAACCCTATCACTCACCCTAACCCTAACCCTAACCCTAAACCTTACCCTAACCCTAACACTAACCCTAACCCTTACCCTTACCCTAACTCTAACTCTAACCTTAAACCCAACCCTAACCCTAACCCTAACCCTAACCCTAACCCTAACACTTACCCTAACCCTAACCCTAACCCTAACCCTAACACTAACCCTAACCCCTAACCCTAACCCTAACAATCACCCTAACCCTAACCCTAACCCTTACCCTAACCCTAACCGTAAACCTAACCCTAAACCTTACCCTAACCCTAACCCTAACCCTACCCTTAACCCTAACTCTTTCCTTTACCCTAACCCTAAACCTAAACCTAAAACTAACCCTAACCCTAAACCTAAACCCTACCCTTACTCTAACCCTAACACCAAACCTAACCCTAACCCTAACCTTAAACCTAACCCTTCCCCTTACCCTAACCCTAACCCTAACCCTAACCCTAACCCTAACCCTAACCCTAACCCCTAACCCTAACCCTAACCCTAACCCTAACCCTAACCCTAAACCTAACCCTTACCCTTACCGAAACCCTATCCCAAAACCTAAGCCTAACAGTAACCCTAACCCTAACCCTTACCGTAACCCTAAACCTAACCCTCACCTTAACCGCTAACCCTAACATTAAGCCTAACCCTAACTCTAAAACATACCCTTACCCTAACATTAACCCTAACCCTAACACTTACCATAACCCTAACCCTAACCCTTACACTAACCCTAACACTAACCCTAACTCCTAACCCTAACCCTAACCCTAACACTCACCCTAACCATAACCCTAACCCTAACCCTTACCCTAACCCTAACACTAACCCTAACCCTTACCCTTACCCTAACCCTAACTCTAACCTTAAACCCAACCCTAAACCTAACCCTAACCCTTACCCTTACCCTTACCCTAACCCTAACCCTAACCCTAACCCGAACACTAACACTTACATTAACCCTAACCCTTACCCTAACCCTAACCCTAAACTTAACCCTAACTCTTTCCCTTACCCTAACCCTAACCCTAACCCTAACCCTAACCCTAAAACAAATCCTAACCTTAAACCTAATCCCTACCCTTACTCTAACCCTAACACCAAACCTAACCCTAACCCTAACCCTAACATAACCCTTACCCTTACCCTAACCCTAACCCTAACCCTAAATGTTAACCTTATCCTTACTCTAAATCTAACCCTAACCCTTACCCTAACCCTAAACCTAAACCTAACCCTAACCCTTATCCATACCCTAACCCTAACCCTAACCCTAAACCAAACCATAACCCTAACCCTAACCCTAACCCTAACCCTAACACTTACCCTTACCCTAACCCTAAACCTAACGCTAACCTTAACCATACTCCTAACCCTAACCCTAACCCTATCCCTTAACCTTACCCTAACCCTAACCCTATCCTTACCCTTACCGTAACCCTAATCCTAAACCTTACCCTTACCCTAACACTAACCCTAACCTTAATGCTAACCCTAATTCTAACACTAACCCTTACCCTAACAATAACCCTAACCCTAATCCTTACCCTAACCCTAACCCTAACCCTAACACTTACCCTTTCCCAAAACCTAACCCTAACCATAACCCTAACAATTACCCTTAACCTTACCCTAACCCAAAACCTAAACTTAACCCTAACCCTAACCCTAACCCTAACCCTAACCTTATCCTATCCCTAACCCTAACCCTAACCCTTACCCTTACCCTAACCCTAACGCTAACCCTAAACATAACCCTAATCTTAACCCTAAACCTAACCCTTACCCTAACCCTAACCGTAAACCTAACTATAACCTAACCCTAACCCTAACCCTAAACACTAACCCTAACCCTAAACCTAACCCTAACCCTCACCCTAACCCCAACCCTAACCCTTACCCTTACCCTAACCCCAACCCTAACCTTAACCCAAAACCTAAACCTAACCCTAACCCTAACCCTTCCCCTAACTCTAATCCGAACCCTAACACAAATCCTAACACTTACCCTTACCCTAACCCTAACCATTACCCTAACCCTTACCCTAACCCTAACCCTAACCCTAACCGTAACCTTAACCCGAACCCTAAACCTAACCCTAACCATAACCCTTACCCTAACCCTAACCCTAACCCTAAACCAAACCCTAACCCTAACACTTACCCTAACCCTAACCCTAAACCTAACCCCTAACCCTAACCCTTACCCTAACCCTAACTCTAACTCTAACCCTAACCCTTACCCTAAACCTAACCCTTACCCTCACTCTAACCCTAACCCTAACCCTAGCACCTTACCTAAACCTAACCCTTACCCTAAATCTAACCCTAACCCTTACCCTAACCTTAACACTAACACTAACCCTTAGCCTAACCCTTACCCTTCCCAAACCCTAACCCTAACCCTAACCCTAACCCTTACCCTAACACTAACACTAACACTAACCCTAACCCTAACCCTAACCCTAACCGTAACCTTAACCCGAACCCTAAACCTAACCCTAACCATAACCCTTACCCTAACCCTAACCCTAACCCTAACCCTAACCCTAACCCTAACCCGAACCCTAAACCTAACCCTAACCCTAAACCTAACCCCTAACCCTAACCCTTACCCTAACCCTAACTCTAACTCTAACCCTAACCCTTACCCTAAACCTAACCCTTACCCTCACTCTAACCCTAACCCTAACCCTAGCACCTTACCTAAACCTAACCCTTACCCTAAATCTAACCCTAACCCTTACCCTAACCTTAACACTAACACTAACCCTTAGCCTAACCCTTACCCTTCCCAAACCCTAACCCTAACCCTAACCCTAACCCTTACCCTAACACTAACACTAACACTAACCCTAACCCTAACCCTAACCCTAACCGTAACCTTAACCCGAACCCTAAACCTAACCCTAACCATAACCCTTACCCTAACCCTAACCCTAACCCTAAACCTAACCCTAACCCTAACCCTAATCCTAACCCTAAACCTAACACTAACCCTAAACCTAACCCTTACCCTTACCCTAACCCTAACCCTAAACCTAAACCTAACCCTAAACCTAACCCTAAACCTTACCCTTACCATAACCCTAAACCTAATACTAACCCTAACCGTAAACTTAACCCTAATCCTAACCCTAACCCTAACCCTTATCCATATCCTAAACCTAACCCTAAACCTCACCCTTACCTTAAACTTACACCTAAGCCCTAACCCTAACCCTACTCCTAACCCTAACCCTTACACTTACCTTAAACCTAACCCTAAACTTAATGCTAACCCTAACCCTAACCTTAAGCCTAACCCTAATCCTTACCCTAACCCTAACCCTAATCCTAAACCTAACCCTAAACTTAATGCTAACCCTTACCCTAACCCTAACCCTTACCCTTTCCCTAAGCCTAACCCTATCCCTAACCCTTACCCTTACCCTAACACTAACCCTAAACCTAAACCTAACCCTAACCATAACCCTAACACTAACCCTAAACCTAACCCTTACCCTTACCCTAAACCTAAACCTAAACCTAACCCTAAACCTACTCTAACCCTTACCCTTATTCTAACCCTAACCCTAAACCTAACCCTAAAACTAACCCTAACCCTAACCCCTGACCCTAACCCTAACCCTAACCCTAATCCTTACCCTTACCCTAACCCTAACCTTAATGCTAACACTAACCCTAAACCTAACCCTTACCCTAACCCTCACCCTAACCATAACCATTACCTTTACCCTAACCCTAACCCTAACCTTTACCCTAACCCTAACCCTAACACTAAACCCTACCCTAACCCTAACCCTAACCCAAACCCTAAACCTAACCCTAACCCTAACCCTAACGCTAACCCCTAACCCTAAGTCTAAGCCTAACCCTTACCCTTATCCTAACCTCAAAATTAACCCTAACCGTTACCCTTACCCTAACCCTAACCGTAAACCTATCCCTAATCCTAACCATAACCCTAACCCCCAATTCTAACCCTAACCCTAACAATAACTCTAATCCTTACACTTAACCTAACGCTAACCCTAAACTTAATGCTAATCCTAACCCTAACCCTAACCCTAACACTTACCGTAAACTTAACCCTAATCCTTAGCCTAACCCTAACCCTAACCCTTAAACTAACTCTAACCCTAAACCTTACCCTAACCCAAACCCTAAACCTAACCATAACCCTAAACCTAACCCTCACCCTAATCCTAACCCTTACCCTAACCCTATCCCTAACCCTAACTCTAACCTTAACCCTAACCATTACCCCTTACCCTAACCCTAACTAACCCTAACCGTAACCCATGCCCTTACCCTATACCTAGCCCTAACCCTAACCCTGACCCTAACACATACCCTAACCCTAACCCGAACCCGAATCCTAACCCCTAACCTTAACCCTAACCCTCACCCTAACCCTAACACTAACCTTAACCCTAACCGTAATCCTAAACCTAACCCTTACTCTCACCCTAACACTAATCCTAAACCTAAACCTAACTCTAACCCTAACCCTTAACCATACCATATCCCTAAACCTAACCCTAACCCTAACCCTAATCCTAACCCTAAACCTAACACTAACCCTAAACCTAACCCTTACCCTTACCCTAACCCTAACCCTAAACCTAAACCTAACCCTAAACCTTACCCTTACCATAACCCTAAACCTAATACTAACCCTAACCGTAAACTTAACCCTAATCCTAACCCTAACCCTAACCCTTATCCATATCCTAAACCTAACCCTAAACCTCACCCTTACCTTAAACTTACACCTAAGCCCTAACCCTAACCCTACTCCTAACCCTAACCCTTACACTTACCTTAAACCTAACCCTAAACTTAATGCTAACCCTAACCCTAACCTTAAGCCTAACCCTAATCCTTACCCTAACCCTAACCCTAATCCTAAACCTAACCCTAAACTTAATGCTAACCCTTACCCTAACCCTAACCCTTACCCTTTCCCTAAGCCTAACCCTATCCCTAACCCTTACCCTTACCCTAACACTAACCCTAAACCTAAACCTAACCCTAACCATAACCCTAACACTAACCCTAAACCTAACCCTTACCCTTACCCTAAACCTAAACCTAAACCTAACCCTAAACCTACTCTAACCCTTACCCTTATTCTAACCCTAACCCTAAACCTAACCCTAAAACTAACCCTAACCCTAACCCCTGACCCTAACCCTAACCCTAACCCTAATCCTTACCCTTACCCTAACCCTAACCTTAATGCTAACACTAACCCTAAACCTAACCCTTACCCTAACCCTCACCCTAACCATAATCATTACCTTTACCCTAACCCTAACCGTAACCTTTACCCTAACCCTAACCCTAACACTAAACCCTACCCTAACCCTAACCCTAACCCAAACCCTAAACCTAACCCTAACCCTAACCCTAACGCTAACCCCTAACCCTAAGTCTAAGCCTAACCCTTACCCTTATCCTAACCTCAAAATTAACCCTAACCGTTACCCTTACCCTAACCCTAACCGTAAACCTATCCCTAATCCTAACCATAACCCTAACCCCCAATTCTAACCCTAACCCTAACAATAACTCTAATCCTTACACTTAACCTAACGCTAACCCTAAACTTAATGCTAATCCTAACCCTAACCCTAACCCTAACACTTACCGTAAACTTAACCCTAATCCTTAGCCTAACCCTAACCCTAACCCTTAAACTAACTCTAACCCTAAACCTTACCCTAACCCAAACCCTAAACCTAACCATAACCCTAAACCTAACCCTCACCCTAATCCTAACCCTTACCCTAACCCTATCCCTAATCCTAACTCTAACCTTAACCCTAACCATTACCCCTTACCCTAACCCTAACTAACCCTAACCGTAACCCATGCCCTTACCCTATACCTAGCCCTAACCCTAACCCTGACCCTAACACATACCCTAACCCTAACCCGAACCCGAATCCTAACCCCTAACCTTAACCCTAACCCTCACCCTAACCCTAACCCTAACCCTTCCCCTAACCCTAACCCTAACCCTAACCCTTACCCTTACGGTAACCCAAACGCTAGCCTTAACCCCAAACGTAATCCTAACCCTAACCCTAATCATTAGCCTAACCCTAACCTTAACCCTAACCCTTACACTTACCATAACTCTAACCCTAAACCTAACCCTAAACCTTACCCTTACCCTAACCCTAACCTCAACCTTAACAATAACCCTAATACTAACCCTAAACCTAACCCTCACCCTAATCCTAACCCTTACCCTAACCCTATCCCTAACCCTAACTCTAACCTTAACCCTAACCCTTACCCTTACCCTAACCCTAACCCTAACCCTAACCCTAACCAATACCCTTACCCTAAACCTAGCCCTAACCCTAACCCTGACCTTAACACATACCCTAACCCTAACCCGAACCCGAATCCTAACCCCTAATCCTAACCCTAACCCTCACCCTAACCCTAACCCTAACCCTTCCCCTAACCCTAACCCTAACCCTAACCCTTACACTTACGGTAACCCTAACTCTAGCCTTAACCCCAACCCTAATCCTAACCCTAACCCTAAACCTAAACGTAAACCTTACCCTATCCCTAACCCTTACCCTAACCCTAACCTTAACCCTAACTCTAACCTTAACCCTAACCCTTACCCTTACCCTAACTCTAACCCTAACCCTAACCCTAAACCTTACCCTTACCCTAACCCTAACCTCAACCTTAACCCTAACCCTACTACTAAACCTAAACCTAACCCTTACACTTACCCAAACCCTATCCCAAAACCTAACCCTAACAGTAACCCTAACGCTAACCCTTACCCTTACCCAAACCCTGACCATAAACCCAAACGCTTACCCTTACCCTAACCCTAACCCTAACCTTAATGCTAACCATAACCCTTACCCTAACCCTAAGACTAACCCTAATCCTTACCTAACCCTAACCCTAAACCTAACACTTACCCTTTCTGTAAGCCTAACCCTAACCCTAACCCTAACCCTAAGACTAACTCTAACCCTAACCCTAACTCTATCCCTAACACTTATCATTATCTAAACCTATCCCTAACCCTAACCCTTACCGTATCCCTAAACCTAACCCTTACCCTAACCCCTAACCCTAAAACTAACCCTAACCCTAACCCTAACCCTTTCACTAACCCTAACACTAACCCTAACCCCTAACCCTAACCCTAACCCTATCACTCACCCTAACCCTAACCCTAACCCTAAACCTTACCCTAACCCTAACACTAACCCTAACCCTTACCCTTACCCTAACTCTAACTCTAACCTTAAACCCAACCCTAACCCTAACCCTAACCCTAACCCTAACACTTACCCTAACCCTAACCCTAACCCTAACCCTAACACTAACCCTAACCCCTAACCCTAACCCTAACAATCACCCTAACCCTAACCCTAACCCTTACCCTAACCCTAACCGTAAACCTAACCCTAAACCTTACCCTAACCCTAACCCTAACCCTACCCTTAACCCTAACTCTTTCCTTTACCCTAACCCTAAACCTAAACCTAAAACTAACCCTAACCCTAAACCTAAACCCTACCCTTACTCTAACCCTAACACCAAACCTAACCCTAACCCTAACCTTAAACCTAACCCTTCCCCTTACCCTAACCCTAACCCTAACCCTAACCCTTAACCTTATCCTTACTCTAAATCTAACCCTAACCCATACCCTAACCCTAAACCTAACCCTAACCCTAACCCTTATCCATACCCTAAACCTAACCCTAAACCCAACACTAACCCTAACCCTAACCCTAACCGTAACCCTAACACTTACCCTTACCCTAACCATAACCATAACCTTAAACTTTACACTTACCCTAATCCCTTACACTTGCCTTAACCCTAACCCTAAACCTAACCTTAACCCTAACCCTAACCCTTATCCATACCCTAAACCTAAGCCTAAACCCAACCCTAACCCTAACACTAACCCCTAACCCTAAGCCTAAGCCTAACCCTTACCCTTACCCTAACCCTAACCCTAACCCTAACCCATACCCTTACCCTAAACCTAGCCCTAACCCTAACCCTGACCCTAACACATACCCTAACCCTAACCCTAACACTTACCCTTACCCTAACCCTAACCCTAACCCTTACCCAAACCCTAACCCAAACCCTAACCCTAACCATAACCCTACCCCATACCCTTACTCTAACCCTAAGCCTAACCCTAACTCTAACACTTACCCTTACCCTAACCCAAACCCTGACCCTAACCCTAACGTTGCCCTAACCCTAACCCTAACCCTAACCACTAATCTTAACCCTAACCCTAACCCTTACCCTTACCCTAACCCTAACGCTAATCCTAACCCCTTACCCTAACCCTAAACCTAACCCTAACCCTAACTCTAACTCCCAACCCTAACAGCAACCATAACCCTAACTCTAACCCTTCCGCTTACCCAAACCCTAACCTTAACCCTAACAATTACCATAACCGTAACCCTAAACCTTACCCTTACCCTTACCCAAACCCTAACCCTAACCCCTAACCCTAACCCTAACCCTACGACTAACCCTAAAGCTAATCCTAACCCTAACACTTACCCTTACCTAAACCACACGCTAAACCTAACCTTTACCCTAACCCTAAACCTAACCCTAACCCTAACCCCTAACACTAACCCTAACACTTACCCTAACCCTAACCCTAAACGTAAACCTAATCCTAACCCTAACCCTTACCCTTACCATAACCCTAAACCTAATACTAACCCTAACCCTAAACTTAACCCTAACCCTAACCCTAACCCTAACCATTATCCATATCCTAAACCTAACCCTAAACCTAACCCTAACCCTAATCCTAACCCAAACCCTTACCCTTACCCTAACCCTACCCTAAACCTAACCCTAACCCTAACCTTACGCCTAAGCCCTAACCCTAACCCTAATCCTAACCCTAACCCTCACCCTTACCTTAAACCTAACCCTAAACTTAATGCTAACCGTAACCCTAACCCTAACCCTAACCCTAACCCTAACCTTAACCCTAACCCTAATCCTTACCCTAACCCTAACCCTAATCCTAACCCTAACCCTAACCTTAAAGCTAACCCTAACCCTAACCCTAACCCTAACCCTTACCCTTTCCCTAACCCTAAACCTATCCCTAACCCTTACCCTTACCCTAACCCTAACCCTAAACCTAAACCTAACCCTAACATAACCCTAACCCTAACCCTAAACCTAACCCTAACCCTAACCCTAAATCTTACCCTTACCCTAACCCTAACCCTAAACCTAAACCTAACCCTAACCCTAACCCTAATCCCTGACCCTAACCCTAATCCTAAACCTAATCCTTACCCTTACCCTAACCCTAAGCATAACCTTAATGCTAACACTAACCCCAAACCTAACCCTTACCCTAACCCTCACCCTAACCATAACCATAACCTTTACCCTAACCCTAACACTAACCCTAACCCTAACCTTTACCCTAACCCTAACCCTAACCCTAAACCCTACCCTAACCCTAACCCAAACCCTAAACCTAACCCTAACCCTAACCCTAACCCTAACCCTTACACTTACCCTAACCCTAACCCTTACCCTAACTCTAACCCTAGCCCTAACAATAACACCTCACCCTAACCCTAACCCTTACCCTAACCCTAACCCTAACCCTTACCCTAACCCTAACCCTAACACTAAACCTTACCCTAACCCTTACCCTTACCCTAACCTTAACCCTAACCCTAACCCTAAACTTAATGCTAACCCTAACACTAACCCTAACCCCCATCCCTAATCCTAACCCTTACCCTAACACTAACCCTAACACTAGCACTAACCCTAACCCTTACCCTTACCCTAAACCTAACCCTAAATCTAACCCTAACCCTACCCCTCACCCTGACCCTAACCCTAACCCTTACCCTTATTCTAACCCTAACCCTAACATTTACCCTTACACTAATCCTAAACATAACCTTAATGCTAACCCTGAACCTAACCCTAACCCTAACCCTTACCCTAAACCCAACCCTAACCGTAACCCTAACCCTTACCCTTTCCCTAACCCTAAACCTAACCCTAACTCTAACCCTTACCCTAACCCTAACCCTAACCCTAACCCTAACCTTAACCCTAACCCTAACCCTAAACCTTACCCTCATCCTAACACTAACACTAAACCTAAACATAACCCTAACCCTAACCCTAACCCTTAACCCTACCATATCCCTAAACCTAACCCTAACCCTAACCCTAATCCTAACCCTAAACCTAACACTAACCCTAACCCTAACCCTTACCCTTACCCTAACCCTAACCCTAAATCTAAACCTAATCCTAACCCTAACCCTTACCCTTACCATAACCCTAAATCTAATCCTAACCCTTACCCTAACCTAAACCCTAACCCTAACTCTAACTCTAACCCTTATCCATATCCTAACCCTAACCCTAACCCTAACCCTAACCCTAAACCTAACCCTAACCCCTAAACCTAACCCTAACCCTAACCCTTACCCTTAACCTAACCCTAACCCTAAACCTAACCCTAACCCTAACACTTACCCTAAACCTAACCTGACACTAACACATACCCTAACCCTAACCCTTACCCTTAACCTAACCCTAACCCTAACCCTAACACTTACCCTTACCCTAACCCTAAACCTTACCCTAACCCTAACCCTAACCATAACCCTAACCCTTACCCTTACCCTAACCCTAAGCCTAACCCTAAACCTAACACTTAACCTTACCTTAACCCTAACCCTGACCCAAACCCTAACCTTACCCTAACCCTAACCATATCCCTAACCCCTAACCCTAACCCTAACCCTAACCCTTACCCTTACACTAACCCTAACGCTAATCTTGAACCCTAACTCTAACCCTAACCCTAACCCTAACATTAAACCTAATCCTAAAACATTCCCTAACCCTAAACCTAACCCTAACCCTACCCCTTACACTTCCCCAAAATCTAACCCGAACCCTAACACTTACTGTAACCCTAACCCTAAACTAACCCTTACCCTTACCCTAAACCTAACACTAAACCTAACCCTAACCCTAACACTTACCCTTACCCTAACCCTAAACCTAACGCTAACCTTAACCATACTCCTAACCCTAACTCTAACCCTATCCCTTAACCTTACCCTAACCCTAACCCTATCCTTACCCTTACCGTAACCCTAATCCTAAACCTTACCCTTACCCTAACACTAACCCTAACCTTAATGCTAACCCTAATTCTAACACTAACCCTTACCCTAACAATAACCCTAACCCTAATCCTTACCCTAACCCTAACCCTAACCCTAACACTTACCCTTTCCCAAAACCTAAAACTAACCATAACCCTAACAATTACCCTTAACCTTACCCTAACCCAAAACCTAAACTTAACCCTAACCCTAACCCTAACCCTAACCCTAACCTTATCCTATCCCTAACCCTAACCCTAACCCTTACCCTTACCCTAACCCTAACCCTAACGCTAACCCTAAACATAACCCTAATCTTAACCCTAAACCTAACCCTTACCCTAACCCTAACCGTAAACCTAACTATAACCTAACCCTAACCCTAACCCTAACCCTTACCCTAACCCTAACCCTAACCCTAACCCCAACCATTACCCTTACCCTAACCCTAACCCTAACCGTAATGCTAACCCTAACCCTAACCCTAACCCTTACCCTAACCATAAGACTAACCCTAATCCTTACCCTAACCCTAACCCTAACCCTTACCCTTTCCGTAATCCTAACCCTAACCCTAACACTAACCCTACGACTAACCCTAACCCTATCCCAACCCTAACACTTACCCTTATCTAAATCTAACTCTAACCCTAACCATTACCATAACCCTAAACCTAACCCTAACCCTAACCCTAACCCTTACCCTACCCTAACCCTAACCCTAAACCTGAACCTAACCCTAACCCTAACCCTAACCCTTACCCTTACCATAACCCTAAAACTAATCCTAACCCTAAGCCTAAACTTAACCCTACCCCTCACCCTAACCCTAACCCTTATCCATATCCTAAACCTAACCTTAAACCTAACCCTAACCCTAACCCTAACCCTAACCCTTACCCTTACCATAACCCTAAACCTAATCCTAACCCTAAGCCTAAACTTAACCCTACCCCTCACCCTAACCCTAACCCTTATCCATATCCTAAACCTAACCTTAAACCTAACCCTAACCCTAACCCTAACCCTTACCCTTACCCTAACCCTAACCCTAAACCTCACACTAACCTAAACTTACACCTAAGCCCTAAACCTAACCCTAATTCTAACCCTAACCCTTACCCTTACCCTAAACCTAACCCTAAACTTAATGCTAACCCTAACCCTAACTCTAACCCTTACCCTAACCTTAACCCTAACCCTAATCCTTACCCTAACCCTAACCCTAATCCTTACCCTAACCCTAACCTTAATGCTAACCCTAACCCTAACCCTAACCCTTACCCTTTCCCTAAGCCTAACCCTATCCCTAATCCTTACCCTTACCCTAACCCTAACCCTAAACCTAAACCTAACCCTAACCATAACCCTAACCCTAACCCTAACCCTAATCCTAACCCTTACCCTTACCTTAAACCTAACCCTAAACCTAACCCTAAACCTAACCCTAACCCTAACCCTTACCCTTACCCTAACCCTAACCCTAACCTTAACCCTAACCCTAACCCTAACCCCTGACCCTAACCCTAACCCTAACCCTAATCCTTACCCTTACCCTAACCCTAAACCTAACCTTAATGCTAACACTAACCCTAAACCTAACCCTTACCCTAACCCTCACCCTAACCATAACCATAACCTTTACCCTAACACTAACACTAACCCTAACACTAACCTTTACCCTAACCCTAATCCTAACCCTAAACCCTACCCTAACCCTAACCCTAACCCAAAACCTAAACCTAACCCTAACCCTAACCCTAACGCTAACCTCTAACCCTAAGTCTAAGCCTAACCCTTACCCTTATCCTAACCTCAAAATTAACCCTAACCGTTACCCTTACCCTAACCCTATCCATAAACCTATCCCTAACCCTAACCCTAACCCTAAACCCCAATCCTAACCCTAACCCTAACAATAACTCTAATCCTTAACCTTAACCTAACGCTAACTCTAAACTTAATGCTAACTGTAACCCTAACCCTAACCCTAACACTTACCGTAACCCTAACCCTAATCCTTAGCCTAACCCTAACCCTAACCCTAACCCTTACCCTTTCTCTAACCCTAACCCTAACCCTAACACTTACCCTAACTCTAACCCTAACCCTTACCCTAACCCAAACCCTAAACCTAACCATAACCCTAAACCTAACCCTTACCCTAACCTAACCCTTACCCTAACCCTATCCCTAACCCTAACTCTAACCTTAACCCTAACCCTTACCCTTACACTAACCCTAACCCTAATCCTAACCCTTACCCTAACCCATACCCTTACCCTAAACCTAGCACTAACCCTAACCCTGATACTAACACTTACCCTAACCCTAACCCGAACCCTAATCCTAACCCCTAACCCTAACCCTAACGCTCACCCTAACCCTAACCCTAACACTTACCCTTACCGTTACCCTAACACTAGCCTTAACCCCAACCCTAATCCTAACCCTAACCCTCACCCTTACCCTAACCCTAACCCTAAACCTAACCCTAACCCTTACCCTACCCCTAAAACTAACCTTAACCCTAACCCTAACCTTAACCCTAATCCTTACCCTTACCATAACTCTAACAATAACCCTAACCCTAAACCGAACCCTAAACCTAACCCTTACCCTTAAACTAACCCTAACCCTAAACCTAACCCTAACCCTTACCCTTACCCTACCCCTAACCTCAACCTTAACCCTAACCCTAACACTAACCCTAAACCTAACCCTTACCCTTACCGAAACCCTATCCCAAAACCTAAGCCTAACAGTAACCCTAACCCTAACCCTTACCCTTACCCTAACCCTAACCCTAACCCCAACGCTTACGCTTACCCTAAACCTAACCCTAAACTTAATGCCAACTGTAACCCTTACCCTAACCCTAAGACTAACCCTAATCCTTACCTAACCCTAACCCTAAACCTAACCCTTACCCTTTCCGTAAGCCAAACCCTAACCCTAACACTAACCCTAAGACTAACTCTAACCCTAACCCTAACTCTAACCCTAACACTTACCCTTATCTAAACCTATCCCTAACCCTAACCCTTACCGTAACCCTAAACCTAACCCTTACCCTAACCGCTAACCCTAACATTAAGCCTAACCCTAACTCTAAACCATACACTTACCCTAACATTAACCCTAACCCTAACACTTACCCTAACCCTAACCCTAACCCTTACACTAACCCTAACACTAACCCTAACCCCTAACCCTAACCCTAACCCTAACACTCACCCTAACCATAACCCTAACCCTAACCCTTACCCTAACCCTAACACTAACCCTAACCCTTACCCTTACCCTAACCCTAACTCTAACCTTAAACCCAACCCTAAACCTAACCCTAACCCTTACCCTTACCCTTACCCTAACCCTAACCCTAACCCTAACCCGAACACTAACACTTACCCTAACCCTAACCCTTACCCTAACCCTAACCCTAAACTTAACCCTAACTCTTTCCCTTACCCTAACCCTAACCCTAACCCTAACCCTAACCCTAAAACAAATCCTAACCTTAAACCTAATCCCTACCCTTACTCTAACCCTAACACCAAACCTAACCCTAACCCTAACCCTAACATAACCCTTACCCTTACCCTAACCCTAACCCTAACCCTAAACGTTAACCTTATCCTTACTCTAAATCTAACCCTAACCCTTACCCTAACCCTAAACCTAAACCTAACCCTAACCCTTATCCATACCCTAACCCTAACCCTAACCCTAAACCAAACCATAACCCTAAGCCTAACCCTAACCCTAACCCTAACACTTACCCTTACCCTAACCCTAAACCTAACGCTAACCTTAACCATACTCCTAACCCTAACCCTAACCCTATCCCTTAACATTACCCTAACCCTAACCCTATCCTTACCCTTACCGTAACCCTAATCCTAAACCTTACCCTTACCCTAACACTAACCCTAACCTTAATGCTAACCCTAATTCTAACACTAACCCTTACCCTAACAATAACCCTAACCCTAATCCTTACCCTAACCCTAACCCTAACCCTAACACTTACCCTTTCCCAAAACCTAACCCTAACTATAACCCTAACAATTACCCTTAACCTTACCCTAACCCAAAACCTAAACTTAACCCTAACCCTAACCCTAACCCTAACCCTAACCTTATCCTATCCCTAACCCTAACCCTAACCCTTACCCTTACCCTAACCCTAACGCTAACCCTAAACATAACCCTAATCTTAACCCTAAACCTAACCCTTACCCTAACCCTAACCGTAAACCTAACTATAACCTAACCCTAACCCTAACCCTAAACACTAACCCTAACCCTAAACCTAACCCTAACCCTCACCCTAACCCCAACCCTAACCCTTACCCTTACCCTAACCCCAACCCTAACCTTAACCCAAAACCTAAACCTAACCCTAACCCTAACCCTTCCCCTAACTCTAATCCGAACCCTAACACAAATCCTAACACTTACCCTTACCCTAACCCTAACCATTACCCTAACCCTTACCCTAACCCTAACCCTAACCCTAACCGTAACCTTAACCCGAACCCTAAACCTAACCCTAACCATAACCCTTACCCTAACCCTAACCCTAACCCTAAACCAAACCCTAACCCTAACACTTACCCTAACCCTAACCCTAAACCTAACCCCTAACCCTAACCCTTACCCTAACCCTAACTCTAACTCTAACCCTAACCCTTACCCTAAACCTAACCCTTACCCTCACTCTAACCCTAACCCTAACCCTAGCACCTTACCTAAACCTAACCCTTACCCTAAATCTAACCCTAACCCTTACCCTAACCTTAACACTAACACTAACCCTTAGCCTAACCCTTACCCTTCCCAAACCCTAACCCTAACCCTAACCCTAACCCTTACCCTAA